>CM074718.1:34074369-34600012 GCA_037306005.1 Rhinophrynus dorsalis
CATTTGCTGGGTTGGGGTGATGATATGATAGTGAGTGAGTAGTGGAGACAATGATCTGAGTAACAAAAGAGGTGGTAAAACCAATTTTTATTAAAGTGCATAAAAGATAAATACAAAGAAACATCAAAAGCAATAACTTTAATAAGCCCCTAAATGATTGCCAAATCCAGCTTACATTCCGCAAGAGACACATGCCAGATAATTGGCACATGATTCCTGTGTGTGCACATGTGGGCAAGCAATGAAGTGTGGAAAGTGATGTGATCCAAAGTCCATCAGTAGAAAAATAATTAGACGTATCAAGACATGGAGAAGAGACAATAAGAACAAGATACGAAATAATGTAAAAATTATAAAAAAAATAAGGATAAGCAAAGAGATGAAACAAACAATGTCACTGATTGGGCAATCATAAATAAGTACTGAAAGAAACAAAATGTATAATGTTAATATCACATACTGATGTTCAGTGCCCCACAAATTCATCCAACTGCTGAACGATAGTAAGCCCTGCGGGCAAGCACGGGGCAGACAAGCCAGCCAGTGCGCTACTTCAGAGAAGGGACACATGTAACAAACATGACCAGGTCATTTGTGATTCAATCTTTTGTTGGTGTATGCCCCACCCAAAATGATTTATTGATGGCAAAGAGTGTCATCAGAGTGGTGGTATTAAAGGGGCAAATCAGATGAAAGTGAAAAAGAGTTATGGCGCGATGCAAGAAACGTTCAAATTGGATAAAGGAATTTTTGTGCGCAGATAGGTTTTGCGCATGTTCTAATCCAGGAAGCTAAATACCGAACGCTTCTTGAATTGCGCATAAAAAAATTTCATATTATGACAACAGTACACAGACCTATAAATTCATTCGCAGTAGAACTTCCTGCATTAGGCGCATTCGTTATTCCACTCACACAGATTCGTTACTCTTAGTCACGGCCACAAAAAACAAATATACGCAGCCGTTCGCTAATCTTGAATTTTCATGCGCAATTCAACAAAATAATGCACAAACCTATTCCCTATTGGTTTTCACACGGGAAATAGCGATTCCGCACGTTTCCTGCATCGCGCCATTAGTGCCTACTGACATGGGGTGACCCTCTCACCAGGATACAAAGTTGCAAAAAGAATTGTTCATAAGGACTAGTCTATAAATGAGTCATAGAAAGTAATTGAGTGAAAGTGTCTTGTTTAACCTAATATTTCTAAATAATCAATTCATTTGGCTTCTTTTTGTAGTAATTATTTGCCTCTATCTCCATCTCTAGGGAGAGTGGTACCCATTCGATAATAATATATCATAAGGATGGAAAAGAATGATTGAACTTGGTAAAATGCTGTGCCACCAGTTGGTCCTGAGTTTTGGAAGAATCTTTTTTGTTTGGATTAAGTTTAGAATGGATTGCTGCTTTCATGGCTGAACGATGATTGCCCATCCTTTGTTTAAAACTACTTGTTGTCTTCCTGACATATGTTAGTCCATATGGGCAAAGTATTATGTATACTACATACTGGCTGGAACAGGTTACGTTGTAAAGGATGAGGATCCTGTGTCGTTTATGGGGATATTTGAATGATCAGCCTGCAATCATATAGTTGCATGTTGTACATGAAAGACATTTATAATATCCTTTGTTAGACTTGACATCCTGTGTTTTATAACATCCTTGTGGATCTGTTTTATCCAACAGATCTATAAGATTCCTTCCTCACTGGTCATTGTATTCTCCTGGACCTTCCTGCTTGAATATCCTGCAGGTAATATTCACAAATATGTATACTCTCTTATTCTTCTATGTATAAGATCCATAGGGGCAATTCTGTATCAATTCACCTGCACCATAGGGAAGATGTAAACATTCCTCACATTTCCATTTATTTAAAGGGATAGTAATGTTTCATAATGAAAGTAGCTCTAATTAATCATCATAGTATTTGGACTTTGGAGAGTGTTATTTCAATTCTGTCAGAGTTGTAGTTCAAGAGAAATTCAATGACAAAGTATCCCCCTCCCACTCCTTTTACTGATGTAACACTGCTCAGCCAGAGCAGAACGGAGGTGCCCAGGTAGACTGCAGAGAGGGACACTCTTCAATTAAGATAAGGGAAAAACCTGAAAAACTTGTCAAGGGGGGCAGGGCCTTCATTGTTCTCATATGAAGAAGATTGTCCCCTTCTATTATCTGTCTGGTCTTACAACCAGATTCCACGTCTGAGAAGAGATGGTTTACACTAGGTAAAAGGGGAGGGGAAACTTTGCTTGTGAATATCTCACAAATCATAAAGTTTTGATAGATAAGATGTATATCGTTCTTCATGTTTTTTTAATGCCTACAAAATAAAATAAAGATAAAACAAAGTATTACTATCCCTTTAAATGGTGCTTTTAACCCACTGAATGTTCTCAGTGTGTTGGGATTGTTCTCAAATCATTGGAAACCTCATCAACATCTCAATTTAAATCAGTGATTCTCAACTCTGTTCCTCTGGGCACACAACTGGTCAGGTCTTCATGATATCCCATCTTAATCATAGGTGAGGAATCTACTGGTTCCATCATTGTGATTGATCTACTTGTGTTTAACTAGGAATATCCAGAAATCCTATCCTGGTGGTGTGTCCCGAGTACCGCAGCTAAGAATCACTGGTCTAATATGCCCTTTCTTGTTTTTATTTCTACAAATAACGTTATAGACCAGGGATGGGCTACACAAGGCCCTCCATCATTCATCACCTCAATTCTGGAAGTTGTAGCCTGGCAACAACTGCAAGACCTCACATTGCCCAAGGTGGTTTTGTATGTAAAAGTTCTTCTATCTGCCAGGAGATGGCGACAGAGGCCAACAAATGTAACAAAGTTAACAGGGAAATTAAAGTATCAGTAATGTCTGATTTTAATAAAATATAATACTGTAGATATTAAAAACTAAATTAAATGGTGCAAGTCCCATCTCTCTGATAAAGTCCCCCCTCCCTCCATTTTCACAGACATCAGTTGTCTAGCTGACAGAAGAAAATTCGGTTTGGTCGACCCAATGGCGGCTCTTCAGCAGAGCTGAAATAGCGATATCTAAAAAGAAATACTTCATTTGAACGGTTTACAAAGTGTGTCTGGTTTGCAAGCACACTTTGTAGACAGTTCCAGTGAAGTATTTATTTTTAGATAGCGCTATTTCGGGTCTGCTGAAGAGCCGCCAGCTAGTCCTGGGAGCCGGATCTCCTGTCAGCTAGAGCGCTGACGTCAATGAAAGGGGCGTGGGGAGGGGACTTTAGCAGCTTATAGCTCTCAAATTATAATGTTTGAGAGACGGGACTTGCACCAGTTAATTTATTATTTTAATACTAGTTGAACAGCCCGGTACACAGGCCACAGTGCCACTGCCACCCAGTCGCGGGGCAGTCGGGCGCAGTAGAGACTGCCCACGCCACGGCTGATACAGAGCTGGACGCTCCTTTGGAGCGCCCAGCTCTGTATCAGCCGCGGAGAGGGCAGTCTCTACTGCGCTTGACTGCAGCACGCACAGCAGTGTCTACTGCGCATGTCGCGGCGTTACACACGATTTAGAGAATTATTATATAGGATCTAGAATATTACATTTTATTAAAATCAGACATTACTATCCCTTTAAACACAAACTAGATTTTTGCCATTAGGATTCTATGCTCAGGTTAAGGTAATTGGGGATTGTATTATTAGGGGCTGTTAGTGTTCCTTTTACATTGGATCTGTGTCTACACCATAGCAACTGTTTTCACTTCTCTTCACCTATTATATGGTGAGGAGCTGAGAGAAAGCGTAAAGGAACAATCTATGGCCATTTAAATAAAAATATGGTGACTCTAAACCACTGAACCCCTTGCGTGCCAGAGGGGTACGCAACACATTGGAGATCAATGCGTTGTGTACCTCTCCGACACTCATATTGTTAATATTTTTAACTTTCTCTGTCACATAATCAAGGTGGATAAATGGGGGGATTATGAAATAACTGCAGAATTTATGTTTGAAAAACCTGCTGTCTATTCATATATCCTAGGCATACCTTGCCTATTAACTCATAATGCCAATTAACTGAGTCTCTGTTGAAATTGAACTAATAATAACAAACTAAATTTGTTAAAAGAAATTGTGTGAAATGAAAAATATCATAAAAATTTGCAAAATGTAAGGGAAAGTGTAAATATCAGCAAAAGGTCCCAAACTGCATAATGAAAACAGGTACCAGTTTTTCTTCATTATGTGAATTGGTTTCTTTTCATGATATTTATACTTTCCATTACATTTTGCAAATGTTTATAATATTATTCGTTTCACACAATTTTTTTTATCAAATTTCATTTTCTTAGGTTTTTATTAGTTCAATTTTGTTTGTTTTTTTTTCAATTCTTAAGGTTGTCTAATTGCAAATGATGTGTGAGTCCAAGTCCAAGTGCTTCCACATTGCCAGCACTTGGACAATCCTTCATGCAACAAATTGATTAAGGGCTTTTACTCCATAGGAAATTACAGGGAGATCCCAATTTCTCCAACCTGTGGTAGGTGAAGTTGAGACTGTGAACTCCGAAAGCAGAGGCTGCTATCGGAGTTTAGTGAATGTGTGGAAGTCTCATATTAACATCTCAACACACCCCCATGCATACGAATATGTATCATTATGCCTCATTTCCTATGGAAATAGGCCATTGCTGATGTGATGAATGAAAATGCATAAACCTGTCGGATTGATGTTGATATGGGCATCTTTTTGTGATGTAACGTCATAAAACTTCAGTGAAGTTTGTCGATGTGCCTACGACATTGCTTCGACAGTACATCAACATTTTTAGCCATCTTCGACCGTTAGTGCATCTAGATCATAATGTTTGTTTAAACTTTAATATACGTGTTTATCAAATAAAATTGTCTTGTTCCATATCATTTATTCAGTCACACAAAGAGTCGTCAATAGGTCATAAAATAACCCAAATATTCTCGATAAAGCCATGCCCACCAGCCACGCCCCCAGAAACACCCCCTAAAACAAGTGTCCCTCTTGGTCCATTTGAAATGTTGGGAGGTATGGTATCAGTGTTACTGAGAAACCCCTTCATTGCCCCCTTGACTGCAGTGCATTGCCCCATTGATAACAGAGGGAGTAATCTTCAATCCTGTACAAAAGGAGCAGACTGGCCTCCCACAACCTCTAAAATGCTACCACTGACTTACCAAGCCATTCACACATCTTTTGAGGTATTTAATTTGGATTCCATTGGGCTCCCTAAATGCCAATCATATTATTGTCACATAGACTAGTGTCCACATATAGATACTATATATGACCCGGGGGAGGGTTACTTTGGATATAAGTAACCAATCTTACTTGTGAGTTCCCATCTTTTTTGAGATATGTTTATTTAGGATGCATATGAGATTTACTGTTGTATGAGGCTTTTCCGCACTGTTTGTTAATTTTTGTTTAATTCTTGATTTTAAGCACAGAAAGGGCACTGGTGTAATTTGTTATATAGACTTATCTCTTTATATAACACATAGTGGGAGTGACTAAACTTTCCAAGCTGCATTAAACCATTATTTAAGCCTTTGAGTGCCAGAGTGGTGTTTAGGCCACAAGTAATATATTTTATAAATCATCATTTCCAGTAAACACAAAATCAGTTTATTTTTCTCACTGTATATATGAATAGAAATGGTGAGATATGTCAGTTGTCCGATACACCAGCTGTAGAAACTGTTCAGCCCTCACAGTTCCAGGTTCTATCCCCACCAGGACTGACTCAGATTTTCATCCTTCTGAGATAGATAAGAACCAGTGACCTGGGTAATAGTAACGGCTGTTTATCAGCTGCCGCCAGTTGGTTAATTCCAAGGCCGTACACCAAAGCACCCTGAGTCCCCAGTGGGTTAAAAGGTATAAATAAATAGAATAAAATTATTATGTTAAAAAAATTAACTCCTTAACCCCTTAAGGACCACTCAGTCTGGGGGCGGGGCACTCCAGAGGACCACAGCAATTTATTTTATTTTACTCCATGTGTTCTGTGATCACAGACCTCTGTGATGTGCCAGAACCATGACGGTCCTGGTAAGTCACCAGTCATTAAGGTGTTAAGGACTGGATGTGGTGTGCAGCCCATTTCTCTGCATCTGTCTGCTCCTTAAATGGTTAAAACACCACCACTTAAAGAGTAATCAATGCACATTCTAGGTTACACACCTCCACATCCACCAGATGTATTTAAACGAACAACAGATCTTACAGCGCGGCCTGTTATTATCAGACAAAAGTCTATTCAAGATCATTAAATCAGCAGAGACCCAACAGTTCTAAATTCATGGTGTGATAAAGAGGTGATAACGTGGAGATAACTTCTCCAGTGATATCACTTATCCAGTCCCTATGTTATTCTATAGAGTCTATGCACTAACATCTCTACCACTTGAGAAACCTTAGTGCATTGGCTCCATAGAATAACTTCAGATATCACTGGAGAAAAGATATCACTTAGATCACCTTTTATCACACCTTAGTACATCTCCCCCATGGACTCTATGTACATATGGTGCAGTTCACTAAGATAAAGAAGAGAGAGTCTGGAACAAACCATCTACACCGTAGGCATACCTGGGAAGTTTATGTCCTAGAGTCTCCACAGGAGACTCATGTGGTGCCCGTGAGGAGGTTAAAATTAAGATATTTGCTTTAGAAGGGGCAGGGCTTAATCACGAGTGGCGGCTAGGCTTAATGGGCTGTTTAATGAAGTAGGCAGAACAGTGTGGGGAAGGAAAAGTAGTTGGAATAATGTGGGAGCAACAGGCTGGGAAGGAGCAGAAGTGGGAGGGAGTGGAAGGAACAGGCTGGGAAGAAGCAGACGAGGGAGGAACAGGCTGGGAAGCAGCAGAAGAGGGAGGAACAGGCTGGGAAGGAGCAGAAGTGGGAGGGAGTGGAAGGAACAGGCTGGGAAGCAGCAGAAGAGGGAGGAACAGGCTGGGAAGGAGCAGAAGTGGGAGGGAGTGGAAGGAACAGGCTGGGAAGAAGCAGACGAGGAATGAACAGGCTGGGAAGCAGCAGAAGAGGGAGGAACAGGCTGGGAAGGAGCAGAAGTGGGAGGGAGTGGAAGGAACAGGCTGGGAAGCAGCAGAAGAGGGAGGAACAGGCTGGGAAGGAGCAGAAGTGGGCAGAATTTCATAAGGAACTCACCACCACCAGAGAATCCGCCTCTGTCCCCAGAGACCCGATAATTTAGTGCAAAATCCGGAGTCTCCGGGGCAGAGCCAGAGAGTTCCCAGGTATGATAATGGCAGAATGCAGGAAACGTGCGCAATCACTATTTCCCGTGTCAAAAACCACTAGGGAATAGGTTTGCGCATGATTTTGCTGAATAGCGCGTGAAAAATCAAGATTAGCGAACAGCTGTGCATATTTTTTTGTGGGCGTGGCCAGGATTAATGAACCTGTGGGAGTGGAATAGCGAATGCGCCTAATGTAGGAAGGGCTAGTGTGAATGATTTTATACGTCTGTGTAGTTTTGTCGTAAAAAATAAATTTTTATGCGCAATTCAAGAAGCATTAGGTATTCAGCTTCCTGGATTACAACATGCTCAAAATCTATCTGCGCACGAAAAATGCCTTAATCAGATGCACACATTTCTTGCATCCTACCATAAATGCTCCAATAAAATGTTTATATCACCCTTATGTTTCAGTTGGTTTTCAGAAGAATTGCACATCATCTTAGTGAATTGCACATATTTATATTAGTGAATTGCACTTCTTTATTTTAGTGAATTGCACTTATTTATCTTAGTGAATTGCCCCTCTTTATCTTAGTGAATTGCTCCTTTTTACTTAGTGATTTGCACTTCTTTATTTTACTGAATTGCACCTATTTAGCTTTGTGAATTGCCCCTCTTTATCTTAGTGAATTGCACTTCTTTATGTTAGTGAATTGCGCATCTTTATCTTAGTGAATTGCAGCTCTTTATCTTAGCGAATTTCTACTCTTTATCCTAGTGAATTGCACCTCTTTCTCTTACAGAATTGCACCTCTTTATCTTAGTGAATTGCACCTCTTTAGCTTAATGAATTGCTCCTCTTTATCTTAGTGAATTTCACCTCTTTATCTTAGTGAATTGCACCTCTTTAGCTTAATGAATTGCTCCTCTTTATCTTAGTGAATTGCACCTATTTATTTTAGTGAATTGCACGTCTTTATCATAGTGAATTGCACCTCTTTACCATAGGGAATTGTACCTATTTATTTTAGCGAATTGCCCCTATTTATCTTAGCAAATTGCACCTCTTTTTCTTAGTGAATTGAACCTCTTTCTCTTGGTGATTTTCTCCTCTTTATCTTAGTGAATTGCACCTCTTTATCTTAGTGAATTGCAACTCTTTAGCTTAGTGAATTGCACATATTTATTTTATTGAAATGTTCCTCTTTATTTTAGTGAATTGCACCTCTTTATCATAGTGAATTGCACGTCTTTATCTTAGTGATTTTTTCCTTTTTATCTTAGTGAATTGCACTTCTTTATCTTAGTGAATTGCATGTCTTTATCTTAGTAAATTTTACTTCTTTATGTTAGTGAATTGCACCTCTTTATCTCAGTGAATTGCTCCTCTTTATTTTAGTGAATTGCCCATCTTTATCTTAGTGAATTGCACCTCTTTATCTTAGTGAATTGCACCTCTTTATCTTGTGAAGTGCATCGCTTTAGCTTAATGAATTGCTCCTCTTTATCTTAGTGAATTGCACCTATTTATTTCAGTGAATTCCACATCTTTATCATAGTGAATTGCACCTCTTTATCATAGTGAATTGCACCTATTTATCTTTGTGAATTGTTCCTCCTTATGTTAGTGAATTGCACCTCTTTATCTTAGTGAATTGCACCTCTTTATGTTAGTGAATTGCACCTCTTTATCATAGTGAATTGCACCTCTTTAGCTTAGTGAATTGCTCCCCTTTAACTTTGTGAATTGCACCTATTTATTTTAGTTAATTGTTCCTCTTTATTTTAGTGAATTGCACCTCTTTATCTTAGTGAATTGCACCTATTTATCTTAGTGAATTGCTCCTCTTTATCTTAGTGAATTGCTCCTCGTTAGTTTAGTTAATTGCACCTCTTTATCTTAGTGAATTGCACCTCTTTCTCTTAATGAATTGTTCCTCTTTATCTTACTGAATTGCACCTCTTTATCTTAGTGAATTGCTCCTCTTTATTTCAGTGAATTGCTCCTCTTTATCTTAGTGAGCTGCACCTCTGTACCATAGTGAACTGGACTTCTTTATCTTAGTGAATTGCTCCTCTTTATCTTAGTGAACTGCACCTTTAAGGAGCCCCCAGTCATCAGTCAGTAGAGAAGAAGAGAATAAGTATCAGTTCTACTTCCTAACAGTTATACTACTGACAGTCATGTGGCACACAAGGAGTTAATAGTGGTTCTTTCTTATTCAGGTTATTGTGTAAGCACAAGGGTTAATAGCAGGTAAAGGGTTAAGAGTAGGATAAAGTGTAAAGCAGGGCACGTCTTGGGGCAAGTATACAAGTCTATTGTTATAATAAAGGGAAAATAATAATAATAACCCCCATTTACCTTACTATGGCCAGAAATCCTAATGTCCCCTGTTACTTCTTCCCTTGTGCCTTTATCCAGGAGAAATCCTCTCCAGTCCTGGATGTGTCTATGGAGGGGACAGGACGGTTGTGGGCAGAGTACATGAGACTACTTAACCCTTTAAGTATCATAGGGGTGTGTAGCACATTGCAAAGCAAATCCTCGCACACACTTTGGTTCTTAATTGGTTAATATTACTATGTGCAGTGGGTGGGGTTTGAGGTCCTGTGGTCCTGCTAGTAACTGTCATGTCCGCCTCCATGGACATGAGATGAAGAACTGATTGATGAAGTTGACTCTTCAGCCAAGGAGCAAGAGAAAATGAGTAGGGGACATTAGGATTTTCTGGCTATAGCAAAGTAATGTATGGGGGGGGGCAGTATTATTAGGAGGTACCTTTTCCCCTTTAAATCCAACACTGTGATAATTTAGGGGTGTGTTAGTACTAGTAACCCTTTGTGTGATGTGGTATTAAAATGTATTTATTAGTATTTGTAACATAATAAATGTATAAATTCATGAAGTGTGAATGGTATTTATTACGGATATTAGCGCCAGTAACCTGAGTGCTGAAATAATGGTTTCCTTCCTTTTAGTGAATTGATATTTGCTCACTGTAGTGCAGTTTGTTTGCTCCAGAATTGCTCCAGATATCAGTCAGGAAACGGAGTGAAGACTAATTAGACTAATCCTGATCTAATTTACAGGACTGTCACGGTTTTGTAAAGAACGTTCAGACAGTTAGGTAAGGTTAAAAACTTTATTGAAAAATAATAAACAAATACCCCACTCAGGTCCAGATGAGGTCCGTACCAAGTACTTTCCAAATCTGACTCAGGTCAGGGTGAGAACACACACAGTAGTAATAATACAAGATAACTGTGAATAACTTGGACTAGCAGGCAGGATTCGTAGAAAGCTTCAGGAACAAGAATCTCCTCAACAGCCCCACACCGCAATAGGTGACACAAGCGACGGGTAGCTGTAGGGCAATCCCCTAGTGGAGGCAGCACAGACAAGACTCTGGCAGAAACGTGACCCTAGGGTTAGGGTAAACGGAGGCAACGCAGACAGGACTCCAGCAGTAACTGGACCCTAGAACGCTAAGGTTAATGAGGCAACACAGACAGGACTCTGGCAGCGGCTTGACCCTAGAACGCTAGGGTTAACGGAGGCAAGGAGGACTAGAACAAATTCTAAACTAAGTAGCACTCGCTGCCTAATAGCCTAAAACCACAATTAATGAAAGAACAATAAGTCCCAAAAAAAAAAAAAAACACAGATGAAAAGGTAATGAATGAAGTGAGGGTTAGAGGTAAATGGATAAGCCAAAATTAAAAAGGATGAATGAGATAGATGAACTTAGTAGTCAGTAAATGTAGACACAACTGATGGTTGAGTAATGATGGATGAAAAATGGATGATGAAGGATGGATGAAAACAGGAGATTCAAAGGTGTTTGCTGCAAGATGAGATGCGGCAGGTGGCCTTGTCCACCGTTGTAGAAACTAGATCCAAAAAACCTCAAAAACAGCGCAAACACAACGCCTCTTCCTTTAAGAATGGTTTGCTGATCACATTGAACTACACACACGCTGGATTATAGAACCAACGCTTAAGATATTTTCTTCATCCTCCCAGCGAACTATATATCTGTGCATACAGGATACGGAGTTTTTAAGGACATTGTGGAAGATAGGAGCAACGGAGGACACAGTTTGTGGCTACCAGGGGAAGGACCTGTATACAACGCATAAAGCCCAAGAAGGGCTATTGTAAGTGCATTTCTTTAATTGTTTCAAGTGATGTTTTATTAAAGACTACTACACTTAGATTCTTTTTATGTTTTTTGTGTTTGCGCTGTTTTTGAGGTTTTTTGGATCTAGTTAACGGAGGCAAGACAGACAGGACTCTGGCAGAGACGTGGCCCTAGCATGCTAGGGTATACGGAGGCAACATGGAAGCGACACTGGCAGTAGCTTGACCCTAGAACGCTAGGGTTAACGGAGGAAACACAGACAGGGATCTGGCAGAGACTTGGCCCTAGCACGTTAGGGTTAACGGAGGCAAGACAGACAGGACTCTGGCAGCGACGTGGCCATAGCACGCTAGACTATACGTAAGCAACACGGAAGCGACACTGGCAGTAGCTTGACCCTAGAATGCTAGGGTTAACGGAGGCAACACAGACAGGGATCTGCAGAGACTTGGCCCTAGCACGCTAGGGTTAACGGAGTCAACAGAAACCATTGACCCTAGACCACTAGGTTAAGCGTATGGCAACACGGGCAGAAGTCTGGCTCAGACTGGACCCTAGTACTATAGGGTTACCGGGGGCAACACAGACACTGGTGAGTGATTGGGCCCACGCAAGCTCCAGATGACTATAGGAGCAATTAGGCCTGACAGGCGTTATGCAGTAAGCGAGTGGGAGAAAGCAAGGCACATAACGTAGCCAGTCAGTAACCGGTGTCGCCCTGATCGGAATACGGAGGTAGTCAGCCCGTACGGAAACAGCAACTCAACCAGGTCGGCACATACGAAGATACAGCCAGTCTAGATAGACAACCAGACACTAGCCCAGCCAAGTCAGAATACACAGAGTAGTCAGCCAGTCCAAGTTGGTAATGGAATCAGATACTCAGCCAATCCAGTTCGGTACACAAGGAGTTAGTCAGCCAGTCCTAGTCGGTAACGGAATCAGATACTCAGCCAAGCCAGTTCAGTACACCAGGAGTTAGTCAGCCAGTCCTTAGTTGGTAACGGAATCAGATCACAGTAGCATCAGGAACAAAACATAGTCAGGGGAGCCGGGTCATACACGAAATCAGGTACAAGAACTTCTAGTCGCTAGATACGGGTACACCACGAAAGAGCACCGGTAGAATGACAGAAAGGCATATTTAAAGGCAAGCCCTGGTAGGAGTCAGCACTAAAGAGCCAATAAGAATAAGGCCAGGGTAAACCCGGAAGTAACAATGTCACTCAGCACAGATCACGGGCACCGTGATAGTGATACTCACCATGTGTTACTAGGTCCTAAGGGATCAGACTTAATACAATGCCCAGCGCTGACATCTGATCCCAAAATGTCTCCTGTCAGCTACTTGGAGGGCACAGAAAACTGATCTCTTGGCTGGCAGTGACCTGGAAGTCACTCTGAGGTCTGTGACTCAAATCCAGGCTTATGCACAAAGCTCCCATATACCTCCAGTGCTGGGTATAGACATCTTCACTAGAGCCCATGGGGAAGCATACACAGCCCAATAACACTGACCTGAGACACCGCAAAGTGTCACAGTCCTGTCCCTGTCATCATTCCTGGGGACTCCCTGGATCCGCCTTTGGGACTGAGGTGGATTCACAGGGTTAGTGTGTTAGTGATAACACCAACCATGTCACCCACTTCCCACCACATTCCCAACCCTTCCTTCATCCCAATCCCACCCACTCCTATTAAGTACTGTCCACACTGTGCCACAAATCATACCATATGGACAACACCACCCACAGTCCTATGTTTTACTCTGCCAGATGTGACTCTCACAGGACCAATGAGGGAGCACTCATCGCCTCTTCTCACACCTCTGTTTATCTCTCACTGACTCCTCAGGAGTGACAATGCATCCCCCGCTTCATCTGCAGGATTACTCCCCGGGAAACACACCTGTCAGTAGGACACAATGCATCCATTAATTGCCCTTTATAGGGGCAGTAAACTCTAAATATGAAAACAAATGTATTATAGAGTTAACTGGGCAATTTTCTGATTGACCAAGTTCAAGATATTTTGCTTTCAGGTGGCGCTGTTTCCACAGCTGTCTATTTAAAGTTTGTGTCCTTGTCACTTAGCTTTTCAAAGGAAGTAACAGCAACAGCGCCACCTGGCTTCAAAAACAATTATGTACTCAAATGCACAGAAAAGTGCAAGTTTTCCAAATAACAACTTTTGTTAGAAGCATCTCACAGCAATAAAATTACCTTTGTTTCACTTGGCCAAAAAGCTCTACAACAAAAATATTTTATTAATAAGAGTTTCTTTAAGGAAATTATACTATTTAACTCTCTTGTCAGTAAATCTCTAGCACTGAACAATAAATAAGGGACAGAACACAGACTGTTTATATGAGGGATAAGAAATAAAATCACAAGATATATTAATATATACAATACACTGATTTGCATCTGGTCTTTGCATGATCCCATATTACTGGTGACATCAGCTGCTATATAAGTGACACTGATCCTGTAATATAGTCATTATCTGTATCTGTCACACAGCAAGATGGTGTGTCAGAATTGTGTGCTGGGTGTATTACTGCTGTTTATTCAAGGTAAGAGTGTGTCTGTCTGTATGTGTCATAGCACCTCACCAGTCAGTGACACACATACAGATTCACTTAATTTTAGTGAAGACAAAGCTGTATGCAGAGCAGAGGAACAATTCTGTATGAGTGCGACTGCACCATAGGGGACAATGCACATCTCCATTGACTTACATGGGGGGTTTAACCCCAGAAATACTAGAGAGGTATCCAGTGCATTCCTTCTCATTGAGATGGAGACCTTTCTAGCATTAGGGATGTTAAAAGTTGCACTTAAATCAATGAGAATTTAGGCAATTTTATTTGTCCCTTATGGTGCAGTTGGATTGTCTCAGAATTGTTCCTCTTTTCTACATACGACTCAAAATGTAACAAAGAAGTAACAAGAGGAATAATCAGTTCTATATCTCCTCATATCTCCTTCATCCCTCAGGTTCCTATGGACAGATTGTGAGGCCTCAGAGTCCTGATTATGTGTCCGTGTCACCAGGAGAAAGTGTCACCATCACATGTACATCCAGTAATGGCATTGGCTATGCGTTATCCTGGTACCAACAGAAACCAGGACAAGCACCAAAGCCTCTTATCTATGGTGCAACCAGCCGCTATACAGGGGTCCCAGAGCGATTCAGTGGCAGTGGGTCTGGATCTGATTACAGTCTTACAATCAGCAGAGCGGAGGCAGAGGATGCAGCAGATTATTACTGTCAGGGTTATTACAGCTCCTCTCTCACACAGTGATACAGAGCCGTACAATAACCTTCCTCTTTCATGTAACTGACACAGACTGTTACTCTTAGGGACATATGCAGGAAGGTAAAGAGAAACAATGCTGGGGCCAACCAGCTGCACAATAGGGGACAAATAACAAATCCCCATATTCCCATTATCCCGATGAATACTAGGGGATCTCCAGTGCTTTTCACTGAGATAGAGACCTCTATAGCATTGAATGGGATGAAAGACATATTAAATCAATAGGAATTTGGGTAATTTTATTTGCTCCCTGTGGTGCAGTTGGTTTGACCCAGTATTGTCCAGTTCCTCTAGGTCAGTGGGTCTCATCCCGGGTGCTGTGGATCTTTGGGGCGCTGTGGGCACAATCTTAGGGTGCCCCTGTTTTTCTATGAATATTTTGACAACAATTTAGTGAGTGTTTAATCTATATGTAAGACATTTAGTGCACAATGTGATTGTCATTATCATTCTCATTGTGACAATCCTATAAAATCCCGATGTCCCCTATGTACTTTGTCCTTGTACCTTTGTTCAGTAGATAACATTGTCACTCAGTCCTAGATGTCCTGTCCATGGAAGAGGACACAACAGGGGCTGGTGGAGCCAGACAGGAGCCACATTGGGTCCCCTGGGTATAGAGATCCCCTAGACCTGGGCCTGCAGCTCAGTGCATGTGTGACAAAGAACCAATGTCCCTCATTAGTGATGAGCGAGCACCCCAATGCTCGGATGTTCGGGTGCTCTGACCGAGCACCCCCTGAGGCTCGAGTGCTCGGCCGAGCACCCGAGCCCCATTGAAGTCAATGGGAGGACTCGAGCATTACACCAGGCACCCCCTGCTCTGATGAGGGGAGGGTGCCTGGTCCATAGGAAAAGGGCAGAAAAAGATGGAAACACTACAGAAATGGTTCAGGGACAGCATAGGGAGGATGTCTGGATGCACCTTGGACTCCAACATCGCTGCTGGGAACGATCTTTCGCCCGTAGTACGCCATTTTTACAGACTGACCGTAAAACACACAAAAAGGAAAATAAAAACGACTTTAGGCGAAAAATTGTTACCAAACAGTATTTGCTGTATATTTACTTGTATATCATCTGCAAATTCTCCCAAAAATTTCCTCGATTTTTCTGAACTGAGGCCATGATTAAGAGGGAAATGTGCGCAGAGGCAAATTCTCCCAAAAATTTCCTTGATTTTCAGAACTGAGGCCATGATTAAGAGGGAAACGTGCACAGAGGCAAATTCTCCCAAAAATTTCCTTGATTTTTAGAACTGAGGCCATGATTAAGAGGGAAACGTGCGCAGAGGCAAATTATCCCAAAAATTTCCTTGATTTTCAGAACTGAGGCCATGATTAAGAGGGAAACGTGCGCTGAGCTGACCATCTAAAACATTATGGGTGAGGGTCTGCTGCAGAGCTGACCATCCTAAACATTATATGCGAAGGCCCGCTAGTGAGCTGACGCTATAAAACATTATATGAGAGGGCCCGCTAGAGAGCTGACCCAATAAAACATTATATGAGAAGGCCCGCTGGTGAGCTGACCTATATAAAAATTGGCAAACAGGGCCCGCTGGTGAGCTGGCCCTATATAAAAATTATATCACAGGGCCCGCTGGTGAGCTGGCCCTATATAAAAATTATATCCCAGGGCACGCTGGTGAGCTGGCCCTATATAAAAATTATATCCCAGGGCATATGGAAGAGGAGGAGGAGGATGAGAAGATTAAGAGTCAACCATATACCCGTTTTTTGGGTGGAAGGGGTGAATGGGAATACAGAGTATTCCCATCATTGTAAATAACATATATAAAGTGAGTTTATGTTCCCCCGGGGCTTTCCTCCAGTGGAGTGGAGAAGTCAGGGGAAATCCAGGCCTTGTTCATTTTTATAAGTGTCAACCTATCAGCATTGTCGGTGGAAAGGCGGATACGCTTATCTGTTATGATGCCACCAGCAGCACTAAATACCCGCTCAGACAGAACGCTGGCGGCAGGGCAGGCCAGCACCTCCAAGGCGTAGAGTGCCAGTTCATACCACGTGTCCAGCTTGGACACCCAGTAGTTGTAAGGCACAGAGGGATCATTGAGGACGCTGACACGGTCTGCTACGTACTCCTTCACCATCTTCCAAAACTTTTCCCTCCTTGTGACACTAGGCTGCGCATCAGGGTGAGGGTGCTGGCGGGGTGTCATGAAGGTGTCCCACGCCTTGGAGAGTGTTGCCCTGCCTTTCTCGGAACTGCTGTGTGCTCCCCTTTTCTCCCCTTCTCGGTTGGCCAAGGTAGCACGTACTCTGCCGCCAGCGTTGTCAGATGGAAAATTTTGGAGCAATTTTTCGACAAGAACCTTCTGGTATTGCAACATTTTGCTTGTCCTCTCCACCGGAGGAATGAGAGATGAGAAATTCTCTTTGTAGCGGGGGTCCAGAAGGGTGAACACCCAGTAATCCGTGTTGTCTAAAATGCGTACAACGCGTGGGTCACGGGAAAGGCAGCCTAACATAAAGTCAGCCATGTGTGCCAGAGTACCAACAGTCAAGATTTCGCTGTCCTCACCAGGAGGATGACTCTCAATCTCCTCATCCTCTTCCTCCTCTTCTGCCCACCCACGCTGAAGAGATGGAACTAAAGTTCCATGGCTACCCTCTGTAGCGGAGGCAACCGTGTCTTCCTCCTCCTCCTCCTCCTCCTCCTCCGCCTCCTCCAATTGTCGCTGAGAAGACGAAGTGAGGGTGCTCTGGCTATCACCTTGTGTAAGCTCTTCCTCCCCCATTTCCACCTCTTCCACATGCAAAGCGTCGGTTTTAATTGTGAGCAGCGAGCGTTTCAGTAGACACAGAAGTGGGATGGTTACACTGATAATAGCGTTATCGCCGCTCACCATCTGTGTCGATTCCTCAAAATTGCGTAAAACCTCACAGAGGTCTGACATCCATTCCCACTCCTCACTTCTGATTACAGGAAGTTGAACGGAGAGGCGACGACCGTGTAACAGCTGGTACTCCACTACTGCCCTCTGCTGCTCACAAAGCCGGGCCAACATGTGGAAGGTGGAGTTCCAGCGCGTGCTCACGTCACACAGCAGCCGGTGAGCTGGCAATTGTAAGCGCTGCTGCAGCTTCAACAGGCCGGCTGAAGCTGTTGATGACTTACGGAAATGTGCACACACGCGGCGCACCTTGGTCAAGAGATCATGCACATTGGGGTAGGTTTTTAGAAATCGCTGCACCACTAAATTAAATACATGCGCTAGGCATGGTACGTGTGTGAGCTTGCCGAGCTCCAAAGCCGCCACCAAGTTACGCCCATTATCACACACAACCATGCCTGGTTGCAGGTTGAGTGGCGAGAGCCACTGCTCGGTCTGGTGACTAATCCCCTGCAACAGCTCTGAGGCCGTGTGCTGTTTGTCCGCAAGGCAGATCAGCTTCAGCACGGCCTGTTGACGCTTCCCCACTGCAGTGCTACACTGCTTCCAGCTACTGGCTGATGGGGGAGTGGCGGTGTGTGTAGAGAATTCGGAGGTGGAAACGGAGGAGGAGGAGCCAATAACGTAGGTGCTGGTGGAAACCCTGATGGAGGTAGGGCCCGCAATCCTCGGCGTGGGTAGCACCCGTGCCATCCCAGGGTCCGAGTCGCTCCCAGCCTCCACGACATTCACCCAGTGTGCCGTCAGGGAAATGTAGCGTCCCTGGCCACAAGCACTTGTCCATGTGTCAGTCGTTAAGTGGACCTTCCCAGTAACTGCGTTGGTCAGGGCACGGGTGATGTTACGGGACACATGGTGGTGTAATGCGGGGATGGCACACCGGGAAAAGTAGTGGCGGCTGGGGACCGCGTACCGAGGGACAGCTGCTGCCATCAGGCTGCGGAAGGACTCAGTGTCCACAAGCCTAAATGGCAGCATTTCGATGGCCAGTAATTTTGAAAGGTGTGAGGTTAGTGCTATGGCCTGTGGGTGGGTGGCTGGGTACTTTCTCTTGCGCTCAAATGCCTGGGGTAACGACATTTGGACGCTGTGCTGGGACAGGGAAGTGGATGTGGTCGCTGATGGTGCTTCAGATGCTACAGGTGCAGGGCGGGAGGTATGCGGGCCTGCGCCTTCGACAGGCGATTGGCCGGCACCGAAAACAGGGGAAGAGGAGGCAGTGGTGTGGCCTGCAGACACAGATGGGCGATCCAGGCGTTCCTCCCACTTACTACGATGCTTGGATGCCATGTGTCGGATCATGCTGGTGGTGGTGAGGTTTCTAGTGTTCATGCCTCGGCTCATTCTGGTGTGGCACAGGTTGCAAACTACAATTCTTTTGTCGTCCGCACTTTCCTTAAAAAAACGCCATACCGCGGAACACCTACCCCTTGGCAAGGTAGATTTACGCAAGGGGGTGCTCCGTGGAACATTTGCGGGCCGGTTTGGTGCGGTCCGCCTTCTTTCTGTAGCCACACCACTGCCTCTTCCAGCCTGTTGCGGTGCTGCAGATGGCTCACCCTCAGGACTGCTGTCATCGCTCGGCTCTACACCTTCCCAGGTGGGGTCAGTCACCTCATCGTCCACCAAGTCCTCCTCCACTTCCTCACTCTGATCATCCTCCTCAAGTCTTGATCCCACCACATACTCAGTCATTGACAACTGTATAACATTCTCCTCAACAAGGTCTTGAGACGGAAATAGTGGTTGATTTAATGGCAACTGTGTCTCATCATCATCATCATCATCATCCACTACTTCCTTTGACCTTAAATGCCGTTCACATCTGTCATCTTCTTGAGATTGGGTAGCCTCTAGAGGTTGTGAATCAGGGCACAAGATGTCATGTTCCTCTGCAAGCGTGCTTGGAGAGAGGGTCAAATGAAGGATTGGTGATGAGACGAGCTCCTCACTATATCCAAGTGTGGGATCACTTCTTTGACCAGACCGTGTATGGTGGGAGGAAGGATGATCAGAGTGAGGATTATGTTGACCAGACTCTTGGCTACTGAGAGTGGACTTGGTGGAAGACAGGGTGGTGCTTAACCGACTGGAAGCAGTAGCAGCTGTCATCCAACCGACCACCTGTTCGCAGTGGTCGGACCTCGAGAGTGATGTCCTGCGACGCCCTGTAAAATTACACATGAAGCTAGGTATGGTGGATGTCTTTCTTTCTTGTGCTCTGGCACCAGGCACAGTTTCTCCGCGTCCTGACCCGCGCCCTGAACTTTCAGGATCACGTCCACTTCCCCGTCCCTTTTTACCCGCCTTCTTCATCTTACACAGAATATGTGACTTTAATATTTGAGTTTGAAAACTTAACAGTATTTCTTATTATTCTGCAACTGTACAGAGTACACAGAATAGGCTGTTAAACGGCGGTGAAACACACTGAATGGAATATGTGACTTTAATATTTGAGTTTGAAAACTTAACAGTATTTCTTATTATTCTGCAACTCTGCAGAGTACACAGAATAGGCTGTTAAACGCGGTGAAACACACTGAATGGAATATGTGACTTTAATATTTGAGTTTGAAAACTTAACAGTATTTCTTATTATTCTGCAACTGTACAGAGTACACAGAATAGGCTGTTAAACGGCGGTGAAACACACTGAATGGAATATGTGACTTTAATATTTGAGTTTGAAAACTTAACAGTATTTCTTATTATTCTGCAACTCTGCAGAGTACACAGAATAGGCTGTTAAACGGCGGTGAAACACACTGAATGGAATATGTGACTTTAATATTTGAGTTTGAAAACTTAACAGTATTTCTTATTATTCTGCAACTCTGCAGAGTACACAGAATAGGCTGTTAAACGGCGGTGAAACACACTGAATGGAATATGTGACTTTAATATTTGAGTTTGAAAACTTAACAGTATTTCTTATTATTCTGCAACTGTACAGAGTACACAGAATAGGCTGTTAAACGGCGGTGAAACACACTGAATGGAATATGTGACTTTAATATTTGAGTTTGAAAACTTAACAGTATTTCTTATTATTCTGCAACTGTACAGAGTACACAGAATAGGCTGTTAAACGGCGGTGAAACACACTGAATGGAATATGTGACTTTAATATTTGAGTTTGAAAACTTAACAGTATTTCTTATTATTCTGCAACTCTGCAGAGTACACAGAATAGGCTGTTAAACGGCGGTGAAACACACTGAATGGAATATGTGACTTTAATATTTGAGTTTGAAAACTTAACAGTATTTCTTATTATTCTGCAACTCTGCAGAGTACACAGAATAGGCTGTTAAACGGCGGTGAAACACACTGAATGGAATATGTGACTTTAATATTTGAGTTTGAAAACTTAACAGTATTTCTTATTATTCTGCAACTGTACAGAGTACACAGAATAGGCTGTTAAACGGCGGTGAAACACACTGAATGGAATATGTGACTTTAATATTTGAGTTTGAAAACTTAACAGTATTTCTTATTATTCTGCAACTCTGCAGAGTACACAGAAAAGGCTGCTAAACTGCGGTGAAACACACTGAATGGAATATGTGACTTTGATATTTTAGTTTGAAGACTTAACAGTATTTCTTCCTATTCTGCAACTCTGCACAGTACACAGAATGTACTGCTAAACTGCGGTGAAGCACACTGAATGGAATATGTGACTTTGATATTTTAGTTTGAAGACTTAACAGTATTTCTTCCTATTCTGCAACTCTGCACAGTACACAGAATGTGCTGCTAAACTGCGGCGAAGCACACTGAATGGAATATGTGACTTTGATATTTTAGTTTGAAGACTTAACAGTATTTCTTCCTATTCTGCAACTCTGCACAGTACTCAGAATGTGCTGCTAAACTGCGGCGACGCACACTGAATGGAATACGTGACTTTGATATTTTAGTTTGAAGACTTAACAGTATTTCTTCCTATTCTGCAACTCTGCACAGTACACAGAATGTGCTGCTAAACTGCGGCGAAGCACACTGAATGGAATATGTGACTTTGATATTTTAGTTTGAAGACTTAACAGTATTTCTTCCTATTCTGCAACTCTGCACAGTACACAGAATGTGCTGCTAAACTGCGGCGAAGCACACTGAATGGAATATGTGACTTTGATATTTTAGTTTGAAGACTTAACAGTATTTCTTCCTATTCTGCAACTCTGCACAGTACTCAGAATGTGCTGCTAAACTGCGGCGACGCACACTGAATGGAATACGTGACTTTGATATTTTAGTTTGAAGACTTAACAGTATTTCTTCCTATTCTGCAACTCTGCACAGTACACAGAATGTGCTGCTAAACTGCGGCGAAGCACACTGAATGGAATATGTGACTTTGATATTTTAGTTTGAAGACTTAACAGTATTTCTTCCTATTCTGCAACTCTGCACAGTACTCAGAATGTGCTGCTAAACTGCGGCGACGCACACTGAATGGAATACGTGACTTTGATATTTTAGTTTGAAGACTTAACAGTATTTCTTCCTATTCTGCAACTCTGCACAGTACACAGAATGTGCTGCTAAACTGCGGCGAAGCACACTGAATGGAATATGTGACTTTGATATTTTAGTTTGAAGACTTAACAGTATTTCTTCCTATTCTGCAACTCTGCACAGTACACAGAATGTGCTGCTAAACTGCGGCGAAGCACACTGAATGGAATATGTGACTTTGATATTTTAGTTTGAAGACTTAACAGTATTTCTTCCTATTCTGCAACTCTGCACAGTACTCAGAATGTGCTGCTAAACTGCGGCGACGCACACTGAATGGAATACGTGACTTTGATATTTTAGTTTGAAGACTTAACAGTATTTCTTCCTATTCTGCAACTCTGCACAGTACACAGAATGTGCTGCTAAACTGCGGCGAAGCACACTGAATGGAATATGTGACTTTGATATTTTAGTTTGAAGACTTAACAGTATTTCTTCCTATTCTGCAACTCTGCACAGTACTCAGAATGTGCTGCTAAACTGCGGCGAAGCACACTGAATGGAATATGTGACTTTGATATTTTAGTTTGAAGACTTAACAGAATGTGCTCTAATCTGCAACTTTGCACACTAAACAGAATGTGCTCTAATCTGCAACTTTGCACACTAAACAGATTGTGCTCTAATCTGCAACTTTGCACACTAAACAGAATGTGCTCTAATCTGCAACTGTGCACACTAAACAGAATGTGCTCTAATCTGCAACTTTTCACACTAAACAGAATATTTTTTTTTTTTTTTTTTTTTTTTTTTTCCCCCCACACAAAATAACCTGCTGCCCCCACACACAGTAGTCCTAAAAAGGACTTTTGGTTCTTTTTTGTCACAATTTTTTTTTTTCCTCCCTACACTGCCTTTCCCTTCCTATCCTCAGCTCTCCCTGGCTCAGACTGAGCCGAACTCGATGGTCAGGTGCTATACAGCACCCGACCACGGGTTCTGGCCAGCCAATCAGTGTAATGCCAGCAGCCAACATGGCTGCTGGCATTACACCGATGTCAGAGCCTCCCTGCACGTTTATTGGCTGCGCAGCAGCCGCAAAACGTGCGGGGAGGAGACCCGAACATGGCGGGCGAGCACATGCGGTACTCGTACGAGTACCGCCATGTGCCGAGCAGAGCGATGCTCGAGCCGATCCGAGCATCGGCCGAGCATGCTCGCTCAACACTAAAAATAATATAAACATGAAGATGACTATTTGCGTAATATTGCAGTAGATCAGTGATGGGAAACCTGTGGATCTCCAGCAGTTAATGGCAACAATTCCTGGTGTCCCCATCCAGCCAGAGGATGATGAGAACTATAGTCCCCATCTGGAGAGCCACATGTTGCCTACCCCATGCAGTATGAATTTAGTATAATGCTGTTACTGAGGCTGATGTACTACAGAGAGATGGAGAAATTCTGGAGCAAACCAACAGAATCACAGGGGAGAAATAAAAGCTCCAGTTAAATGAATGGGAATTTGTAACAACTTGAAGTCCAGAGACGTCTCCATCACATTGTATATCTCTCCAGCATTTTAGGGATTAAAAGCCTCTTTTAATTCAATTACCATTTTAGAAAGTGTTATTCCCCCTCTGGTGCAGTTGGTCTCCTCCAGAATCCAGTCCTTTTAGTCCATCAGTTCAGTGTGTGTAATGTTATTTCTATCCCATCCCTCAGGTTCCTATGGACAGATTGTGATGACTCAGACTCCTGATTATGTGTCCGTGTCACCAGGAGAAAGTGTCACCATCACATGTACATCCAGTTCTGGCATTAACAGCTACATAGCCTGGTACCAACAGAAACCAGGACAGGCACCAACACTTCTTATCTATTGGGCAACCAGCCGCTATACAGGGGTCCCAGAGCGATTCAGTGGCAGTGGGTCTGGATCTGATTACAGACTTACAATCAGCAGAGCGGAGGCAGAGGATGCAGCAGATTATTACTGTCAGCAGAGTTATGACTTCCCTCTCACACAGTGATACAGAGCCGTACAATAACCTTCCTCTTTCATTTCTCCTATAGAAGCTGTTACTATTAATGTTATGTTCATGTGTTATACAGCAGGTATATATGTAAGGATACATGCACCATGCACAATACTGTGACACATGTATACAATGGCAAAAGTGGAGCAATTCTGGGAAAACCAACTGCACAAAGAAAAATAAACATTCCCAAGATTGTCATTGATTTAACCCTGTGAATACTAGAGACGTCTCCAACACACTACAAAGCAATAAGATGAATATCTCTTTAGTATATTTATATCAATGTAGATTTCCCTACATTCCCTACTGTGCACTTGTTTTGCCCTAGAATTGCTCCATTTCTTTTTTTGTGCATATGACCCTATAAATTTCAGAAAATACGTTTGATATAATAATATTAAAGGTTTTAACATCACAAACCTCAACAATTCCCAGTAAATAACAGGAGACATCAAGGTCTAAATTGGAAAATGACATTTATTTAAAGATTTAAAATAATCTAAGCACCAATAAAAGACACAATAATAAGACCCTGTGGTACAGCATTGTTACTGATAGACCCAGTCCTTCAATCACTAATAGATCATGTCCTCCAATCACTGATAGACCCAGTCCTCCAATCACTGATAGACCCAGTCCTCCAATCACTGATAAACCCAGTCCCCCAGTCACTGATAGATCCTATCCTCCAATCACTGATAGACCCAGTCCTCCAATCACTGATGGACCCTGTCCCCCAATCTCTCATATGTACCCCTATGTACTCCTAATATCTACTAAAGGGGGACACTTTGGAGGTATGTACCCCTAAGTCTTGGTTTGGCAGCGATTTTGGCCCGGGTGAGGGAGGGAAGGTATATGTGAACCCTAACTTTTTTTTTTTACTCTCGTGTATAATACACCCCCCCCCACTTCACATAAGGTTAAGTGGGGTAACGTTTGTATTATACCCGAGATTTTACGGTACATACCCCTCTATGTTATGCTCTTTTAAAAACATACTTAGGCCCTTTTTAAAAGCATCTAATGTATATCAACAAAAGAGGGACACTGTGGAGGTATGTACCCCTAATATCTACTAAAGAGGCACACTTGGGTGGTATGGACCCCTAATATATCCTAAAGAGGGACACTTGGGAGGTATGGACCCCTAATATATCCTAAAGAGGGACACTTGGGAGGCATAGGTAACTAATATCTCCTAAAGAGGGTCACTTGGGAGGGTATAAACATAGGGGACAAATAAAAATTCTCAGTGGTTTAAATTGGGGTTTTAACCCCTTGAATGTTAGAAGTCACCAACATGTTTCTACTCAATAGATTCAAGACTTTTATTGCATACACATTTGACAGGAGACTGTAATGGTTTCCATAGTAGTAGCAGTCCACTGGCCTCGATGTATCATTAGCCTGGAAGTCAGTTGCCACCAGGCCAGCCCTACCCTGTCCAATACATGTAAGGAATAATGCAATTCTAGTCATAACAAACCAAGAAGTAGACACCATGAATTCTCATATAATACTTCAGTGGGAGAGAATTATTGTATCAGTTGGCCACATGTCATACTGGAAGGTGGATTTTATTGCAAACTATAAAAGATGTCCCTGCTGGAGTCTAAGGTGAGAGACTGGTATTAAGACTGCCCCCTGCAATGTTCTATGTCCTATGTAATGTTTTTGTATAATATATATATATATCATGATCATCAACATCAGCTGTTGTTGTTCCACTGCAGGATGAAGACCTCCTCAGCAAGACTCCAAAACCTTCTGCCCTGTGCCTTCTGTTCCCACCGTGTACCAAGAAATGTGGCTATTTTATCTATCCATATTGTCTTTGGTCTTCTTCTTGGGCATTTAGTATCGAGTGGCATCCATTCCAAAATGTGTTTAGTCCATCTACAGTCAGTCTTCTTGCTATGTGGACTGCCCATTTCCATTTCAGACACTTTATTCTATCAGTTATGTCATAGACCTTTGTTTGCTGAATATTTGATATACACTTTTTCTGTCTGTTTTTGTTATGTTTGGAATTTGCCTGTCTATACTTCTCTATGTAACCTTAAGTTTGTTTATGGCTTGGACATGCAGTGACAATGATTCACAGTCATATGTAAGGACTGGGGGGACACATTGGTCAAAAACCTTTTGCTTGAGGCAGAGTGGAAAACTATTAAGTTTTCCAAATGCTTGCCATCCCAACTTTATTTGTCACTCAGTTTCCATCATGGTGTTTCCATCTGTTGACATTTCCTGTCCAGGGTAAAAATACTTGCCCACTCCTTCTACATTTTGTCCATCTACTGTGATTTTCCTTTGGTATGGTATATTTGTTAAAAATGACTTGTGCTTTGTGATATTCATCTTCAAATCAACATTTTTGCTTTCCTCTTGTAGCTCTTCAATCCGTTTTTGCCTTTTTTCAGGTCTACTGATAAATGGTATGATATTGTGTGGAAAACAGAAGAGATGTAGGTAGTCTCCTTTGATTTTAAGTCCTTTTTTGTCCCAATTTAGTTTGCAAAAATATTTTTCTAAACAACTAGAAAATATATTTGCGGAGATTGTGCGTGAAGCACCTAAAATGGAAATTGGCAGGTTATCTAGCAAGAAGACTTGATGATAGATGGACCAAACAATTTGGAATTAATTCCATTTGATACTTATCACCCATGAAAAAGACCAAAGACCAGATGGGTCTTTATCTTGCAGTGGATCGACAACAGCTGTATATGGTTGTGTTTTTAAATACATTTATATATACATATATATATATATATATAAAATCATCATCACAATCATCATCAATAAAGCCATTGTTGTTCCACTGCTGGATGAAGACCTCATCAGCAACTTTCCAATAATTTTGTTCTTGTGCTTTCTGTTGCTTCCACTGTGGTAATTTCTAAACCTAAGTGGTTTTGAAAGCTTGCACTCTACAAATACTCAGGTAACCAATAAAGGTATCATTTTCACTATAATTGACTCTAGGTTTTTCCGTAGTTGACGTGTTACTGTTTTACCACCTTTTACTTTTAGTGGTGAGATTAGCACTATTACACACCTCAAGCTGGCAACATCACCTGGCACTTTAATCATGAGCTGGGAGTTTTACCCACTTATCCATTACCTAGTAACACCGCTGTCTATAGCTGCTAATTTTCTAATTGTAAAGTCAGTCAGCCACGAGATGGTCCACTCTTGAAGCCCACAGAAATGAAAAACCGAATAAGTTAATTAACTCTTAATAGACCGGTCTAGTTTTATTTACTTCTATTTCCCTGTTCAATTTATTTAACTTCTGTACCTAAGTGATCAATTTAAAGAAAAAGTTCATAAAAACATAAATTCCTGTTCCAGAAATATCTGAATAGCCATAAACATTCTCTCTATTAAACAGACGCATTAGCACAATCTTTCAGGTTAACAATTTTAATTTTATTCATATTTTAATTCCAACTGGGGTATGTATTACTAATACACAAGTGTTATTTTATTTTATTTTCAGAAACCAATTTTAGCTGCTTTTCTGAACAAATGTTAATTTATTAATATCCATGTACTTTATTGCATCACAATCGTCAGCATCAAAACTATATATTTTTTTGCCCTGTGAATTAATGGTGACATCATTATCATCGTCACAAGAACTCCTTGTTTACACCATTAGGAACTGACAAAATGTAACATTTTCTCTGCATGGAAACTTCTACAGAATGACTGAGCTGTTATTCATTTCCATAGAATCTTCAATGAGAAGGAAAAGACAACAGAGTTCCTATGATGGAACATAAAGCGCATTGATTTCAATGGGTCTGACATTCCAGCACTGACAAATACACATCATCACTCATACATTCCTATTCACATACATATACACAGCACCCATGCAAACACATACACATGCTCACACAACACAGTCACACTTGGAGCATTGCCTCTGGAAGACATAATTGGAAACTATCCTCTTGAGGAATTTCAGCAGGTGGTACAACTGGATGTTTTACTCCTCGTTCTTCTATCTGCAAATGTTTCCATCTCTATACACCATACTATAGTGCCTATCTGTATGTAAAGGTAACTTGTATTCCTGATGTAATAGAAATGTCTACTACACAGACAACAAGTAGGACACAATCACGCAGATGTTGTACATTTCAAGTTGCTTTTCTGCTACTATTATACTGTTAGTACCACAAGTAGAAATCCATCAATATGAGAATATGAATGATATGTGTGGTGGATAAAATGCTTGAATTCCAGTCTATTTCCTCTAAATCATCATCATCATTAGATAGCAGAAAATCCAAAAGAATGAAACCTAACAGTAAACTGCAGCACCAGCCTCCTATGAAGTGATACCTGGTAATAGGCCCATGTTAATAAATACAGATAAGCACACGTTTTAGACCATTCCAATGAAGTCATCTGTTGTCAATAATGCGATTGC
Organism: Rhinophrynus dorsalis; assembly: GCA_037306005.1. NCBI lineage: Eukaryota > Metazoa > Chordata > Amphibia > Anura > Rhinophrynidae > Rhinophrynus > Rhinophrynus dorsalis. The sequence goes on from CM074718.1 coordinate 34,102,957, forward strand.
GGCTCTGTTGCAGAGCCGCCGTGTCAGCCGACACAGATCTCCTTCTGACAGCTTTACAGCTGACAGCAGGAAACATCGAACTTTGAATGCATGTACCTCTCAAACCATAGCGGTTTGAGAGATACATTTTTTGCATTCAAGCCAACTTTTTAACCTCTTCAAAATGAAAAATAGTTTTTTTTAGACATTACTAACCCTTTAATTCAGTGGATATTTGGGGAATTGTATTTGTCCCCCTGTGGTGAAATTGGTTTGTGCTTTGAGATCCATCCTATCTATCATACAGGGACGGATTTCCCAACAGAGCAAAAGAGCAGACAGAGCCCCAAATTATGAGGGGGTGGAGTTTCAGCTGTTCTGGGCACACCCACAATTTGAATTGTGGGTATGGGAGTGACCAGATCAAACTCTGTGTGCCTGCATCAGTTTTACACCTCTTTACATGTTATTATTTAACTCATTGGTTAATTAACTAGTGAAATTATTTATTTATTTTGTGTCTGCTTGTTTTAAGCTGAGAGTATTTTCTGTGCAAGGAAAGAGTGGATGGAACTGGGGTGGGGCCATGTGAAGAATGGGGTGTGGCCCTAAGAGGCGATAAGGGCATCTAGATTGCCTCGCCAAGGGGCACCTGGGATGTAAATCTGCCCCCACTATTACATGTCACCACATGAGCTGAGAAAATCACCAGTGTTCTGGAATCTGCAAGTCCATTAAGGCCAAATCAATGCAAGTAATATAGATATCAACCCAACAAGAGGTATATGCACTAAACTGTGATAAAGAGGTAGTAAATGGAGATGACTTCCCTAGTGATATCACGTCTCCAGTTCATGTTATTCTGTAGAGCCTATGCACTAATATGTCTAAAGTTGGAGAAATCTTAGTGCATAGGTTCCATACAATAACATAGTAAATTATCTCCTCTTTATCTCCTCTTTATCACATCTTTATCACACCTTAGTGCATCTCCCCAGGTGTTATTAATGCCATTTTTAGAGTGATCAATAACATAAAAACTAGTTTTGAAAGTCAGCTTTCAGTGAGAAAATGCTGTTATATGAATTATGGACACAGGGTGGCAGCAAAACATAACAAATGATTTGTCCCTACAAGTTACAAAGATATGGATTCAAGGCAGATAATAACTTTTTTAACCATTTGATTGCAAGATGGTTGAGCAGAGCATTGCTTTGCTTTGCACTGCTTTTTCATCAGCTTCAATCGGAATGTGCTAGAAAAAATAATTAATAACACTTCATCTGCAATGAAATCTAGGTCAAAATGTGATAAATGTGCATAAAGATTCAAAAATAAAACAAACAAAACAGTAGCCCAAAGTTTTTAAGCACAAATCACATCCTGACAAAAAGCCACTTTCTAGGTATTTGTGTAACATTACAAAATATTGATAGAATAGGCGCTAGGTATTAAGAAAAAAAGGGGTACAATTCTGGGGCAAACAAACTGCACCATAGCGGAAAACTCCCATTGCTTTAAATTGGGCTTAACCCGTTAAAATTATTAACTGCAATGAAATCTAGACCGATATTAAGGTGCCACAGAGCCCAGCCTTTTAGATCATTCTCTTCTAGAGTACTGCAGATTTCTGGGAGAAAATGTAAACACAACTATTACTGGTGATTTGGGGAAATACATCATTTTTCTTATGATGTGAATTTCAGACTGTGAAAGATGTTTGTCCTTTCCACAGAAATTCCTGTGGGAAAGAAAATAAAGACATAATACTTGTGCAGCCCTCTGGTTCTTAAGTGTTTAAAGGGCTAGTAATGCCCGTATTTAAGTTGCTTCTATATTGTAGATGTTAAAAAATAAAGTATATGGAGAAAGTCCCAACTCTCAAACCTTAATGGTTTGAGAGATATTTGCCAGTAAAGTTCCCCTCCTTCTCCTGATGTCAGCTCTCTACTGATAGCAGGCGATCCCGGTCCTGAAATTCTGAGATCCTGAAATCGCGCTATTTAAAAAGAATTACTTCACTGGAACGGTCTATAAAGTGTGCCTGATTTGCAAGCACACTTTGTAGACCGTTCCAATTAAGTAGTTCTTTTTAAATATCACTGTTTCGCTCTGCTGCAGAGCCTTCGTGAGTAGGCCGACACTGATCTACTTCTGTCAGCTTTACAGCTGAAATGGGGGGGTGGGACTTTAGTGGCGAATATCTCTCAAACTGTAAAGGTTTGGGAGATGGGACTTTCTCCATATACTTTATGTTTTCAACATCGACAATATAGCCACATCTTAAATAGGGCATTACTAACCTTTTAAGCCCATTGTTTTCAGAGGCTTTAACATTCCCATGCACACGCCATCTTCACATATGTCACCACACACACACACACACACTCACCTCAGATTGCAGGGGGAATCTACTGCTGAAAGGACCTTCACACAGGAATTCCAGTGGGCTGAGGAAGGTCCGATTTTGTGCCCATTTAATTCTCACAGTAAGTGTTTTACACCATTCCTACTGGTAACTATGTCTATTATGTTTAGTTAAAGATAACACCTAAGGAAGGGGAAATCAATTGCTTGACCTACAAGCTCCCATCAACTTCACGCTGGGAATTGTGGTCCATGACAGATGGAAGTCCAGCAATTGACTATCCCTGACCAAAGGTTTTGGTGGCAACTTAAGTCTCTGGGTTCTATATGGTTAAATTTTCAGAACGCAATACCATTCAAGGGGCTAAACGTCTAATTAAATTATTGATAATTGGGGAATATTTATTTGTCCATTAACGGCAACAGCATAACAACATCACACAAGAGGAAATGTGTGACTCCTCCAGATCAGCTGATTATCTGCACTAATACACTGGCCTAAATCCATGTGCCTGCACTTCCAGGTGTGTATGAGTGTGTGATTGTATTAGTGCATGTCAGCACGCACACCGCTATCTTCATGACTTTATTGTGAGAAAACACTAAACATCTCCCCTCTATTATGTACAGGGACATGAAGTAATAGTGTTTATTTTCTATACACGTTATTAGTAAATAGCATTACATAAGGTGCAGAGGAATGCACCAAATATCCCATAAGTGTCCCCACTTCCCTCTCCTTAGTGCATTTTTTTTAATTGGAAAAAATGTTGTAGTAGACACCTTAACCCTTTGCTTGCAAAAGGTTTATGCAATAAATTATGAATCAATGCAGCAAGTATTTCCTAGTTATTGGGGTACAGTGTTATCCATGGATAAAGACTAGTAGAGTAATAGTGATAGCATGTTTTAGCTAACTGAATAGCTTTAGAGTGCAAGCTTTTAAGATCACTTAGGTCTATTCATTAGGTATGCCTGACAAAGAGATGAAAGTGGTCCTGAAAGCTTGCACTCTAAATCTATTCAAGCGGAACGACCACCTCTTAAACACTTTAATTTCAATAACTCTCCATCTGTCGACTAGCAGCTTAGTAGCGCTAGTCACCAGAATTATTACCTTATTCAAAAGAAATATGTATTCTTACAGGGCTGACAGCAGCACAGAGCGCGGACATCTTGCCATAGTGACGTCCACACGCCTGCGCTGTCAGTCCCAGTCAACTCTTGGAGGTGTTGCTAGGAGCTGGCCAGTTCCAAAAGGGACTAACTGCCTAGGCACGCGGACGTCACTATGGCAAGATGTCCGCGCTCTGTGCTGCTGTCAGCCCTGTAAGAATACATATTTCTTTTGAATAAGGTAATAATTCTGGCGACTAGCGCTACTAAGCTGCTTGTCGCCAGATGGGGATTTATTGAAGTTAAAGTGTTTAAGAGGTGGTAGTTCTGCTTTCAGTAAGCCAATAAAGTTATCACGTTTTCTGTACTAGTCTCCAGTGTTTATTGTATCTCAGGATCTTATTAATACTAATCCCTACAGTTAACATAGTAACATAGTAACATAGTAGATAAGGCTGAAAAAAGACATGCGTCCATCAAGTCCAGCCCATGCCAATAACACCCCTGTTGATCCAGAGGAAGGCAACAAAAAAGCCCTCTGGAGCAATTTCCAATGTAGGTGTGTGTGTGAGTGTGTCAAATAGTTCCCCGGCTCAGTATCCTATTTGCTTTGAAGCCATCTGTCATAACTGTCAATATTGTTTTAGTAGATTTATTGATTTATAGAACAAGCTGCTGTCTCATTCAGAAACAACTGTTATTACATAACTAACAGGTGAAATCCCAGATCACAGACTATAACACGATACCCTTAGTTACACTTTATAGTAAAGACTGGACAGGTTATATATCATCTCACCCATAGTGTATCATTATATTATCGTACAGGAAATTATTTGCATCCGTTATACATATAAACACTCACACATTTCCTTCTAGTCTGTGGGGATATAAATGTGTCATTGTGCAGTCAGTGGCTCAGTAATCTGGATCAGTCCTGTGTGCAGTGATCAACATGATGTCACACAGCTGTATTCTGCCTGTATTAATGCTCTGGATTCAAGGTGAGGATTACATTACATTTAATGCTCTCAGTCATTATAACATATATAACAACATTAACATTACTGCATTTACTAGACAATTCCCAGTGTATATTTTATTACTTTAGCCTGAGTGTATTCTCGTGGTCAGTGTGATAACTGAGGACAAACACTTTGCAAAAACAATCAAACAAATCAGATCTCTTTTCATTTGATTCCGAAAGGAAATTCAAAATTAAACATTTGAATTAGAAAATAATATAAACATGAAGATGAATATTTGCTGTAATATTGCTGTAGATCAGTGATGGTAAACCTGTGTGTCTCCAGCAGTTCAGGGCAACAATTCCTGGAGTCTCCATCTAGCTAGAGGATGATGAGAACTATAGTCCCCAACATCTGGAGAGCCACAGGTTGCCTACCCCATGCAGTATGAATTTAGTATAATGCTGCTACTGAGGCTGATGTACTACAGAGAGATGGAGAAATTCTGGAGCAAACCAACCGAATCACAGGGGAGAAATAAAAGCTCCAGTTAAATTAGTGGGAAATTATAACAACTTGAAGTCCAGAGACGTCTCCAACACATTATAGATCTCGCCATCATTTTAGGGATGAAAAACCCACTTTAATTCAATTACCATTTAAAAAAAAAAAATTTTTTCCCCTCTGGTGCAGTTGGTCTCCTCCAGAATCCAGTTGTTTTAGTCCATCAGTTCAGTGTGTGTAATGTTATTTCTATCCCATCCCTCAGGTTCCTATGGACAGATTGTGATGACTCAGACTCCTGATTATGTGTCCGTGTCACCAGGAGAAAGTGTCACCATCACATGTACATCCTGTAGCAACATATATAGCAACCTACACTGGTACCAACAGAAACCAGGACAAGCACCAACACTTCTTATCTATGCTGCAACCTACAGCCATACAGGGGTCCCAGAGCGATTCAGTGGCAGTGGATATGGAACTGATTTCACTCTTACAATCAGCAGAGCGGAGGCAGAGGATGCAGCAGATTATTACTGTCAGCAGAGTTATGAGTACCCTCTCACACAGTGATACAGAGCCGTACAATAACCTTCCTCTTTGATTTCTCCTATAGAAGCTGTTACTATTAATGATATGTTCATGTGTTATACAGCAGGTAAATATGTAAGGATACATGCACCATGCACAATACTGTGACACATATATACAATGGCAAAAGTGGAGCAATTCTGGGGAAAACCAACTGCACATAGGAAAATAAACATTCCCAAGATTGTCATTGATTTAACCCTGTACATACTAGAGACGTCTCCAACACACTCCAAAGCAATAAGATGAAGGCCTCTCCAGCATATTTAAATCAATTGGGATTTTCCTACATTCCCTATTGTGCACTTGTTTTGAAAAAGAATTGCTCCACGTTTATCTTTGTGCATATGAACCTGTATATTTCAGATGCTACATTTGATATAATAATATTTAAGGTTTTAACATCACAAACCTCAACAATTCCCATTAAATAACAGGAGACATCAAAGTCTAAATAAGAAAGGGACATATATTTAAAGTAAAAAAATTATTTAAACACCAATTAAAGACACAATAACAAGACTCTGAACAGCAACGTCACTGATACACCCAGTCCTCCAATCACTGATAGACCCAGTCCCCCAATCACTGATAGACTTACTCCTCCAATCACTGATAGACCCAGTCCTCCAATCATTGATAGACCCAGTCCTCCAATCACTGATAGACCCAGTCCACCAATGACTGATAGATCCATTATCCCAATCACTGAAAGACACAGTCATTTCAATAACTGAGAGATGCAGACCCCCCACTTATAGACCCAGTCCCCTAATCACTCACAGATACAGTCCCCCAATCACTGATAGACCCAATCCCCCCTATCACTGATAGACCCATTCCCCCAATTACTGGTACACCCAGTCCTCCAATCACTGATAGACCCAGTCCCCCCAATCACTGATAGACCCATCCCCCAATCACTGATATACCTAGGCCCCCAATCACTAATAGACCCAGTCCCCCAACAACTGATAGACCATTTCCTCCAATTACTGATAGACCCATCCCCCTAATCATTGATAGACCCATCCCCCAATCACTGATAGACCCAGTCCTCCAATCACTGATAGACCCAGTCCTCCAATCACTGATAGACCCATTTCCCCAATCACTGATAGACCCAGTCCCCTAATTACTGATAGACCCAGTCCTCCAATCACTGATAGACCCAGTCCCCCAATCACTGATAGACCCAGTCCTTCAATCACTGATAGACCCAGTCCTCCAATCACTGATAGACCCAGTTCCCCAATCACTGATAGACCCAGTCCCCCAATCACTGATAGAACCAGTCCTCCAATCACTGATAGAACCAGTCCTCCAATCACTGATAGAACCAGTCCCCCAATCAGTGATAGATCCAGTCCTCCAATCACTGATAGACCCAGTCCTCCAATCACTGATAGTGTGTCACTACTTGTCTGTACTGAGATCTTTATATCTAACTGTCCTGTATGCACAATGCAAAGAAATGAATTGGAGACCTTCATAGCATTCAAGAGTTAAACAAAAGTCCCATTGAAATCAATAATTATTTTTATTTGTCTCCTGCAATGTATTTGGTTTGCACCAGAATTGTTCCACTTTTGTCTTTTGAAATATGTCCCTGTGATTTCCCTCTCCACTTATAGTCTGGGAACAATTGCTGAGATCACCAAGTATGCCAAAGTCAAGAAGATAAATCAATTAAAAACCCTGATATTATCCTTCGCTCCCTCAGTATGTCTCTACCCTCCACCTCCTCCATTGGTTGCTAGTGATGTCGCCTATACAGTGATTATCAGTGTGTTTAGTGGAAACCCAGGGTTCTATGATGGAGATCAGTACAAATGTAAGTAATGGGGTGGGGGGTTGGAACAAGGAAGAATGAAACATATCAGACAGTGTATTTTTGCTTTCTATTACATTTCTATTGTAATACAATCTATAAAGTAGCTGCCTTATAAGGCTATATATACATTTACCTGTTTAATATTAACATAATCATTTACTTCTACCAGAACCAAATGGAATTTTAATACAATAACTACGTGTATGGTAGAGATGTGTCTAATGCATTGTGAAACAATGGTTAGGAGTCCTCTATCTAGTATCCAGGGGTTTAATGGGTTTGATTGTTGGGATTCCAAGTGGATTTCATTGTGAACAAAAGGTTCCTACAGCAGATTAAGCTTTAGAACCACTGATCCAACGCTTCATTAGGATGATGCGAATTGCAGTCCAACACAACAGCTAGGGGGCTGCACGTTGCCTTGGTGTTGTTAATTTATATATTACTTACTTTTGAAGATCCCTCTCTGGGAGTTCTAGGTGTATTCATGGAATGTAAATAGACAGTGCAAATGTATTTCAATAAGAAGACTTGGTACTGATCAATAGACTGTATGATATGTATTGTGGTGCAGAACATTAAGCCTCTCATTGTCACTCTAATGTCCTTGTACAAGGTCATGGTCATCACACAATAGATCTAGTCCACTCTTCTGTGGTGTAGAACAGACATCTTTATAGACACAAGGGGGGTCTGCAATGATAATGCTGATTCCTACCACCACACAGGGCCTTATGCACAAAGGACATGGAGTGATTTAGGAGCAAACTAAATGTTATACATGAAACATATAAAACTAAATGACATAAATGAGAATTTTAAGCTTTGATTCAATCCATTGGAGACCTTGATTGTATTCAAGTGGATAGAAGTACTATTTAAATCAATGAGGATTCTAAGAGTTTGTATTTGTCACTGATAATTTTCTTATGTTACCCATAGAACGTCTCCCACTTTATGGAAATATTATGGAGTTTCTGATCACAAGAATTTCTGCCGAAAAAGAGGCAAAATTGTGTTTTACATGTGAAAATTTTTGTACAAAAAAAGGCACTTTTCTCCCATGTCTACCATTAACACACACATACACAACATGCAGGCACTTGTACATTTACACACATTTTACACACATATATATACAGTTTATTAGGAAGTAAGAGGAGAGGTGGAACCACAAATTCAGTAAATAATATCCAGGTGCACAATCCCAAAAAGTTACAAATACACACAGAAAAACAGGGGAGCACACAACGGAATTTCAAATGATAATTATAGGCAATTTATTGAAGATCAACTTTTTATTCTAAATGGATCTTTATCAAGACAATGAAGTAAGGAAGAAATGCATCTTTAAATAGTCTGATCGCCACAAGAAAGGCTCCAAATTACATTAATGATGTCACTCTGATGTAGTCGGAGTCCTGACTGTATGGGATGACATCACTCTCACGTGTGTTAAATCAATAAATGTGAAAGTAAGCAAATACATGTAATTAATGCTATATCACAATCTAATTAACAGAATAAACATGCGTCAAAATATTTAGTTGTACGAATTACCATTAACCTAAACAGTAACCACTGAAACACAGTTATGGTTACGGATAGACAGGCCGGAAAGTAATATTCACATCACTTATTTGTTTACTTTCACACTTATTGATATTTCTCTTAAATTTTAGGGGGTTGGGGTTCTGAACAGACACATGGTAAGACAGTCATACGATAATAGGAACAACTTATCTGTTTGCAGTGAAAGGGAAGGTAAAGTACTGATGAACTAGGGGTAAATCTGATGAGGGGTAGTAGCTCATTTGGAAAATTGAGACAGATGACTTGGGGACTGTACAGGTAACACTGATTTATACTTCTCCACTGAATCAGGAATCACACAGTGAGGATGATGTACTAAGGAGAACATCTCTCCATCTTTACTGATCTTAGTGCACAGGTTCCATAGAATAACATAGGACATAACACTGGAGAAGTTATCTCTTCTTAATCACCTATTTATCACACCTTAGTACATAACTCCCTCCAGTATTTCCAGAGAAAAACAACTGCAGCACAGCAGGCAAACACTCCCATTCATCAAATATAATTTTGACCACTTGAAGCTGTCCTATGGAGACATACATAGTACTGAAAGGGTTTAATGCCCCTTTTGCTATGAAGAGGTTGTTTTACTCCAAAATAAGTGCTGTTCTGTTAGTACAGCAGCCTCATTGTCACACAGTAAAATACACCAGATTCTGTCCTAGTAATCACCAGTGTTAATAATTGTGAAAAGTGTATTATCAGTAGGGGTGGGCCAAAAGTTAGAAACATTTTCTTCATGACATTTCGTGAATAATGGATGATTTTTCTTTTTACGTTAAAGTTTTTAGCTTTTTTAGCTTTTTGTTCAATGCAAAATTTTCCTCCTTTTCTCCTGTTCCAACACATTTTCTCCTGTGTTTAATACGGTGCAACATTTCCCAGCACAATATTACTTCTTCTGAGGGCTGTAGGGGAGAAACAAGTGGCTAGAAGTCAAAGTTGTGAGTCCTACAGCAACATATATCTTGAAAAATGTGTTAGCATGCAGAGTGCATTTGTCCTTTGCCCAAAACACTAACTTGCTGCTTAAGTGACACTGACACATATTCATGATGATGATGTCATTAAAAATAAAGTACAACCTACAATGTGGCAGATGTGTATGGTAGTGGTGGTGGGGACATGGGCATGGTGTGAATGGTGGGACCTTGACAGACTGCATCCACCACGGGAGAAGAGGAATCATCATCATTTACTGCACATGCTGCAACAACCATTGCTGCAGTTAGTTTTTGAACTACCACTTTACTCCCACATCCCTGCACTGCTCCACCTTTCCCCTTCCCCCTGCCCCATGTGCATTTGCTGGACATTTCTCAACTACTGTGTGTGTTTTACTCTCTACAGTACACAACTAATGGAGGGTGATTTCTTGCCTTAGCCCAAAAAAAGGCTCCCAGTCAGCTGTCTGTCACCTAATGTATTTATTTGTTTAAATATGTCTCAATTTTTTCCCCCAGCACAGAGACAATAAAAGCAAAATCAGCAAGCAAATTGGACCCCAGCCGCCTGTGTCTTGCCAGTTAGTCACACCGAATTCTGGGGTATTTCCTCCCTTCTTCTCCCCCAGAGTGCCCACAGACTTCCCTAATACAGAGAACAAATGTTCTACCTAAAAGACTCCCTAAACTAACTTCAATTCCCCTTTATTTGCCTATCTCCTCTAGATCAAAAACATGCTGCTTTCTCCTCTCACAAACACAAAATGGCTGCTGTGAGACCTGACACCCTTTTATATACCTGTAGAAAGTATCGAAAACATTCGCATGGTGGGGAAAAAATTTGCTTCCCATTGATTTCAATGCAGTGAGCTAGGAGAAAAAAGTGGGAAAATTTCATTTTTCTTGAGAAATTTTTCTCCAAACTTGAAGTGCCATTATATGCTGATTTTGGTCTAAGGCAAAACTTTTCTCCCATCCCTACTAATAATTGTGAGAAGTGAATTATCAGTGATATTTGACTCTACATGAAATGGTCTGTGATGTGTATTGTGTTATTGGTCAGCAGGTTAATACTATTAAATTCATAATGAAGCTGGTAAAATCTTAATATCAATTGATGTCAGTATAGAATCTGGTTAAATGTCTAGTTGTTCTCCTTTATACATATCCAGAATTCCACTCGATAGAAAGAGGTGATCGGGGGGAACAGATGCAGCAGTTTGTTATCAGAAACAAGATTTATTTTATTATATTTTCAGGTTACATTCTATTATTCATCAATAAAAATTGTTCTTATTATAACCGGTAAATGTATTGTGGTTGAGTTTGACATTATTGAGAAATGAGCACCATAGAACATGGAGTAGGAAGCGGGGTGGTCAGAAGGCAAAACCCCCTCTACACACTTAGAGATTTTCATTTGAATTTGGTGCCCCCGCCCATCATATGTGGAACAGACCACCTCAGCGCTGAAGTTAAAACAACAGCTGCTGCCAAGTGTCAGTGCAACAGTGATCTGACAGACACAGATATGATCACTTCTTATTACCCCTCACCTGTCAGGTCACCTTTGTCTTCTTCCTGCTATAGAAATACAAATAAAGTTTGTTATAAGATGGCTCTCTCTTTTACATTGGCTGCAGGACAGTCTATTTCCAATGAACCCCTCACACATCTGACTTTGTGTCCTCATGTGAGAAGGGGTAAAGCACCAGGAGATTCAGTAACAGGCGGTGAGTTTAGAGAGTGATAGTGTAAGTGGGTGGGGGAGAGAGTGGGTGAGGGTGTCACCAAAGCCGTTAATGTACCATATTCTCAGACTGACCCTTTAACCCATCATTAGCCCTTACTGCAGAACCTGTCATCTCAGCCTTGTCTCTCCTGTCCGGATTCACTCTCTCTCTCTCATATTTAATCCTATTCCCTCCTCTTTCACACTTTTCATATCATCCTAGACTTTCTCTCTTTCCCTCTGACATTTCATCCCAACCGCGCTTCTCTCTCTCCCAACATTTTCCTGCCTCTCTCACCCCCTCACACACAACCCCCCCAATTCTGGAGCAAATCAAAAACACCACAGGGTACAAACCGCTGATTATTAAAAATGGTGATACTGATTCTGCAACGTGTTGAAGACCTCTCTGGTATTCTAGGGGTTAAAACTCTCATTTAAATGAATGATAATTTGGGGAATGTTTATTTGTCCCACAACGTTGCCTTTAGACATAAGGTCCTATGTATGTAGATCTGTCCAGACTCTACGGTATGTGAGGTGTAACTCAGCATTAACCATCTCTTATCTGGATCAGTCTGCAGGAGTCCCAGTGCTGTATCTTGGCCTAGGCGTAGGGTGGCACTTTACAGGGGGTGGCATAAAAATACGCCCACTCAGATGTTCCCACCCGTCCAAACTGAATCTGCTCCAGCAGCCTTAAGGGATATGTGTGACCCCAGGGGGTTAGTAGAAATTTGTCTGGGGGGGGGGGGGTAAAGCCATAATATGACCCTCAGGGCAGCCCATTCAGTCCCTTTGCTTATATTGAGGGGATAACTGTGTGACCCCCACTCATCATGTGAGCTGCAGTGAGTGATGGTGAGACATCTAATTTAATGTGAGTGTGTGTCACACGTCATATATGTGCACGCATTAACCATAAAGGGGAAGAATCCCCAAAAGAGAAATTAATGCAGAATAAGTTTATTAGTACAAAGAGGCATAAATTCAGCAATTAAAATTAAAAACAATTAAAACACAGAATGAGGGAGGTAGCTGGGGCCCTATGAATAGTCAGTGCAGCCAGATATAAAATGCAACAAGAAATATAATAACTGGCTCAAAATACTAATAACCACGACTGCAATTAAAAAAAAAGACATACAAAATATATTAAAGTGATCCAATCAATATCACAATATTAAAGTGCTAGTCCAGCAGCTGACATGAGGGTTGATTTCTAGGGTGCCTTCTACATTAGTAATGACCGTTTAACCCCTTAACGACCCTTGACGGTCATAGTACGTAAAGGGTCGATCTGACTTAACGACCCATGATGTACTAGGACCGTCATGGAGTTCTGGGCTCCCCCCGCGGCTGCACGCCATTCGGGGAGTCTGGAACCGGAAAAAAAAAAAAAAAAAAAAAAAAAAAAAAGCTCAGCGGACGCTGAGTCGTGTCGCAGTGCTGATACCCCGGTCGTTAAGGGGTTAATGTAACCTGTCTGAGGAAGTGTTGGTTATACAGCACGAAATGTGTAAGAGTTTTTCTCCACCAACGTTAACAGAGATACTGCTTCCGAAATAGGTTACATTAAACGGTCATTACAAGCTACAGATCTGAATATTCAGCCATCAAGGATTTCACCATCTGTGCAGAAATACAGAGAAAGGGATAAAGAGATCAGAGAAGACAGGAGGTCTATTGCAGAATCCTCTGCCCGCATAGACACATGAAGATATCTAATGACCCGAGGTCATATAGTGACATTGTAGTTTCATGTCCGGGGGACACATTCCGTAGTCTGAGTCCAGAGACAGACAAAGTAAGACACATTAAATCTATCGTCCTATTCCTATGTTATTCTATGAAGCCTAGGCACTAAGATTTCTTCAGCTTTGGAGATCATAGTGAATAGGCCTTAAAGAATAACTTAGGAACTGGAGAAGTGATATCACTGGAGAAGTCATTTCCTCCTTATCACCTCTTTATAACACCTTAGTGCATCTCCCCCAGGGGTCATTACTGACATTTTTAGAGTGATTCATAATGTAAAAATTAGTTTTGGAACTCATTTTTCCAGTGAGTAAATGCTGTAATATGAATTATGGACACAGGGTGGCAGCAAAACATAACAACGTACAAAAATATCCAAGTTACAAAGATATGTATTCAATGTAGATAATAACTTTCTTAACCCTTTGAGTTCCAGATGGTTGACAAAAGCATTGCTTTGCTTTGCCTTACCTTTCATCAACAAATTTCTCCAAGAGACTTCAATCACAATGTGATAAAAAAAATAATTAAAGACACTTTTTATCTGCAATGTAATCTAGGTCAGAATGAGATACATGTACAAAAATAAAACAAACTTCTGTTACAAAGTCTTTATGCACAAATCATATCCTGACAAAAAGAGACACTTTCTAAGCATTAATGATACATTACAAAATATTGATAAAATAGGTGTTAGGTAGTAAAGAAAAGTGGTTTAATTCTGTGGCAAACCAACTGCACCACAGGGGACCAATATAAACTCCCATTGCTTTAAATTGGACTTAACCCCTTGAAGTTATCAACTGCAATGTAATCTAGGCAAATATTAAGGTGCCACAGAGCCCGGCCTTTCAGGTCATTCACTTCTAGAGCACTGCAGATTTCTGGGAGAAAATGTAAACACTATTACTGATGATTAGTAGGAATACATCATTTTTCTTATGATGTGAATTTCAGACTGGGAAAGATGTAGGTCCTTTCCTCAGAAATTCCCATCTGAAGGAAATTAAAAACATAATGCTTGTGCAGCCCTCTGGTTCTTAAGTGGTTAATATTCACACGTCCCAGTGCCTTGTTCCCACCCACACGCCATCGTCACTTACACATGGCATAATGTAAGTACACATATGTCACCTCACACATGCACTCACACACTCACCTTAGATTGCAGGTGGAATGTGCTACCACAACCAGACAACAGCTTTATGGGGATGATGGGAATTGTGGTCCATAACAGCAGGAGGTCCAGAAAATGACTAATCCTGACCACAGGTGTTGGTGGTGATTTCATTCTCTGTGTTATAAATGGTTCAATGTTCAGACCTCTAGCATTTAAGGGATTAAAAGTCACATTTAAATAAATTGTAATTTGGGGAATGTTTATTTGCCTTTAGACATAAGGTCTGGTGTCAGTGGCGTAACTATAAGGGTTGCAAGGGTCTCACCCACGACCGGGCCCATCACTCCAGGGGACCTGCCGCCCCCTGGGACCCCTCCGCCTGGTGTCCGCAATCTCCCTCCTAGTAACGTAGAGCGGTAGGAGATGACATCATCTCCCATCGATCTGCATTACAGAAGAGGACAGAGCGGAAGTTCAACCCGTCTCTCCTGCCACTCCACTGGACCACCAGGGAGGTAGGAGATGGGGGCATTGTGGATATTGATGTCCTTTGTGGAGGGCCCGGGGGCCAATGTGGTTGGGGGGGCTCAATGTGGTTGGGGGGTGGGGGTCCCATGGCACTTCTTGCACCAGGGCCTGGAGGGTTCTAGTTACATCTCTGTCTGATGTATGTGGATCTGTCCAGACTCTACTGTCTGTGAGGTCTAACTCAGCATTAACCATCTCTTATCTGGATCAGTCTGCAGGAGACCAGGATGTGAGGATCCCTCCAGCTGGGCACAGATGGGTCACTACAAATAACTGAGATGGACCAATTCTGGAGCAGACCATTTGCATCAGAGGGGACAGATACAACTACACAAACTCCCTTTTGTTTCCCCACTGCCCTCTCCTTAATGCAGTCTTCTTAATGGGAGAAATGTTGCAGTAGGCAGCGTAATACAGAGGCCAAAGGCCGATCAGCATCAGTACATTGATTCCATCATGTATTCCTAGTTATAGGGGTGCAGTGTTATCTATGGATAAAGCAGGAGACTCAGAGTAATAGTGATACCTTTTTAAGTTAACTGAATAGCTTTAGAGTGCAAGCTTTCAAGACCACTTAGGTCTATTCATTAGGTACCTGATAAAGAGATGAAAATGGTCCTGAAGCTTGCACTCTAAACCTATTCAGTTAGCCAATAAAGTTATCACATTTGCTGTACTAGTCTCCAGTGTTTATTGTATCTCAGGATCTTATTAATACTGATCCCTACAGTTTTAGTAGATTTATTGATTTATAGAACATGCTGCTGTCTCATTCAGAAACAACTGTTATTACATAACTAACAGGTGAAATCCCAGATCACAGACTATAACACATTACCCTTAGTGACACTTTATAGTAAAGACTGGACAGGTTATATATCATCTCACCCATAGTGTATCATTATATTATCATACAGGAAATGATTTGCATCCGTTATACATATAAACACTCACACATTTCCTTCTAGTCTGTGGGGATGTAAATGTGTCATTGTGCAGTCAGTGCTCAGTGATCTGGATCAGTCCTGTGTGCAGTGATCAACATGATGTCACACAGCTGTATTCTGCCTGTATTAATGCTCTGGATTCAAGGTGAGGATTACGTTGTATTTAATGCTCTCAGTCATTATAACATATATAACAACATTAACATTACTGCATTTAGTAGACACTTTCCAGCACACGTTTCATTGCTTTATCCTGAGTGTATTCTAGTGGTCAGTGTGACATCGGCTGTTTAAATGGACATTTTTAACTTTTCGAGTGACAGAGAATTAAACAATGCATTGGATACCTCTCTGTCGCTCAAAGGGTTAATAAAAACTTTATTAAGACAAACACTTTGCAAAATCAAACAAACCAGATCTTTTTTTCATTTGATTCTGAAAGGAAATTCAGCAAATTAAACATTTGAATTGGAAAATAATATAAACATGAAGATGACTATTTGCGTAATATTGCAGTAGATCAGTGATGGGAAACCTGTGGATCTCCAGCAGTTAATGGCAACAATTCCTGGTGTCCCCATCCAGCCAGAGGATGATGAGAACTATAGTCCCCATCTGGAGAGCCACAGGTTGCCTGCCCCATGCAATATGAATTTAGTATAATGCTGCTACTGAGGCTGATGTACTACAGAGAGATGGAGAAATTCTGGAGCAAACCAACAGAATCACAGGGGAGAAATAAAAGCTCCAGTTAAATGAATGGGAATTTGTAACAACTTGAAGTCCAGAGATGTCTCCATCACATTATAGATCTCTCCAGCATTTTAGGGATTAAAAGCCTCTTTTAATTCAATGACCATTTTAGAAAGTGTTATTCCCCCTCTGGTGCAGTTGGTCTCCTCCAGAATCCTGTCCTTTTAGTCCATCAGTTCAGTGTGTGTAATGTTATTTCTATCCCATCCCTCAGGTTCCTATGGACAGATTGTGATGACTCAGACTCCTGATTATGTGTCCGTGTCACCAGGAGAAAGTGTCACCATCACATGTGCATCCAGTTCTGGCATTAACAGCTACCTATACTGGTACCAACAGAAACCAGGACAAGCACCAACACTTCTTTTCTATTGGGCAACCTACCGCAATACAGGGGTCTCAGAGCGATTCAGTGGCAGTGGGTCTGGATCTGATTACAGTCTTACAATCAGCAGAGCGGAGGCAGAGGATGCAGCAGATTATTACTGTCAGCAGTATGACAGCTTCCCTCTCACACAGTGATACAGAGCCGTACAATAACCTTCCTCTTTCATTTCTCCTATAGAAGCTGTTACTATTAATGTTATGTTCATGTGTTATACAGCAGGTATATATGTAAGGACACATGCACCATGCACAATACTGTGACACATGTATACAATGGCAAAAGTAGAGCAATTCTGGGAAAACCAACTGCACAAAGAAAAATAAACATTCCCAAGATAGTCATTGATTTAAACCTGTGAATACTAGAGACGTCTCCAACACACTACAAAGCAATAAGATGAATATCTCTTTAGTATATTTATATCAATGTGGATTTCCCTACATTCCCTACTGTGCACTTGTTTTGTCCTAGAATTGCTCCATTTCTTATTTTGTGCATATGACCCTGTAAATTTCAGAAAATACGTTTGATATAATAATATTAACGGTTTTAACATCACAAACCTCAACAATTCCCAATAAATAACAGGAGACATCAAGGTCTAAATTGGAAAATGACATTTATTTAAAGATTTAAAATAATCTAAGCACCAATAAAAGACACAATAATAAGACCCTGTGGTACAGCATTGTTACTGATAGACCCAGTCCCTCAATCACTGATAGATCATGTCCTCCAATCACTGATAGATCCTGTCCTCCAATCACTGAAAGACCCAGTCCTCCAATCACTGTTAAACCCAGTCCCCCAGTCACTGATAGATCCTATTCTCCAATCACTGATAGACCCAGTCCTCCAATCACTGATGGACCCTGTCCCCCAATCTCTCATATGTACCCCTATGTACTCCTAATATCTACTAAAGGGGGACACTTTGGAGGTATGTACCCCTAAGTCTTGGTTTGGCAGCGATTTTGGCCTGGGCGAGGGAGGGAAGGTATCTGCGAACCCTAACTTTTTTTTTTTTTTTACTCTCGTGTATAATACACCGCCCCCACTTCACATAAGGTTAAGTGGGGTAACGTTTGTATTATACCCGAGATTTTACGGTACATAGCCCTCTATGTTATGCTCTTTTAAAAACATACTTAGGCCCTTTTTAAAAGCATCTAATGTATATCTACTAAAGAGGCACACTTGGGTGGTATGGACTCCTAATATATCCTAAAGAGGGACACTTGGGAGGTATGGACTCCTAATATATCCTAAAGAGGGACACTTGGGAGGTATGGACCCCTAATATATCCTAAAGAGGGACACTTGGGAGGCATAGGTCCCTAATATCTCCTAAAGAGGGTCACTTGGGAGGGTATAAACATAGGGGACAAATAAAAATTCTCAGTGGTTTAAATTGGGGTTTTAACCCCTTGAATGTTAGAGGTCACCAACATGTTTCTACTCAATAGATTCAAGACTTTTATTGCATACACATTTGACAGGAGACTGTAATGGTTTCCATAGTAGTAGCAGTCCACTGGCCTCGATGTATCATTGGCCCGGGAGGCAGTTGCCACCAGGCCAGCCCTACCCTGTCCAATACATGTAAGGAATAATGCAAATCTAGTCATAACAAACCAAAAAGTAGACACCATGAATTCTCATATAATACTTCAGTGGGAGAGAATTATTGTATCAGTTGACCACATGTCATACTGGAAGGTGGATTTTATTGCAAACTATAAAAGATGTCCCTGCTGGAGTCTAAGGTGAGAGACTGGTATTAAGACTGCCCCCTGCAATGTTCTATGTCCTATGTAATGTTTTTGTGTTATTTATATATATATATATATATATATATATCATGATCATCAACATCAGCTGTTGTTGTTCCACTGCAGGATGAAGGCCTCCTCAGCAAGACTCCAAAAACTTCTGACCTGTACCTTCTGTTACCACCGTGTACCAAGAAATGTGGTCATTTTATCTACTCTTCTTTGGTATTCTTCTTGGGCATTTAGTATCGAGTGGCATCCATTCCAAAATGTGTTTAGTCCATCTACAGTCAGTCTTCTTGCTATGTGGACTGCCCATTTCCATTTCAGACACTTTATTCTATCAGTTATGGTCATAGACCTTTGTTTGCTGATTATTTGATATACACTTTTTCTGTCTGTTTTTGTTATGTTTGGAATTTGCCTCTCTATACTTCTCTATGTAACCTTAAGTTTGTTTATGGCTTGGACATGCAGTGACAAAGATTCACAGCCATATGTAATGACTGGGAGGACACATTGGTCAAAAACCTTTTGCTTGAGGCAGAGTAGACAACTACTAAGTTTTCCAAATGCTTGCCATCCCAACTTTATTTGTCACTCAGTTTCCATCATGGTGTTTCCATCTGTTGACATTTCCTGTCCAGGGTAAAAATACTTGCCCACTCCTTCTTCATCTTGTCCATCTACTGTGATTTTCCTTTGGTATGGTATATTTGTTAAAAATGACTTTGTGCATTGTGTATATTCATCTTCAAATCAACATTTTTGCTTTCCTCTTGTAGCTCTTCAATCCGTTTTTGCCTTTATTCAGGTCTACTGATAAATGGTATGATATTGTGTGGAAAAGAGAAGATATGTAAATAGTCTCCTTTGATTTTAAATCCTTTTTTGTCCCAATCTAGTTTGCAAAATTTTTTTCTAAACAACTAGAAAATATCTTTGGGGAGATTGTGCGTGAAGCACCTAAAATGGAAATGGTCAGGTTACATAGCAAGAAGACTTGATGATAGATGGACCAAACAATTTGGAATTAATTCCATTTGATACTTATCACCCATGAAAAAGACCAAAGACCAGATGGGTCTTTATCTTGCAGTGGATCGACAACAGCTGTAGATGGTTGTGTTTTTAAATACATTTATATATATATATATATATATATATATATATATATATATATATATATAGATATATAATCATCATCACAATCATCATCAATAAAGCCATTGTTGTTCCACTGCTGGATGAAGACCTCATCAGCAACTTTCCAATAATTTTGGCCTTGTGCTTTCTGTTGCTGCCACTGTGATAATTTCTAAACCTAAGTGGTTTTGAAAGCTTGTACTCTACAAATACTCACGTAACCAATTAAGGGTTTAATTTTCACTATAATTGACTCTAGTTTTTTCCATAGTTGACGTGTTACTGTTTTACCGCCTTTTACTTTTAGTGGTGAGATTAGCACTATTACACACCACAAGCTGGCATCATCACCTGGCACTTTAATCATGAGCCGGGAGTTTTACCCACTTATCCATTACCTAGTAACACTGATATCTATAGCTGCTAATTTTCTAATTGTAAAGTCAGTC
Source organism: Rhinophrynus dorsalis (assembly GCA_037306005.1). Lineage (NCBI taxonomy): Eukaryota > Metazoa > Chordata > Amphibia > Anura > Rhinophrynidae > Rhinophrynus > Rhinophrynus dorsalis. Next base: position 34,123,449 of record CM074718.1, read on the forward strand.
AGCCATGAGATGGTCCACTCTTGAAGCCCACAAAAATGAAAAACCGAATAAGTTAATTAACTCTTAATTGACCGGTCTAGTTTTATTTACTTCTATTTCTCTGTTCAATTTATTTTGACTTCTGTACCTAAGTGATCAATTAAAATAAAAAGTTCATAAAAACATAAATTCTTGTTCCAGAAATATCTGAATAGCCATAAACATACTCTCTATTAAACAGATGCATTAGCACAATCTTTCAGGTTAACAATTTTAATTTTATTCATATTTTAATTCCAACTGGGGTATGTATTACTAATACACAAGTGTTTTATTTTATTTTCAGAAACTCATTTTAGCTGCTTTTCTGAACAAATGTTAATGTGTTAATATCCATGTACTTTATTGCATCACAATCATCAGCATCAAAACTATATATTTTTTTGCCCTGTGAATTACTGGTGACACCATTATCAACGTCACAAGAACTCATTGTTTACCCCATTAGGAACTGGCAAAATGTAACATTTTCTCTGCATGGAAACTTCTGCAGAATGACTGAGCTGTTATTCATTTCCATAGAATTTTCAATGAGAAGGAAAAGACAACAGAGTTCCTATGATGGAAGATAAAGCACATTGATTTCAATGGGTCTGACATTCCCACACTGACAAATGTACATCATCACTCATACATTCCTGTTCACATACATATACACAGCACCCATGCAAACACATACACATGCTCACACAACACAGTCACACTGGGAGCACTGCCTCTGGAAGACATAAATGGAAACTATCCTCTTGAGGAATTTCAGCAGGTGGTACAACTGGATGTTTTACTCCTCGTTCTTCTAGCTGCAAATGTTTCCATCTCTATACGCCATACTATAGTGCCTATCTGTATGTAAAGGTAATTTGTATTCCTGATGTAATAGACATGTCTACTACACAGACAACAAGTAGGACACAATCACACAGATGTTCTACATTTCAAGTTCCTTTTCTGCTACTATTATACTGTTAGTACCACAAGTAGAAATCCATCAATATGAGAATATGAATGATGTGTGTGGTGGATAAAATGCTTGAATTCCAGTCTATTTCCTCTAAATCATCATCATCATTAGATAACGGAAAATCCAAAAGAATGAAACCTAACAGTAAACTGCAGCACCAGCCTCCTATGAAGTGATACCTGGTAATAGGCCCATGTTAATAAATACAGATAAATAAATCACTGGTGCATTTTAGTACCAGATTCAGGGGAATGTAATCCAAGGATACCACTAATTACAATTGTTATGACTGTAACGATACAGATAGAAGTGACTGATCACATACAGGACTGCACAGGACTCCCATTACACTAACACTAGGGGAAGGGAAAGCAGATCAGCTAATAGCCTGGACTTTCCTTAGGACATAAATAAAGGCTGATGTACTAAAAGCAAATGGAGTCATTCTGGGTCAAACCAACTGAGTCATAGGGGAAAAATGAAAATTCCTCATGGATTTTAATGGGGCTTTTAAACATGTGAATACTAGAGAACTCCGCAACAGCTTGCAAATCCCCATTTAATTCAGTGGAAATTTGGGGAATTGTATTTGTTCCCCTGTGGTGAAATAAGTTTGTGCTTTGAGATCCATCCTATCTATCGTACAGGGACGGATTTCCCAATAGGCAAAGCAGGCAACTTCATATGGCTCCAAATTATGAGGGGTGGAGCCACAGCTATGATGGACACGCCCACAATCTGAATTGTGGGAGTGACAAGAACAATCTCTATGTACCTGCACCAGTTGTATACCTCGTTGCATGATACTATTTTAACCCTTGGTTTAATTAATAATTAATTAAGTTATTTATTTATTTTGTCCCTGCTTGTTATAAGTCAAGGGTATTTTCTGTGCTAGGAACATTTTTTTATTGAAACTAGGGGCGGGGCCATGTGAGGAAAGGGGGTGTGGCCATGAGAGAAGATAAGGACATCTAGATTGCCTTGCCATGGGGCACCTGAGATGTAAATCAGCCCCAATTATTACATGTCACCACATGAGCTGAGAAATCACCAGTGTTCTGGAGCCTGCAAATCCATTAACCCCTTAAGGACTGGCCTCACTGCACCTGGCCGGCAGTTCCATTGGATTCAGAGGTGTGCGTTATGTGCCAGGACTGTCACTGGTTCTTAAGGGATTAAGGGCAAATCAATGTAAGCAATATAGATATCAATATCATGATCCCTTTACTTACACAACACGGCAAGGGGCATTTATACCCACCTGATACCCAACAATGGGGATATCCACTAAGCGGTGATAAAGAGGTGATAAAGTGGTGATAACTTCTCCAGTTTATCACTTCTCTAGTTCCTATTTTATTCTATGGAGACTATCCACTAAGATTTCTTCAGCTTTGGAGATAATAGTGAATAGGTTCCATAGAATAACATAGGAACTGGAGAAATGATATCTCCTCTTTATTACATCTTAGTGCATCTCCCCCAGATGTCATTACTGATATTTTTAGAGTAATTCATAACATAAAAATGAGTTTTGGAACTCAGTTTTCAGTGAGTAAAGGCCGTAATATGAATTATGGACACAGGGAGGCAGCAAAACATAACAAATGATTTGTACCTACAAAAGTATCCAAGATACAAAGGTATGTATTCAATGCAGATAATAACTTTGTTTACCCTTTGAGCGCCGGATGGTTGAGCAGAGCATTGCTTTGTTTTCCTTTGCTTTTCATCAACAAATTTCTCCAAGAGACTTCAATCAGAATGTGCTAGAAAAAAAGAATTAGTAACACTTTCTTCTGCAATGTAATCTATGTCAAAATGTGATAAATGTGCAAAAACATACAAAAATAAAACAAACTACTGTCACAAAGTCTTTATGCACAAATCACATCCTGACAAAAAGAGCCACTTTCTAAATATTTATGATATGGTTTATTATATGGTTCTTAAGTGGTTAATATTCACATGTCCCAGTGCCTTGTTCCCACGCACACGCCATCGTCACGTACACGTCATAATGTAAGCACACATATGTCACCTCACACACATGCACTCACACACTCACCTCAGACTGCAGGTGGAATGTGCTGCTGAAAGGACCTTCACACAGGAATCCCAGTGGGCTGAGGAAGGTTCTATCTTCTGCCCATTTCATTCCCACAATAAGCATTTATGACCATTCCTACCAGTGACAATGTCTATTATGTTTAATTATAAATTAGAGCTAAGGAAGGGTTGGGGTTGGTGGGAACTGTAGTCCATAACAGCTGGAAGTCCAGCAATTGTCTAACCCTGACCAAAGATCTTGGTGGCAACTTAATGTGATAACAATGCCAAAGAATATTATTATTTTTTGTTGTTGATTGAAATAAATATTTTCATCAAATCCCACCTCTCAAACCTCTATGATTTGGGAGATAATCGCATTTAAAGTTCCCTCCTCCCTCTCCTTTTCCTGATGTTGGCTGTAAAGGTGACAGCAGGAGATTCGAGTCGGCCTACTTGAGGAGGCTCTTCAGCAGAGCCAAAATTGCATTATTTAAGAAGAACTACTTCACTGGAGCAATCTACAGAGTGTGCTTGCAAACCAGGCATGCTTTGTAGACCGTTTCAATGAAGTCATTCTTTTTAAATAATGCAATTTCGGCTCTGTTGAAGAGTTGCTGGCTGAAACCAGGACCGGGATCTCCTGCTGTCAGCTAGAGCGCTGATGTCAGGAGAAGGGGACGGAGGGGAAAATTTAAATGTGAATATTTCTCAAACCATAGAGGTTTGAGAGATAGGATTTGCTGGAAATATTTTTTTTTCATCTACAATACAAAATAATATTATTCTTTGATATTAGCTACTTTATATTTCTGGGTTATTTATGGTTCAATTTTCAGAACTCTCTAGCATTCAAGGGGCTAAACGACTCATTAAATTATTGATAACTGGGAAATGTTTATTTGTCCCTCAATGACAACAGCATAACAACATCACACAAGAGGAAATGTGTGACTCCTCCATATCAGCTGATTATCTGCACTAATACACTGGCCTAAATCCCTGTGCCTGCACTTCCAGGTGTGTATGAGTGTGTGATTGTATTAGTGCATGTCAGCACGCACACCGCTATCTTCATGACTTTATTGTGAGAAAACACTAAACATCTCCCCTCTATTATGTACAGGGACATAATGTAATGTTAATATAATAATAATATGATATTCCCTGCATGTTATTAGTAAATAGCATTAAATAAGTTGCAGAGGAATGCACCAAATATCCCATAAGTTTCCCCCACTTCCCTCTCCTTAGTGCAGTTTTTTTAATTGGGAAAAATGTTGTAGTAGACAGCTTAACCCTTTACATGCAAGATGGATATGCAACGAATTATGGAACAATGCAGCAAGTATTTCCTAGTTATTGGGGTACAGTGTTATCCATGGATAAAGACTAGTAGAGTAATAGTGATACCTTTTTAAGCTAACTGAATAGCTTCAGAGTGCAAGCTTTCAAGATCACTTAGGTCTATTCATTAGGTATACCTGATAAAGAGATGAAATTGGCCCTGAAAGCTTGCACTCTAAACCTATTCAGTTAGTCAATAAAACTATCACGTTTTCTGTACTAATATCCAGTGTTTATTGTATCTCAGGATCTTATTAATACTTATCCCTACAGTTTTAGTAGATTTATTGATTTATAGAACATGCTGCTGTCTCATTCAGAAATAACTGTTATTACATAACTAACAGGTGAAATCCCAGATCACAGACTATAACACGTTACCATTAGTGACACTTTATAGTAAAGACTGGACAGGTTATATATCATCTCACCCATAGTGTATCATTATATTATCATACAGGAAATGATTTGCATCCGTTATACATATAAACACTCACACATTTCCTTCTAGTCTGTGGGGATATAAATGTGTCATTGTGCAGTCAGTGGCTCAGTGATCTGGATCAGTCCTGTGTGCAGTGATCAACATGATGTCACACAGCTGTATTCTGCCTGTATTAATGCTCTGGATTCAAGGTGAGGATTACATTATATTTAATGCTCTCAGTCATTATAACATATATAACAACATTAACATTACTGCATTTAGTAGACAATTTCCAGCACACGTTTCATTGCTTTATCCTGAGTGTATTCTAGTGGTCAGTGTGACATCTGCTGTTTAAATGGACATTTTTAACTTTTCGAGTGACAGAGAAGTAAACAATGCATTGGATACCTCTCTGTCGCTCAAAGGGTTAATAAAAACTTTATTAAGACAAGCACTTTGCAAAATCAAACAAAACAAACCAGATCTTCTTTTCATTTGATTCTGAAAGGAAATTCAGCAAATTAAACATTTGAATTGTAAAATGATATAAACATGAAGATGACTATTTGCTGTACTATTGCAGTAGATCAGTGATGGGAAACCTGTGGCTCTCCAGCAGTTAATGGCAACAATTCCTGGTGTCCCCATCCAGCCAGAGGATGATGAGAACTATAGTCCCCATCTGGAGAGCCACAGGTTGCCTGCCCCATGCAATATGAATTTAGTATAATGCTGATACTGAGGCTGATGTACTAAAGAGATATGGAGAAATTCTGGAGCAAACCAACAGAATCACAGGGAAGAAATAAAAGCTCCAGTTAAATTAATGGGAATTTGTAATGACTTGAAGTCCAGAGACGTCTCCATCACTTTATAGATCTCTCCAGTATTTTAGGGATTAAAAGTCTCTTTTAATTCAATCAGCATTTTAGAAAGTGTTATTTCCCCTCTGGTGCAGTTGGTCTCCTCCAGAATCCAGTCCTTTTAGTCCATCAGTTCAGTGTGTGTAATGTTATTTCTATCCCATCCCTCAGGTTCCTATGGACAGATTGTGATGACTCAGACTCCTGATTATGTGTCCGTGTCACCAGGAGAAAGTGTCACCATCACATGTACATCCAGTAGCAGCATTAGCGACTACATAGCCTGGTACCAACAGAAACCAGGACAAGCACCAACACTTCTTATCTATTGGGCAACCATCCGTCATACAGGGGTCCCAGAGCGATTCAGTGGCAGTGGGTCTGGATCTGATTACAGTCTTACAATCAGCAGAGCGGAGGCAGAGGATGCAGCAGATTATTACTGTCAGCAGGGTTACAGCTTCCCTCTCACACAGTGATACAGAGCCGTACAATAACCTTCCTCTTTCATTTCTCCTATAGAAGCTGTTACTATTAATGTTATGTTCATGTGTTATACAGCAGGTATATATGTAAGGACACATGCACCATGCACAATACTGTGACACATATATAAAATGGCAAAAGTGGAGCAATTCTGGGGAAAACCAACTGCAGATAGGAAAATAAACATTCCCAAGATTGTCATTGATTTAACCCTGTGAATAATAGAGACGTCTCCAACACACTACAAAGCAATAAGATGAAGACCTCTCCAGCAAATTTATATCAATGTGGATTTTCCTACATTCCCTATTGTGCACTTGTTTTGAAAAAGAATTGCTCCACATTTACCTGTATGCATATGAACCTCTACATTTCAAACGATATATTTGATAAAATAACATCACAAACCTCAACAATTCCCATTAAATAACAGGACACATCAATGTCTAAATTGGAAATTGCCATGTATTTAAAGATAAAAAACGAATTTAAACACCAATAAAAGACACAATAATAAGACTCTGTTGAACAGTGTCACTGATACACCCAGTCCCCCAATCACTGATAGACCCAGTCCCCCAATGATTGATAGACCCAGTCCCTCAATGACTGCTAGACCCAGTCTCCCAATCACTTATAGACCCAGTCCCTCAATTGCTGATAGACCCAGTCCCCCAATGATTGATAGACACAGTACCCCAATGACTGATAGACCAGTCCCCCAATCACTGATAGACCCAGTCCCCCCATCACTGATAGACCCAGTCCCCCCAATCACTGATAGACCCAGTCCTCCAATCACCGATAGACCCAGTCCTCCAATCACTGATAGAACCAGTCCCCCAATCACTGATAGACCCAGTCCTCCAATCACTGATAGACCCAGTCCCCCAATCACTGATAGACCCAGTCTTCCAATCACTGATAGTGTGTCTGTACTGAGATCTTTATATCTAACTGTGCTGTATGCACTATGCAAAGAAATTAATTGGAGACCTTCATAGCATTCAAGAGTTAAACAAAAGTCCCAATTAAATCAATAAGTATTTTTATTTGTCTCCTTCAATGTTTTTGATTTGCACCAGAATTGTTCCACTTTTGGCTTTTGAAATATGTTCCTGTGATTTCCCTCTCCACTTATAGTCTGGGTACAATTCCCGAGATCACCAAGTATGCCAAAGTCAAGAAGAGAAATCAATTAAAAACCCTGATATTATCCTTCGCTCCCTCAGTATGTCTCTACCCTCCACCTCCTCCATTGTTTGGTAGTGATGTCACCTATACAGTGATTATCAGTGTGTTTAGTTGAAACCCAGGGTTCTATGAAGGAGATCAGTACAAATGTAAGTAATGGGGGGGGGGGTGAAACAAGGAAGAATGAAACATGTCAGATAGTGATGATCGAGCACCCCAATGCTCGGGTGCTCGGGTGCTCTGGCCGAGCGCCCCCGGAGGCTCGAGTGCTCGGCCGAGCACCCGAGCCCCATTGAAGTCAATGGGAGGACTCGAGCATTACACCAGGCACCCCCTGCTCTGATGAGGGGAGGGTGCCTGGTTCATAGGAAAAGGTCAGAAAATGATGGAAACACCACAGAAATGGTTCAGGGACAGCATAAGGAGGATGTCTGGATGCATCTTGGACTCCAACGTCGCTGCTGGGAACGATGTTTCGCCCGTAGTATGCCATTTTTACAGACTGACCGTAAAACACACAAAAAGGAAGATAAAAACGACTTTAGGCGAAAAATTGTTACCAAACAGTATTTGCTGTATATTTACTTGTATATCATCTGCAAATTCTGCAAAAAATTTCATCGATTTTTCGGAACTGGGGCCATGATTAAGAGGGAAACGTGCGCAGCGTAAAGCAGGTGTTCAACGTGGTTATGGCCCGGGTAAGGTACAACATTCAGGAACGGAGGCCGCAGCTACCACAGGTTTTACAACATGTCCGTTTGCCCTTGTTAAGTCCAAAATTTATAGTCGGAACAGTGGGGTCTGATCCATTGAGTAAAAGTGACGAAGTGACTTAGTGGATGAAGCCAAGAACTACCTTCTGCTCTGTCGAACACCCCAGCCCTATTTAATTCAATGGGAGGACCTGAGGCACTCCGATACAACCTGTATATCACAAAATGGAGGGCCTCATTCACATTGTGGTACAATAGTTCAGGTAGTGGTCCAACACTCATAAAACCTATGCACTAAGTGAAAGGGCTGCCAAAAATTAGACTGAAATGTCACTCCAATACACCCTTTATTACACATAAAGGAGGGCATCATACACAGCCTTGAAAAATTAGGATTAATGGCCTGCTGGTGACCCTCTAAAACATTAGGGGCGAGGGCATGCCGCTAAGCTGACCATCTAAAACATTAGGAATGAGGGTCTGCTGCTGAGCCGACCATCTAAAACATTATGGGTGAGGGTCTGCTGCGGAGCTGACCATCCTAAACATTATATGCGAAGGCCCGCTAGTGAGCTGACGCTATAAAACATTATATGAGAGGGCCCGCTAGAGAGCTGACCCAATAAAACATTATATGAGAAGGCCCGCTGGTGAGCTGACCTATACAAAAACTGTCAAACAGGGCCCGCTGGTGAACTGGCCCTATTTAAAAATTATATCACAGGGCCCGCTGGTGAGCTGGCCCTATATAAAAATTATATCACTGGGTATATGGAAGAGGAGGAGGAGGATGAGAAGATTAAGAGTCAACCATATACCCGTTTTTTGGCTGGAAGGGGTGAATGGGAATACAGAGTATTCCCATCATTGTAAATAACATATCTAAAGTGACTTTATGTTCACCCGGGGCTTTCCTCCAGTGGAGTGGAGAAGTCAGGGGAAATCCAGGCCTTGTTCATTTTTATAAGTGTCAACCTATCAGCATTTTCGGTGGAAAGGCGGATACGCTTATCTGTTATGATGCCACCAGCAGCACTAAATACCCGCTCAGACAGAACGCTGGAGGCAGGGCAGGCCAGCACCTCCAAGGCGTAGAGTGCCAGTTCATACCACGTGTCCAGCTTGGACACCCAGTAGTTGTAAGGCACAGAGGAATCATTGAGGACGCTGACACGGTCTGCTACGTACTCCTTCACCATCTTCCAAAACTTTTCCCTCCTTGTGACACTAGGCTGCGCATCAGGGTGAGGGTGCTGGCGGGGTGTCATGAAGGTGTCCCACGCCTTGGAGAGTGTTGCCCTGCCTTTGTCGGAACTGCTGTGTGCTCCCCTTTTCTCCCCTTCTCGGTTGGCCAAGGTAGCACATACTCTGCCGCCAGCGTTGTCAGATGGAAAATTTTGGAGCAATTTTTCAACAAGAACCTTCTGGTATTGCACCATTTTGCTTGTCCTCTCCACCGGAGGAATGAGAGATGAGAAATTCTCTTTCTAGCGGGGGTCCAGAAGGGTGAACACCCAGTAATCCGTGTTGTCTAAAATGCGTATAACGCGTGGGTCACGGGAAAGGCAGCCTAACATAAAGTCAGCCATGTGTGCCAGAGTACCAACAGGCAAGATTTTGCTGTCCTCACCAGGAGGATGACTCTCAATCTCCTCATCCTCTTCCTCCTTTTCTGCCCACCCACGCTGAAGAGATGGAAATAAAGTTCCATGGCTACCCTCTGTAGCGGAGGCAACCGTGTCTTCCTCCTCCGCCTCCTCCAGTTGTCGCTGAGAAGACGAAGTGAGGGTGCTCTGGCTATCACCTTGTGTAAGCTCTTCCTCCCCCATTTCCACCTCTTCCACATGCAAAGCGTCGGTTTTAATTGTGAGCAGCGAGCGTTTCAGTAGACACAGAAGTGGGATGGTTACACTGATAATAGCGTTATCGCCGCTCACCATCTGTGTCGATTCCTCAAAATTGCGTAAAACCTCACAGAGGTCTGACATCCATTCCCACTCCTCACTTCTGATTAGAGGAAGTTGAACGGAGAGGCGACGACCGTGTAACAGCTGGTACTCCACTACTGCCCTCTGCTGCTCACAAAGCCGGGCCAACATGTGGAAGGTGGAGTTCCAGCGCGTGCTCACGTCACACAGCAGCCGGTGAGCTTGCAATTGTAAGCGCTGCAGCTTCAACAGGCCGGCTGAAGCTGTAGATGACTTACGGAAATGTGCACACACGCGGCGCAGCTTCGTCAAGAGATCATGCAAATTGGGGTAGGTTTTTAGAAATCGCTGAACCACTAAATTAAATACATGCGCTAGGCATGGTACGTGTGTGAGCTTGCCGAGCTCCAAAGCCGCCACCAAGTTACGCCCATTATCACACACAACCATGCCTGGTTGCAGGTTGAGTGGCGAGAGCCACTGCTCGGTCTGGTGACTAATCCCCTGCAACAGCTCTGAGGCCGTGTGCTGTTTGTCCCCAAGGCAGATCAGCTTCAGCACGGCCTGTTGACGCTTCCCCACTGCAGTGCTACACTGCTTCCAGCTACCGGCTGATGGGTGAGTGGCGCTGCGCGCAGAGAATTCGGAGGTGGAAACGGAGGAGGAGGAGCCAATAACGTAGGTTCTGGCGGAAACCCTGATGGAGGTAGGGCCCGCAATCCTCGGCGTGGGTAGCACCTGTGCCATCCCAGGGTCCGAGTCGCTCCCAGCCTCCACGACATTCACCCAGTGTTCCGTCAGGGAAATGTAGCATCCCTGGCCACAAGCACTTGTCCATGTGTCAGTCGTTAAGTGGACCTTCCCAGTAACTGCGTTGGTCAGGGCACGGGTGATGTTAAGGGACACATGGTGGTGTAAGGCGGGGACGGCAGACCGGGAAAAGTAGTGGCGGCTGGGGACTGCGTACCGAGGGACAGCTGCTGCCATCAGGCTGCGGAAGGACTCAATCTCCACAAGCCTAAATGGCAGCATTTCGATGGCCAGTAATTTGGAAAGGTGTGAGGTTAGTGCTATGGCCTGTGGCTGGGTATTTTCGCTTGCGCTCAAATGCCTGGGGTAACGACATTTGGACGCTGCGCTGGGACAGGGAAGTGGATGTGGTCGCTGATGGTGCTTCAGATGGTACAGGTGCAGGGCGGGAGGTATGCGGGCCTGCGCCTTCGACAGGCGATTGGCCGGCACCGAAAACAGGGGAAGAGGAGGCAGTGGTGTGGCCTGCAGACACAGACTGGCGATCCGGGCGTTCCTCCCACTTATTACGGTGCTTGGATGCCATGTGTCGGATCATGCTGGTGGTGGTGAGGTTTCTAGTGTTCATGCCTCGGCTCATTCTGGTGTGGCACAGGTTGCAAACTACATTTTTTTTGTCGTCCGCACTTTCCTTAAAAAAACGCCATACCGCGGAACACCTAGCCCTTGGCAAGGGAGATTTACGCAAGGGGGTGCTCCGTGGAACATTTGCGGGCCGGTTTGGTGCGGTCCGCCTTCTTTCTTTAGCCACACCACTGCCTCTTCCAGCCTGTTGCGGTGCTGCAGATGGCTCACCCTCAGGACTGCTGTCATCGCTCGGCTCTCCACCTTCCCAGGTGGGGTCAGTCACCTCATCGTCCACCAAGTCCTCCTCCACTTCCTCACTCTGATCATCCTCCTCATTTCTTGATCCCACCACATAATCAGTCATTGACAACTGTGTATCATCCTCCTCATCAAGGTCTTGAGACAGTAATTGTGGTTGATTTGATGGCAACTGTGTCTCATCATCATCATCATCCACTTCCTTTGACCTTAAATGCCGTTCCCCTCTGTCATCTTCTTGTGATTGGGTACCCTCTAGAGGTTGTGAATCAGGGCACAAGATCTCATGTTCCTCTGCAAGCGTGCTTGGAGAGAGGTTCAAATCAAGGATTGGTGATGAGACGAGCTCCTCACTATATCCCAGTGTGGGATCACTTCTTTGGCCAGACCCTCTATGGTGGGAGGAAGGATGATCAGGGTGAGGATTATGTTGACCAGACTCTTGGCTACTGAGAGTGGACTTGGTGGAAGACAGGGTGGTGCTTAACCGACTGGAAGCAGTATCAGCTGAAATCCAACCGACCACCTGTTCGCAGTGGTCTGACCTCGAGAGTGATGTCCTGCGACGCCCTGTAAACTGAGACATGAAGCTAGGTATGGTGGATGTCTTTCTTTCTTGTGCTCTGGCACCAGGCACAGTTTCTACGCGTCCTGACCCGCGCCCTGAACTATCAGGATCACGTCCACTTCCCCGTCCCTTTTTACCCGCCTTCTTCATATTACACGGAATATATGCCGGTAATCTGCGGCTAGGCACACGAAACAGAATGTGACGCTAATCTGCGGCTAGACACACTAAACAGAATGTGACGCTAATCTGCGGCTAGGCACAGTGAACGGAATATGTGACGTTAATTTGTGAATTTGCACACTAAACAATATGTGCCGCTAATCTGCGGCTAGGCACACTAAACAGAATGTGACGCTAATCTGTGGCTAGGCACAGTGAACGGAATATGTGACGTTAATTTGTGAATTTGCACACTAAACAATATGTGCTGCTAATCTGCGGCTAGGCACACTAAACAGAATGTGACTCTAATCTGCGGCTAGGCACAGTGAACGGAATATGTGACGTTAATTTGTGAATTTGCACACTAAACAATATGTGCCGCTAATCTGCGGCTAGGCACACTAAACAGAATGTGACGCTAATCTGCGGCTAGGCACAGTGAACGGAATATGTGACGTTAATTTGTGAATTTGCACACTAAACAATATGTGACGTTAATTTGTGAATTTGCACACTAAACAATATGTGCTGCTAATCTGCGGCTAGGCACACTAAACAGAATGTGACGCTAATCTGCGGCTAGGCACAGTGAACGGAATATGTGACGTTAATTTGTGAATTTGCACTCTAAACAATATGTGACGTTAATTTGTGAATTTGCACACTAAACAATATGTGCCGCTAATCTGCGGCTAGGCACACTAAACAGAATGTGACGCTAATCTGCGGCTAGGCACAGTGAACGGAATATGTGACGTTAATTTGTGAATTTGCACACTAAACAATATGTGCCGCTAATCTGCGGCTAGGCACACTAAACAATATGTGCCGCTAATCTGCGGCTAGGCACACTAAACAGAATGTGACGCTAATCTGCGGCTAGGCACAGTGAACGAATATGTGACGTTAATTTGTGAATTTGCACACTAAACAATATGTGCCGCTAATCTGCGGCTAGGCACACTAAACAGAATGTGACGCTAATCTGCGGCTAGGCACACTAAACAGAATGTGACGCTAATCTGCGGCTAGGCACACGAAACAGAATGTGACGCTAATCTGCGGCTAGGCACACGAAACAGAATGTGACGCTAATCTGCGGCTAGGCACAGTGAACGGTATATATGACGCTAATTTGTGAATTTGCACACTAAACAGAATGTGACAATAATCTATGGCTAGGCACACGTTTAAAATGGCCCTTTTTGTCGCTGCGTTGTACAATATTTGTCCCTGTGCACCTAGTACAATGTCACCTTACTAATATCCCACCATCAAAAAAAAAATGAAATTGTGCCCCCCCAAACAAAATATAAATGCTGCCCCCACACACAACAGTCCTAAAAAGGACTTTTGGGTCTTGAAAGAGTACCAATACTACCAACACTTTTATTCTCCCTACACTGACTTTCCCTGCCTGATCGCATCTCTCCCTGGCTGAGAATGAGCAGAACTCGCGAGTCGGGTGCTATACAGCACCCGATCACGGGTTCTGGGCAGCCAATCAGTGTAATGCCAGCAGCCAACATGGCTGCTGGCATTACACTGATGTCAGAGCCTCCCCGCACGTTTATTGGCTGCGCAGCAGCCGCGAAACGTGCGGGGAGGAGACCCGAACATGGCGGGCGAGCACATGCGGTACTTGTACGAGTACCGCCATGTGCCGAGCAGAGCGATGCTCGAGCCGAACCGAGCTTCGGCCGAGCATGCTCGCTCATCACTAATGTCAGACAGTGTATTATTGCTTTCCATTACATTTCTATTGTAATACAATCTATAAAGTAGCTGCCTTGTAAGGATATATATATATTTACCTGTTTAATATTAACATAATCTTTTACTTCTACCAGAACCAAATGGAATTTTAATACAATAACTACGTTTATGGTAGAGATGTGTCTAATGCATTGTGAAACAATGGTTAGGAGTCCTCTATCTAGTATCCAGGGTTTAATGGGTTTGATTGTTGGGATTCCAAGTGGATTTCATTGTGAACAAAAAGGTTCCTACAGCAGATTAAGCTTTAGAACCACTGATCCAACGCTTCATTAGGATGATGCGAATTGCAGTCCAACACAACAGCTAGGGGGTTGCACGTTGCCTTGGTGTTGTTAATTTATATATTTTTTACTTTTCAAGATCCTTCTCTGGGAGTTCTAGGTGTATTCATGGAATGTAAATAGACAGTGCAAATGTATTTCAATAAGAAGACTTGGTACTGACCAATAGACTGTATGATATGTATTGTGGTGCAGAACATTAAGCCTCTCAGTGTCACTCTAATGTCCTTGTACAAGGTCATGGTCATCACACAATAGATCTAGTCTACTCTTCTGTGTTGTAGAACAGACATCTTTATAGACACAAGGGGGTCTGCAGTGATAATGCTGATTCCTACCACCACACAGGGCCTTATGCACAAAGGACATGGAGTGATTTTGGAGCAAACTAAATGTTATACATGAAACAAATAAAACTAATTGACATAAATGAGAATTTTAAGCTTAGATTAAATCCATTGGAGACCTTGATTGTATTCAAGTGGATAGAAGTGCTATTTAAATCAATGAGGATTCTAAGAGTTTGTATTTGTCACTGATAGTTTTCTTATGTTACCCATAGAACGTCTCCCACTTTATGGAAATATTATGGAGTTTCTGATCACAAGAATTTCTGCCGAAAAAGAGGCAAAATTGTGTTTTACATGTGAAAATTTTTGTACAAAAAAAGACACTTTTCTCCCATGTCTACCATTAACACACACATACAGAACATGCAGGCACTTGTACATTTACACACATTTTACACATACATATATACAATGTATTAGGAAGTAAGAGGAGAGGTGGAACCACAAATTCAGTAAATAATATCCAGGTGCACAATCCCAAAAAAGTTACAAATACACACAGAAAAACAGGGGAGCACACAAGGGAATTTCAAATGACAATTATAGTCAATTTATTGAAGATCAACTTTTGATTCTATATGGATCTTTATCAAGACAATGAAGTAAGGAAGAAATATATCTTTAAATAATCTGATCTCCAGAAGAAAGGCTCCAAATTACATTAATGATGTCACTCTGATGTAGTCGGAGTCCTGACTGTATGGGATGACATCACTCTCACGTGTGTTAAATCAATAAATGTGAAAGTAAGCAAATACATGCAATTAATGCTATATCACAATCTAATTAACAGAATAAATATGCGTCAAAATATTTAGTTGTACGAATTACCATTAACCTAAACAGTAACCACTGAGACACAGTTATGGTTACGGATAGACAGGCCGGAAAGTAATATTCACATTACTTATTTGCTTACTTTCACACTTATTCATATTTATCTTAATTTTTAGGGGGTTGGAGTTCTGAACAGACGCATGGTAAGACAGTCATACGATAATAGGAGCAACTTATCTGTTTGCAGTGGAAGGGAAGGTAAAGTACTGATGAACTAGGGGTAAATCTGATGAGGGGTAGTAGCTCATTTGGAAAATTGAGACAGATGACTTGGGGACTGTACAGGTAACACTGATTTATACTTCTCCACTGAATCAGGAATCACACAGTGAGGATGATGTACTAAGGAGAACATCTCTCCATCTTTACTGATCTTAGTGCACAGGTTCCATAGAATAACATAGGACATAACACTGGAGAAGTTATCTCTTCTTAATCACCTATTTATCACACCTTAGTACATAACTCCCTCCAGTATTTCCAGAGAAAAACAACTGCAGCACAGCAGACAAATACTCCCATTCATCAAATAGGATTTTGACCACTTGAAGCTATCCTATGGAGACATACATAGTACTGAAAGGGTTTAATGCCCCTTTTGCTATGAAGAAGTTGTTTTACTCCAAAATAAGTGCAGTTCTGTTAGTACATCAGCCTCATTGTCACACAGTAAAATACACCAGATCCTGTCCTAGTAATCACCAGTGTTAATAATTGTGACAAGTGAATTATCAGTAGGGTGGGCAAAAAGTTAGAAACATTTTCTTCATGACATTTCGTGAATAATGGTTGATTTTTCTCTTTTTACATGAAAGTTTATAGCTTTTTTAGCTTTTTTGTCCAATGCAAAATTTTCCTCCTTTTCTCCTGTTCCAACACATTTTTTCCTATGTTTAATATGGTGCAACATTTCCCAGCACAATATTACTTCTTCTGAGGGCTGTAGTGGAGAAATAAGTGGCTGGAAGTCAAAGTTGTGAGTCCTACAGCAACATATATCTTGAAAATGTGTTAGCGTGCAGAGTGCATTTGTCCTTTGCCTAAAACACTAACTTGCTGCTTAAGTGACACTGACACATTTTCATGATGATGTCATTAATAATAAAGTACAACCTACAATGTGGCAGATGTGTATGGTAGTGGTGGTGGGAACATGGGCATGGTGTGAATGGTGGAACCTTGACAGACTGCATCCACCCCGGGAGAAGAGGGATCATCATCATTTACTGCACATGCTGCAACAACCATTGCTGCAGTTAGTTTTTGAACTACCACTTTACTCCCACATCCCTGCACTGCTCCACCTTTCCCCCTGCCCCATGTGCATATGCTGGACATTTCTCAACTACTGTGTGTGTTTTACTCTGTACAGTACACAACTGATGGAGGGTGAATTCTTGCCTTAGCCCAAAAAAAGGCTCCCAGTCAGTTGTCTGTCACCTAATGTATTTATTTGTTTAATTATGTATCAAATTTTTTTCCCAGCACAGAGACAATAAAAGCAAAATCAGCAAGCAAATTGGACCCCAGCTGCCTGTGTCTTGCCAGTTAGTCACACCGAATTCTGGGGTATCTCCTCCCTTCTTCTCTCCCAGAGTGCCCCCAGACTTCCCTAATACAGAGAACAAATGTCCTACCTAAAAGACTCCCTAAACTAACTTCAATTCCCCTTTATTTGCCTATCTTCTCTAGCTCAAAAACATGCTGCTCTCTCCTCTCATAAACACAAAATGGCTGCTGTGAGACCTGACACCCTTTTATATACCTGTAGAAAGTATTGAAAACATTCGCATGGTGGGGAAAAAATTTGCTTCCCATTGAATTCAATGCAGTGAGCTAGGAGAAAAAAGTAGGAAAATGGCATTTTTCTTGAGAAATTTTTCTCCAAGCTTGAAATGCCATTATATGCTGATTTTGGTCTAAGGCAAAACTTTTCTCCCATCCCTACTAATAATTGTGAGAAGTGAATTATCAGTGATATTTGACTCTACATGGAATGCTCTGTGATGTGTATTGTGTTATTGGTCAGCAGGTTATTACTATTAAATTGATAATGAAGCTGGTAAAATCTTAATATCAAATGATGTCAGTATAGAATCTGGTTAAATGTCTAGTTGTTCTCCTTTATACATTTCCAGAATTCCACTCGATGGAAAGAGGTGATTGGGGGGAAGCAGATGCAGCAATTTGTTATCAGATACAAGATTTATTTTATTATATTTTCAGGTTACATTCTATTATTCATCAGTACAGATTGTTCTTATAATAACCGGTAAATGTATTGTGGTTGAGTTTGACATTATTAATAAATGAGCACCATAGAACATGGGAGTAGGAAGTGGGGTGATCAGAAGGCAAATTCCCCTCTACACACTTAGAGATTTTCATTTGAATTTGTGCTCCCCCCCCATCATATGTGGAATGGACCACCTCAGCGCTGAAGTTAAAACAACAGCTGCTGACAAGTGTCAGTGCAACAGTGATCTGACAGACACAGATATGATTACTTCTTATTACCCCTCCCCTGTCAGGTCACCTTTGTCTTCTTCCTTCTATAGAGAAACAAATAAAGTTTGTTATAAGATGGCTCTCTCTTGTACATTGGCTGCAGGACAGTCTATTTCCAATGAACCCCTCACACATTTGACTTTGTGTCCTCATGTGAGAAGGGGTAAAGCACCAGGAGATTCAGTAACAGGCGGTGAGTTTAGAGAGTGATAGTGTAAGCGGGTGGGGGAGAGAGTGGGTGAGGGGGTTACCAAAGCTGTTAATGTGCCATATTCTCAGACTGACCCTTTAACCCATCATTAGCCCTTACTGCAGAACCTGTCATCTCAGCCTTGTCTTTCCTGTCCTGATTCTCTCTCTGTCCCTCATATTTAATCCTATTCCCTCCTCTCTCACACTTTTCATATCATCCTAGACTTTCTCTCTTTCCCTCTGACATTTCATCTCAACCGTGCTCCTCTCTCCCAACATTTTCCTGCCTCTCTCACCACGTCACACACAACCCCCCCAATTCTGAAGTAAACCAAAAGCACCACAGGGTACAAACCGCCGATTCTTAAAGATGGTGATATTGATTCTGCAATGTGTTGGAGACCTCTCTGGTATTCTAGGGGTTAAAACTCTCATTTAATTGAATGATGATTTGGGGAATGTTTATTTGTCCCACAACGTTGCCTTTAGACATAAGTTCCGATGTATGTAGATCTGTCCAGACTCTACTGTATGTGAGGTCTAACTCAGCATTAGCCATCTCTTATCTGGATCAGTCTGCAGGAGTCCCAGTGCTGTATCTTGGCCTAGGCGTAGGGCGGCACTTTACAGGGGGTGGCATAAAAAGCCGCCCACTCAGATGTTCCCACCCGCCCAAACTGAATCCGCTCCAGCAGCCTTAAGGGTTATGTGTGACCCCAGGGGGTTAGTAGTAATGTGTCCGGGGGGGGGGCAAAGCCATAATATGACCCTCAGGGCAGCCCATTCAGCCCCTTTGCTTATATTGAGGGGATAACTGTGTGACCCCCACTCATCATGTGAGCTGCAGTGAGTGATGGTGAGACATCTAATTTAATGTGAGTGCGTGTCACACGTCATATATGTGCACGCACGCATTAACCATAAAGGGGAAGAATCCCCAAAAAAAGAAATCAATGCAGAATAAGTTTATTAGTACAAAGAGGCATACATTCAGCAATTAAAATTAAAATCAATTAAAACACAGAATGAGGGAGGTAGCTGGGGCCATATGAATAGTCAGTGCAGCCAGATATAAAATGCAACAAGAAATATAATAACTGGCTCAAAATATAATAACCACGACTGCAATTAAAAAAAAGACATACAAAATATATTAATGTGATCCAATCAATATCACAATATTAAAGTCCTAGTCCAGCAGCTGACATGAGGTTGATTTCTAGGGGCCTTCTACAGTAGTAATGACCGTTTAACCCCTTAACGACCCTTGACGGTCATAGTACGTAAAGGGTCGATCTGACTTAACGACCCATGATGTACTATGACCATCATGGAGTTTCGGGCTCCCCCTGCGGCTGCACGCCGTTCGCAGAGTCCGAAACCGGAAAAGAAAAAAAAAAAAAAAAAAAAGCTCAGCAGATGTTGAGTCGCGTTGCAGTGCTGATACCACGGTCATTAAGGGGTTAATGTAACCTGTCTGAGGAAGTGTTGGTTATACAGCACGAAATGTGTAAGAGTTTTTCTCCACCAACGTTAACAGAGATACCGCTTCCGGAATAGGTTACATTAAACGGTCATTACAAGCTACAGATCTGAATATTCAGCCATCAAGGATTTCACCTCCTGTGCAGAAATACAGAGAAAGGGATAAAGAGATCAGAGAAGACGGGAGGTCTATTGCAGAATCCTCTGCCCGCATAGACACATGAAGATATCTAATGACCCGAGGTAATATAGTGACATTGTAGTTTCATGTCCGGGGGACACATTCCTTAGTCTGAGTCCAGAGAGAGACAAAGTAAGACACATTAAATCTATCGTCCTATTCCTATGTTATTCTATGAAGCCTAGGCACTAAGATTTCTTCAGCTTTGGAGATCATAGTGAATAGGCGTTATAGAATAACTTAGGAACTGGAGAAGGGATATCACTGGAGAAGTCATTTCCTCCTTATCACCTCTTTTTAACACCTTAGTGCATCTCCCTCAGGTGTCATTACTGACATTTTTAGAGTAATTCATAACATAAAAATTAGTTTTGTATCTCAGCTTTCAGTGAGTAAATGCTGTAATATGAATTATGGACACAGGGTGGCAGCAAAACATAACAAATGATTTGTACCTTCAAAAATATCCAAGTTACAAAGATATGTATTCAATGCAGATAATAACTTTCTTAACCCTTTGAGTTCCAGATGGTTGACAAAAGCATTGCTTTGCTTTCTCTTACCTTTCATCAACAAATTTCTCCAAGAGACTTCAATCACAATGTGCTAGAAAAAAAATAATTAAAGACACTTTTTATCTGCAATGTAATCTAGGTCAGAATGAGATAAATGTACAAAAAGATACAAAAATAAAAACTACTGTTACAAAGTCTTTATGCACAAATCATATCCTGACAAAAAGAGACACTTTCTAAGCATTAATGATACATTACAAAATATTGATAAAATAGGTGCTAGGTAGTAAAGAAAAGTGGTTTAATTCTGTGGCAAACCAACTGCACCACAGGGGACCAATATAAACTCCCATTGCTTTAAATTGGACTTAACCCCTTGAAGTTATCAACTGCAGTGTAATCTAGGCCAATATTAAGGTGCCACAGAGCCCGGCCTTTCAGGTAATTCACTTCTAGAGCACTGCAGATTTCTGGGAGAAAATGTAAACACAACTATTACTGGTGATTAGTAGGAATACATCATTTTTCTTATGATGTGAAATTCAGACTGGGAAAGATGTGGGTCCTTTCCTCAGAAATTCCCATCTGAAGGAAAATAAAAACATAATGCTTGTACAGCCCTCTGGTTCTTAAGTGGTTAATATTCACACGTCCCAGTGCCTTGTTCCCACCCACACGCCATCGTCACTTACACATGGCATAATGTAAGTACACATATGTCACCTCGCACATGCACTCACACACTCACCTCAGATTGCAGGTGGAATGTGCTACCACAACCAGACAACAGCTTTATGGGGATGATGGGAATTGTGGTCCATAACAGCAGGAGGTCCAGAAAATGACTAATCCTGACCACAGGTGTTGGTGGTGATTTCATTCTCTGTATTATAAATGGTTCAATATTCAGACCTCTAGCATTTAAGGGATTAAAAGTCACATTTAAATAAATTATAATTTGGGGAATGTTTATTTACCTTTAGACATAAGGTCTGGTGTCAGTGGCGTAACTATAGGGGTTGCAAGGGTCTCACCCATGACCGGGCCCATCACTCCAGGGGCCCTGCCGCCCCCTGGGGCCCCTCCGCCTGTTGCCCGCCATCTCCCTCCTAGTAACGTAGAGCGGTAGGAGATGACATCATCTCCCATCGATCTGCATTACAGAAGAGGACAGAGCGGGAGTTCAACCCGTCTCTCCTGCCACTCCACTGGACCACCAGGGAGGTAGGAGATGGGGGCATTGTGGAAATTGATGGGCTTTGTGGAGGGCCCGGGGGCCAATGTGGTTGGGGGGGCCCAATGTGGTCGGGGGGTGGGGGGACCCATGGCACTTCTTGCACCAGGGCCTGGAGGGTTCTAGTTACACCTCTGTCTGATGTATGTGGATCTGTCCAGACTCTACTGTCTGTGAGGTCTAACTCAGCATTAACCATCTCTTATCTGGATCAGTCTGCAGGAGACCAGGATGTGAGGATCCCTCCAGCTGGGCACAGATGGGTCACTACAAATAACTGAGATGGACCAATTCTGGAGCAGACCATTTGCATCACAGGGGACAGATACAACTACCCAAACTCCCTTTTGTTTCCCCACTGCCCTCTCCTTAAAGGGATAGTAATACTTCGTTTTAACTTTATTTTATTTTGTAGGCCCACCTTGACAAGCTTTTCAGGTTTTTCAATTAAGATAAGGGAAGATTGTCCCTCTCTGCAGTCTACCTGGGCAGCTCCCTTCTGCTCTAGCTGAGAAGTGTTACATCAGTAAAAGGGGTGGGAGGGGGACACTTTGATTGTGAATATCTCTTAAACCATAAAGGTTTGAGAGATAAGACTTTTATCATTCTTCATGTTTTTTTAATGCCTACAAAATAAAATAAAGTTAAAATGAAGTATTACTATCCCTTTAATGCAGTCTTCTTAATGGGAGAAATGTTGCAGTAGGCAGCGTAATACAGAGGCCAAAGGCCGATCAGCATCAGTACATTGATTCCATCATGTATTCCTAGTTATAGGGGTGCAGTGTTATCCATGGAAAAAGCAGGAGACTCAGAGTAATAGTGATACCTTTTTAAGCTAACTGAATAGATTTAGAGTGCAAGCTTTCAAGACCACTTAGGTCTATTCATTAGGTATGTCTGATAAAGAGATGAAGTGGTCCTGAAGCTTGCACTCTAAATCTATTCAGTTAGTCAGTAAAGTTATCACATTTGCTGTACTAGTCTCCAGTGTTTATTGTATCTCAGGATCTTATTAATACTTATATCTACAGTTTTAGTAGATTTATTGATTTATAGAACATGCTGCTGTCTCATTCAGAAATAACTGTTATTACATAACTAACAGGTGAAATCCCAGATCACAGACTATAACACGATACCCTTAGTGACACTTTATAGTAAAGACTGGACAGGTTATATATCATCTCACCCATAGTGTATCATTATATTATCGTACAGGAAATTATTTGCATCCGTTATACATATAAACACTCACACATTTCCTTCTAGTCTGTGGGGATATAAATGTGTCATTGTGCAGTCAGTGCTCAGTGATCTGGATCAGTCCTGTGTGCAGTGATCAACATGATGTCACACAGCTGTATTCTGCCTGTATTAATGCTCTGGATTCAAGGTGAGGATTACATTATATTTAATGCTCTCAGTCATTATAATATATATAACAACATTAACATTACTGCATTTAGTAGACAATTTCCAGCACATGTTTCATTACTTTATCCTGAGTGGATTCTAGTGTTCAGTGTGTCATATGGTGTTTAAAAGGACATTTTGAAGCCTTTTACTGCAAGAAAGGTATCAAATGAATTGAATACCTCTCAAGCGCTCAAAGGGTTACTAACAACTTCATGATGACAAACATTTTGCAAAAATCAAACAAACAACCCAGATCTTCTTTTCATTTGATTCTGAAAGGAAATTCAGCAAATTAAATATCTGAATTGGAAAATGATATAAACATGAAGATTACTCTTTGCTGTAATATTGCAGTAGATCAGTGATGGGAAACCTTTGACTCTCCAGCAGTTGAGGGCAAGAATTCCTTGTGTCCCCATCCAGTCAGTGGATGATAAGAACTGTGGTCCCCAACATCTGGAGAGCCACATGTTGCCTACCCCATACAATATGAATTAAGCATAATGCTGCTACTGAGGCTGATGTACTACAGAGAGATGGAGAAATTCTGGAGCAAACCAACAGAATCACAGGGGAGAAATAAAAGCTCCAGTTAAATGAATGGAATTTGTAAGAACTTGAAGTCCAGAGACATCTCCATCACATTATAGATCTCTCCAGCATTTTAGGGATTAAAAGCCTCTTTTAATTCAATGAGCATTTTAGAAAGTGTTATTTCCCCTCTGGTGCAGTTGGTCTCCTCCAGAATCCAGTCCTTTTAGTCCATCAGTTCAGTGTGTGTAATGTTATTTCTATTCCATCCCTCAGGTTCCTATGGACAGATTGTGATGACTCAGACTCCTGATTATGTGTCCGTGTCACCAGGAGAAAGTGTCACCATCACATGTACATCCAGTAGCAGCATTGGCAACGCGTTATCCTGGTACCAACAGAAACCAGGACAAGCACCAAAGCTTCTTATCTATGCTGCAACCAGCCACTATACAGGGGTCCCAGAGCGATTCAGTGGCAGTGGGTCTGGATCTGATTACAGTCTTACAATCAGCAGAGCGGAGGCAGAGGATGCAGCAGATTATTACTGTCAGCAGTATGACAGCTCCCCTCTCACACAGTGATACAGAGCCGTACAATAACCTTCCTCTTTCATTTCTCCTATAGAAGCTGTTACTATTAATGTTATGTTCATGTGTTATACAGCAGGTATATATGTAAGGGCACATGCACCATGCACAATACTGTGACACATATATACAATGGCAAAAGTGGAGTAATTCTGGGGAAAACCAACTGCACATAGGAAAATAACCATTCTTAAGATTGTCATTGATTTAATCCTGTGAATGCTTGAGACGTCTCCAACACACTACAAAGCATTAAGATTAATATCTCTCTAGCATATTTATATCAATGTGGATTTTCCTACATTCCCTACTGTGCACTTGTTTTGCCCCAGAATTGCTCCATATTTTATTTTGTGCATATGACCCTGTAAATTATGGAAGATACGTTTGATATAATAATATTAAATGTTTTAACATCACAAACCTCAACAATTCCCAGTCAATAACAGGAGACATCAAAGTCTAAATTGGAAAGTGACATTTACTTAAATATTTAAAATAATCTAAACAAATAAAAGACACAATAATAAAACCCTGTGGTACAGCATTGTTACTGATAGACCCAGTCCCCCGATCACTGACAGATCCTGTCCCCCAATCACTGATAGACCCAGTCCTCCAATCACTGATAGACCCAGTCCCCCAATCACTGATAGATTCTGTCCTCCAGTCACTGATAGACGCAGTCCCCCGATCACTGATAGACCCAGTCCTCCAATCACTGATAGATCCTGTCCTCCAATCACTGAAAGACGCAGTCCCCCGATCACTGATAGACCCAGTCCTCCAATCACTAATAGACCCAGTCGCCCAATCACTGATAGATCCTGTCCCCCAACACTGATAGACCCAGTCCCCCAATCACTGATAGATCCTATCATCCAATCACTGATAGACGCAGTCCCCGATCACTGATAGACCCAGTCCTCCAATCAATGATAGACCCTGTCCCCCAATCTCTCATATGTACCCCTATGTACTCCTAATATCTACTAAAGGGGGACACTTTGGATCTATGTACCCCTAATATCTCCTAAAAAGGGACATTTAGGAGGTGTGTACCCCAGTCACTTATAGTCCAAGTGCCCAATCACTGATACACCCATTCCCCAATTACTGATAGTCCAGGTCCCCCAATCGCTGAAAGACTTAGACCCAATCACTGATAGATGGTCAATCACTGACAGACCCAGTCCACAATCCTTGATAGACCCATTCCTCCAATCTCTTATAGACCCAGTCCTCCAATTGCTGATAGACCCTGTCCCCCAATCTCTGATATGTACCCCTAATATCTACTAAAGGGGGGGGGATACTTAGGAGGTGTGTACCCATAAGGGACACTTGGGAGGTGTGGACCCCTAATATCTTCTAAAGAGGGACACTTAGGAGGTGCGTACCCCTAATATCTACTAAAGAGGGACTCTTTGGAGGTATGTATCCCAAATATCTAATAAAGAGGGACACTTGGGAGGTGTGTACCCATAGTATCTACTAAAGAGATACATGTGTGAGGTATGGACCCCTAATATCTCCCAAATCGGGATACTTGGGAGGTATGTACTGCTGATATCTA
Organism: Rhinophrynus dorsalis; assembly: GCA_037306005.1. Taxonomy (NCBI): domain Eukaryota; kingdom Metazoa; phylum Chordata; class Amphibia; order Anura; family Rhinophrynidae; genus Rhinophrynus; species Rhinophrynus dorsalis. The sequence goes on from CM074718.1 coordinate 34,149,311, forward strand.
CTAAAGATGGACAGTTGGGAGGTATGGACCCCTAATATCTACCAAATAGGGATACTTGGGAGGTATGTACCCCTAATATCTACTAAAGATGGACAGTTGGGAGGTATGGACCCCTAATATAGGTAAATAGCAGTTTAGGTTGAAAAAAAGGCTTGCGTTCATCAAGTTAAACCCTTTTCCTTTTCCTGTTTACCTCAATACTGCAATTTCAAATTCTGCTTTGAATGGGAAGGGGGAATTCCAAATTGCAATCAGATTTCTCCTTGGATCAACAAGCACTAAATAAATATTAATCCCAATACTAACAGTCATAGCCCTCTATGTTCTGCTCTTTAAGAAACATACCCAGGCCCTTTTTAAAGGCATCTTTTTTTTTTTTTTTTTTTTTTGTAATTTAGGTTGAAAAAAGACTTGCGTCCATCTAGTTCAACCCTTTTCCTATTCCTGTTTACTATCGTTGATCCAAAAGAAGGCAAAAAAAAAAAAAAAAACCTAATATAGCAATTTAAAATTCTGCCTAATGTACACCCTGTTCCAAATTCTTATGCAAATGATATTTAAGTGTCACAAAGATTAGATATTTTGTTTTTCAGTTTAACTCATGGATGGCATTGTGTCTCAGGGCTCTTTTGATCACTGAAAACAATCTCGGACACCTGTGATAATTAGATTGCAAGGTGAGCCCAATTTAAGAAAAAACTACTAAAGGTGGGTGTTCCACATTATTAAGCAGAGCACCATTTTCAAGCAATATGGGGAAGAAAAAGGATCTCTCTGCTGCCGAAAAGAGTGAAATACTTCAATGCCTTGGACGAGGTATGAAAACATTAGATATTTAACGTAAATTTAAGCGTGATCATCGTACTATTAAGAGATTTGAGGCTGATTCAGAGCACAGACGGGTTTGTGCAGATAAGGGCACATTGAGGAAGATTTCTGCCAGATCCATGCATCAGATCAAGAGAGCAGCTGCTAAAATACCTTTACATAGCAGCAAACAGATATTTTAAGCTGCTGGTGCCTCTGGAGTCCCACGGACATCAAGGTGTAGAGTCCTCCAGAGTCTTGCAACTGTGCATAAACCTTCTATTCGGCCACCACTAACCAATGCTCACAAGCAGAAACGGCTGAATTGAGCAGAAAAATACATGAAGACTAATTTTCAAACAGTCCTGTTCACTGATGAGTGCCGTGCAACCCTGAATGGTCCAGATGGATGGAGTAGTGGAGGGTTGGTGGATGGCCACCCTGTTCCAACAAGGCTGCGACGTCAGCAAGGCGGTGGTGGAGTCATGTTTTGGGCCAGAATCATGGGAAGAGAGCTGGTCGGCCCCTTTTGGGTCCCCCAAGGTGTAAAGATGACCTCTGCAAAGTATGTGTAGTTTCTGACTGACCACTTTCTTCCCTGGTACAGAAGGAAGATCTATGCTTTCCGTAATAAAATCATCTTTATGCATGACAATGCACCATCTCATGCTGCAAAGAATACCTCTGCATCAATGGCTGCTATGGGGATAAAAGGAGAGAAAGTCATGGAATGGCCTCCATCCTCCCCTGACCTCAATCCTATTGAGAACCTTTGGAGCATCCTTAAGCAAAAGATCTATGAGGGTGGGAGGCAGTTTACATCCAAACAGCAGCTCTGGGAGGGTATTCTGACATCTTGCAAACAAATTCAAGCAGAAACTGTCCAAAAACTCACAAGTTCAATGGATGCAAGACTTGTGAAGCTGCTATCAAATAAGGGGTCCTATGTTGAAATGTAACGTGACCTGTTAAAATGTTTAAAAGTTAAAATGTTGTTAAAAGTTTGATTGAAATAGCTTTTGATTTCAGTAACTATGCTGCAAACACAACAAATGACAATTTTCAGTTCTTTACAACCTATAAAGTGTTTTGAAACTTACTGTGCGTAATAATTTGGAACATTGCATTGTAAGTTTTTTATGTTTAAAAAAAATACTGTTATCATTAGGATGTTTGTTCAATAAAATTTGAATTGTACTCTTAATAGTTGAAAACATGAGAACTATGCTGACTGTTATTTACATCAGTTATTTAGGTAAATGAGAAAAATATCATTTGCATAATAATTTGGAACAGGGTGTATATCTACTAAAGAGGGACACTTTGGAGGTATGTACCCCTAATATCTACTAAAGAGGGACACTTGGGAGGTATGGACCCCTAATATATCCTAAAGAGGGACACTTGGGAGGCACAGATCCCTAATATCTCCTAAAGAGGGTCACTTGGGAGGGTATAAACATAGGGGATAAATAAAAATTCTCCGTGGTTTAAATTGCGGTTTTAACACCTTGAATGTTAAAGGTCACCAACACATTTCTACTCAATAGATTCAAGACTTTTATAGCATTCACAAGGTTAAAAGTCCTGTTTACATCAATGGTATTCTGAGGAGTTTTTATTTGTCCCCTACGGAACAACTGATTTGCCTCAGAATCATACAACTTTGCCTTAGTGCATCAGCCTCACTTTTAGAGAAGAATTGTAGACAACAGACTCCACAACAGTGCATAATGTCAGTCAGCAGCTGCCAAAGCCAACAACACATCATCATGTATAAAAAGTATGTATATATATATATATATATATATATATATATATATATATATATATATACGGGAGAAATTCTGGGTCAAAACAAATTACACTACAGGGAATTACTAAAAATGTTCTTTCAGTTAAATGGAACCCCCGGAATGCTAGAGAGGTCTCCAAATCATTGTTCCACAGAATTCAAGAGGTTAAAAGCGTCTTTTAACTTAAAGGGAATTTGGGAAATATTTATTTATCCCCTAAGGTTTACTTGGTTTTCTCAAGAAGTACTCCAGTTTTAATTTAAAACTACAGCATGGAGTCTAATTCCAAAAGAAAAGAGAAGCAGGGATATCCAGAAAACCTGTCCTGTTAATGTCCCCTAAGGTCTGGAACTGAGAATCACTGGGGTAATATATATTGTTTTTACAATGGATTTTTCTTATTGATTCCCAAAACCACAGGTTCCTATGGACAGATTGTGATGACTCCAGATTACTTCTCTGTGTCACCAGGGGAAAGTGTCACCATCACATGTAACTCTAGTGGCTATATGAGCTCCTCATACCTACAGTGGTACCAACAGAACGCAGGACAAGCACCAAAGCCTCTTATCTATAGTACAAAAAGACAATCTACTGGGGTTCCAGAGCGATTCAGTGGCTGTGGGTATGAATCTATTTACAGTCTCACAATCAGCAGAAAGGAGGCAGATTATTACCTTTACACAATGATGAAGAGCTGTACAATAACCTTCCTCTTTCATTAATCAAGGTAAACCAATACTTTTAAAGGGAATTATCCTGTTTTACTCATTTGGCTCTAATGGAATGCTTATGGGAGAAGACAGTGAATAACCAGGGCTGCTCTGCGCCACCACCAGATGGCTCATGTCGCCGCTTTGGGGTACAGAAAACTATCCCCATTAGATGACAATGGGGTGGAACTCAATCCAGAAGTCTATAACTCAAAGATACAAATGCTGCAGGTTGTGTGTGCAGCCCCATAGGCATTTAGTGTTTGGCTTGTACTCCCATTACTAGTGTAAATGTTTTTTATGGGTGTAGCCTAAAGAGAATGAACCTCAAGACTTTAAATCTCATAGTTCAGTCTCTCTATTAAGGAATCAGCAATAGAGAAATTGAGTAACATGATTACCCTCCACGTGGTACCCATCTGTCAGGAGGAAGACATTTCTTCCTCCTGATTTCGCTCTGACTTAACCCTGCTTGTGGTTGGTTAATAATGAGCATGCACATTGTTACACTCAACGTTTGGGAATGTGATAGCAGCTGTAGGCCATCTCTAGCTTGGACTTGGCTCACCCCTCCCTCCAACTGCTGTGCTCAGCCAGACATTTGACAGGGGCCTCCAGTGGCTTCCATAGTGGTAGCAGCCCACTGGCCTAGATGTATCATTGGCCCGGGAGGCAGTTGCTACCAGGCCAGCCCTTTCCCTGTCCAATACATGTAAGGAATAATGCAAATCTAGTCATAACAAACCAAAAAGTAGACACCATGAATTCTTATATAATACTTCAGCAGGGAGAGAATTGTTGTATCAGTTGGCCACATGTCATACTGGAAGGTGAATTTTATTGCAAACTATAAAAGATGTCCCTGCTGGAGTCTAAAGTGAGAGACTTTTATTAAGACTGCCCCCTGCAATGTTCTATGTCCTATGTAATGTTTTTTTTTAAATATATATATCATGATCATCAACATCAGCTGTTGTTGTTCCACTGCAGGATGAAGGCATCCTCAGCAAGACTCCAAAACCTTCTGCCCTGTGCCTTCTGTTGCCACCGTGTACCAAGAAATGTGGTCATTTTATCTATCCATCTTGTCTTTGGTCATTTTCTTGGGCATTTAGTATCGAGTGGCATCCAATCCAAAATGTGTTTAGTCCATCTACAGTCAGTCTTCTTGCTATGTGGACTGCCCATTTCCATTTCAGACACTTTATTCTATCAGTTATGGTCATAGACCTTTGTTTGCTTATTATTTGATATACACTTTTTCTGTCTGTTTTTGTTATGTGACAATGATTCACAGCCATATGTAATGACTGGGAGGACACATTGGTCAAAAACCTTTTGCTTGAGGCAGAGTGGAAAACTATTAAGTTTTCCAAATGCTTGCCATCCCAACTTTATTTGTCACTCAGTTTCCATCATGGTGTTTCCATCTGTTGACATTTCCTGTCCAGGGTAAAAATACTTGCCCAATTCTTCTACATCTTGTCCATCTACTGTGATTTTTCTTTGGTATGGTATATTTGTTAAAAATGACTTGTGCTTAGTGATATTCATCTTCAAATCAACATTTTTGCTTTCCTCTTGTAGCTCTTCAATCCGTTTTTGCCTTTATTCAGGTCTACTGATAAATGGTATGATATTGTGTGGAAAACAGAAGAGATGTAGGTAGTCTCCTTTGATTTTAAGTCCTTTTTTGTCCCAATTTAGTTTGCAAAAATTTTTTTCTAAACAACTAGAAAATATCTTTGGGGAGATTGTGCGTGAAGCACCTAAAATGGAAATGGGCAGGTTACATAGCAAGAAGACTTGATGATAGATGGACCAAACAATTTGGAATTAATTCCATTTGATACTTAACACCCATGAAAAAGACCAAAGACCAGATGGGTCTTTATCTTGCAGTGGATCGACAACAGCTGTAGATGGTTGTGTTTTTAAATACATCTATATATATATATAAAAGAGAAAGGCTCATTGCATAATTTATGTCTCCTCAGGTGACACACACACCCAGGGGTGGCAATAAGGAGGGGTTACTGTTCCCATTGGGTGATTCAATGGGGGTGTGATTTTCACACCAATTGCAGTGGCTGAAGGGAGTTGGCCCACCCCCACTATGCAGCCCGCCCACCACTATCAAAGTCAGAAAAAAACAATATGGCCACCACTTGCTCCTACACCACAGACAAACACACACATGCCCCACTCACACAGCCCCACTCACACACACATGCCCCACTCACACACACAAATGCCCCACTCACACACACACATGCCCCACTCACACACACAAAAGCCAGAAAGAAATATGGCTGACACACAGTCACTCATCCTGACTCCCAGTGGCCTCAGCAGGACCTGTACTACAGCCACTGAGGAACAAAATGGCACTCAAAGGGTTAAGGTAGGTCCTCAATGCTCAATTATTTCTTCACTGTCATAATTTGCCATGCAAGACACAGGACAGACAGCCATCAGATTCACACTTAACCCACTGACTGCCACAGGGTTGTGTATCAAGTTTTACCCCTCAAGGAGTGTGTTCAAACCCCTCACACTGTAATCTTGCATTTCCCTCCCACTTCTCCTCCTTCCCCAGCCTATTACTAGCACTTTTCCACATTTATATTAAGCCCCGCCCCCTACTCACGATTAAGCCCCACTCACTTTTAACCCAAATTGCCCCATTGCTCTCTCCACATCAGCACCACATGATGGACTCCACAAGTAAAAGTTCCCAGGTATTACACACACATGCCCCGCTCACACAGCACCAAACACACACACACAACCAGAAAGAAATATGGCTGACACACAGTCACTCACCCTGACTCCCAGTGTCCTCAGCAGGACCTGTACTACAGCTACTGAAGGATGCTGCATCACCAGGGGAACAAAATGGCACTCAAAGGGTTAAGGTAGGTCCTCATTGCTGAATTACTTCTTCACTGTCATCATTTGCCATGCAAGACACAGGACAGACAGCCATCAGGTACACACTTAACCCCCTGACTGCCACAGGGTTGTGTATCACGTTTTACCCCTCAGGGAGTGTGTTCAACCCCCTCACACTGTAAACTTGCATTCCCCTCCCACTTCTTCTCCTTCCCCAGCCTATTACTAATACTTTTCCACATTTCTCTTAAACCCCGCCCCTACTCACGATTAAGCCCCACCCACTTTTAACCCAAATTGCCCCATTTGTCTCTCCACATCAGCACCACATAACTCCCCTCCAGAGACAACACAAATCAAAGTTCCCAGGTATGAACACACTTCCCACTGCTATTTAACTCTGACATGCCTCTCTATAACTTAACCATTTGAGTGCCAGAGGGGTGCACAACTCATGCGTGCATGTGTTTCTGCGCATATATGTCGCGCGTGTGTGTGTGTACATCTCTGCTACATATTTGTGTGCATGTGTGCATCTCCGGTGTGTGTGTGTGCATGTCTTTTGCATGTCTCTGCTGCTCACTGTGTGTATGTGTCTGCCTGTGTGTTGCATATATCTGTGTTTATCAGTGTGTCTACATTTCACACACGTGCGCCCAACAGTCATAACATGACGGTCAACACCGTCCCACATAGTGTATAAGCGCCCAACATGTGTCACTTAACCCTTTCACTGCCAGAGGACTATACAACTCATTACACAGCAATGTGTTGTGTACCTCTCTCACCCTCAGAGTTAAACTGCTTCACTCCAACCAACTGTTACTCTAGGTCTGTATAATGCAGTAACCCTACAGCCCTGTATTTCATGTCTACTTCACTGTCTATGTATAGTCATTTCTCCCCCTCACCCATTACTTTAATGTAACACTTCACTGTCCCTCTTCTCCTCGATCTCTCATCTACTTCTCCCTTGTCACCCCACTCACCTATCCCCTTGCCATTCATCCATAGTCCCAATCGCGCCATTTTACTCCCACATCACTATTACATTATCTATCACTGCATCTGTCACTTAACCCTCTGTCTGCCAACCTATTTCTTCAAATGTACTGCAGTATCCACTGCTGTAATCTAAATTATTCCTTTACTCACAAACATCTTCTCACTGTGACCTTCACCAAGTATATAGCACACTCACTTCAACTGTAAGGATACAAGACCTTATTCATCAAGAAACACAGCACACTCACTTCAACTGTAAGGATACAGGGCCTTATTCATCAAGTAACACAGCACACTCACTTCAACTGTAAGGATACAGGGCCTTATTCACCAAGTAACACAGCACACTCACTTCAACTGTAAGGATACAGGCCCTTATTCACCAAGTAACACAGCACATTCACTTCAACTGTAAGGATACAGGGCCTTATTCATTAAGTAACACAGCACACTCACTTCAACTGTAAGGATACAGGACCTTACTATCAAGTAACACAGCACACTCACTTCAACTGTAAGGATACAGGCCCTTATTCACCAAGTAACACAGCACACTCACTTCAACTGTAAGGATACAGGCCCTTATTCACCAAGTAACACAGCACACTCACTTCAACTGTAAGGATGCAGGCCCTTATTCACCAAGTAACACAGCACACTCACTTCAACTGTAAGGATACAGGACCTTATTATCAAGTAACACAGCACACTCACTTCAACTAGGCTTGCCACCCAGCCGGTATTTTACCGGCACAGCCAGTAAGTAGGACCTTAGAGCCGGTGCAGGTATATCTACCAGTATTTGTTTGTGTGATGTTTCCAGAGTCAGTCTCCTCCACTCAGCCCTATATGCCAGCTGCTCATGTGGCTCGCTTAAAGTCGTCATCGTCCACGCACCATCACCAGCCAATGAGTGAAGAGTATTTGGACATCAGTGGTCCTCACTGGCTGGCTGGTGTGGCACGCTTGCCTGGTGTATGTGTGTGAGTCTTGTGACTGACAACGGGGAGTCAGGGATTGCGGCAGTATGCATGCGCTTGTGAGAGTGTCAGTGCTCAGAGACTGTGGTGCACTGTGCACAGGAGGCAGTCTAGTCGGAATCCACTGGACCACTCCATGTCTGCGGCCTACACGGTTCAGCTCATCCTCGGTCTCTCCTGCTCCCCGGCTCCAGCCCTGGCAGAACTTGGAAGTAACCAGCACCGCCCTCAGCACGCACACACTTCCAGGTATGACGTGACAGAGGTCGGTAGAAGGCCAGAAGAAGCGGGCCTAGTGTTAATAATCCCTTATTGGTAGGCACTCAGTTGTCCTTGGCCAAGTGTAGGCAACCTACAGCTCTTCAGCTATAGCTGACTGGTGGAGAGGATGGGAGCTGTTTTTTAACAAAGTTAAACCATCCCCAAACATGTATTTACAACTTAAAAAAGTGCTACAGCCCATCTGCGAAAAACTTAGAAAAAAAAAATATTACAGTATGTAACTGATGACCTTTATGATCGTCGCTCTGCTTTATTTTACAAAGATACATATGGTTACTGAGATAGTTCAGGGCATTCCTGTCACCGCTACAATTGTCTTAATGGGATGTAGATATTTGTGTATTTAAGATCTTAGTGATTTGTACAGGTAACACAATGTGCATCTATGTCACACCTGTAGTACACATGTACTGAGCGAGAAAAGTAAGTAAATGTTGTGTCCTGTCTGTGTACAAACACTGGACCTTATATATACAGGCAAAGTAAATCAGTTCTGGGCAAACCATCTGCACTATAGAGGACAAATAGGGCCTTCAATGCAGCGCAATGTATTCCAGTATTCAAGCAACTTGACTAGGCCTCAAAGGCTTAATTGGGAGGTCTGATCACCTTTGTGAGCACTCTGGCCTGTGAGTGCTTAGTCTGAGAGAGACAGAGAGCGCTTAGTCTGAGAGAGAGAGTGCTTAGTCTTAGAGAGAGAGTGAATGCTTAGTCAGAGAGAGTGAGTGCTTAGTCAGAGAGAGAGAGTGCTTAGTCCGAGAAAGACGGAGAGTGCTTAGTCTGAGAGAGACTGAGAGTGCTTAGTCTGAGAGAGACGGAGAGTGTTTAGTCTGAGAAAGACAGAGAGTGCTTAGTCTGAGAGAGAGTGAGTGCTTAGTCTGAGAGAGAGTGAGTGCTTAGTCTGAGAGAGAGAGAGTGCTTTGTCTGAGTGAGTGCTTAGTCTGAGAGTGATCATGCAACATTGAGTGGTTCTGCCCCTTTTTTGGCTCCTCCCTTTTGTGACTCTGTCCTCACACAGCTATGGCCGGTATTTTTTTAAGGAAAAGGTGGCAACCCTAACTTCAACTGTAAGGATACAGGGTCTTATTCATCAAGTAACACAGCACACTCACTTCAACTATAAGGATGCAGGGCCTTCTTCATCAAGTAACACAGTGCACTCAATTCAACTATAAGGATACAGGGTCTTATTCATCATGTAACACAGCACACTCACTTCAACTGTAAGGATACAGGGCCTTATTCATCAAGTAACACAGCACACTCACTTCAACTGTAAGTATACAGGGTCTTATTCATCAAGCTGAAGAGCTGCAATTAAAACATTTTTTACAACTCTTATCAGCATATCTGCATCACTACTGCGTCTGTCACACACTTTCTACATATCTAACATACGTCATGTATGTGTGTGTCTCTCTGGATGTATGCGTTTCACTCTCTGTCTCTTTAAGTGCGTGTCTGTAACACTGCATATTTCTGTTTCACACAATGTCTCTCTGAGTAAATAATATGACGGGCAACGCCGTCCCACATTGCTAGTATATATATATATATATATATATATATATATATATATATATATATATATACATATATATATAATCATCATCACAATCATCATCAATAAAGCCATTGTTGTTCCACTGCTGGATGAAGACCTCATCAGCAACTTTCCAATAATTTTTGCCTTGTGCTTTCTGTTGCTGCCACTGTGGTAATTTCTAAACCTCAGTGGTAAGTTAATTAACTCTTAATAGACTGGTCTAGTTTTATTTACTTTTAATTCTCTGTTCAATTTATTTTGACTTCTGTACCTAAGTGATCAATTAAAAGAAAAAGTTCGTAAGAACATAAATTCCTGTTCCAGAAATATCTGAATTACCATAAACATTCTCTCTATTAAACAGATGCATTAGCACAATCTTTCAGGTTAACAATTTTAGTTTTATTCATATTTTAATTCCAACTGTTAATTCCAAGTGTTGTTTTATTTTATTTTCAGAAACTAATTTTAGCTGCTTTTCTGAACAAATGTTAATGTATTAATATCCATGTACTTTATTGCATCACAACTATATATTTTTTTGCCCTGTGAATTACTGGTGACATCATTATCAATGTCACAAGAACTCTTTGTTTACCCCATTAGGAACTGGCAAAATGTAACATTTTCTCTGCATGGAAACGTCTACAGAATGACTGAGCTGTTATTCATTTCCATAGAATTTTTAATGAGAAGGAAAAGACAACAGAGTTCCTATGATGGAACATAAAGCGCATTGCTTTCAATGGTTCTTACATTCCAGCACTGACATATACACATCATCAATCATACATTACTATTCGCATACATATACACAGCACCCATGCTTGAATTCCAGTCTATTTCCTCTAAATCATCATCATCATTAGATAGCGGAAAATCCAAAAGAATGAAACCTAACAGTAAACTGCAGCACCAGCCTCCTATGAAGTGATACCTGGTAATAGGCCCATGTTAATAAATACAGATAAATAAATCACTGGTGCATTTTAGTACCAGATTCAGGGGAATGTAATCCAAGGATACCACTAATTACAATTGTTATGACTGTAACGATACAGATAGAAGTGACTTGCTGATCACATGAAAATTCCTCATGGTTTTTAATGGGGCTTTTAAACACTTGAATACTACAGAACTCCGCAATAATTTTCAAAGTCCCATTTACTTCAGTGGTGAATTTTAGGTCCCCCCTGTGATGACATTGGTTTGTGCTTTGAGATCCATCCTATCGATCTTACAGGGACGGATTTCCCAATAGACAGAGCACACAGCTTCCTAGAGCTCCAGATTATGAGGGGTGGAGCCTCAGCTGTTCTGGCCACACCCACAATCTGAACTGTGGGTGTACCAGAGCAATCTCTATGTCCCTGCACCAGTTGTACACCTCGTTGCAGGCTATTATTTAATCCCTTGGTTTAATTAATTAATTAATTAATTAATTGAGTTATTTATTTATTTAGTCCCTGCTTGGTATAAGTCAAGGGTATTTTCTGTGCTAGGAAATTTTTTTATTGAAACTAGTGGTGTGGCCATGTGAGGAAAGGGGGTGTGGCCATGAGAGGAGATAAGGACATCTAGATTGCCTTGCCATGGGGCACCTGGGATGTAAATCTGCCCCAATTATGACGTCACCACATGAGCTGAGAAAATCACCAGTGTTCTGGAGCCTGCAAATCCATTAACTCCTTAAGGACTGGCCGCACAGCGCCTGGCAGTCAGTTCCATTGGATTCACAGGTGTGCGGTGATGTGCCAGGACTGTCACTGGTTCTTAAGGGATTAAGGGCAAATCAATGTAAGCAATATAGATATCAACATCATGATCCCTTTACTTACACAGCACAGCAAGGGGCATTTATACCCACCTGATACCCAACAATGGGGAGATCCACTAAGCGGTGATAAAGAGGTGATAAAGTGGTGATAACTTCTCCAGTTTATCACTTCTCTAGTTCCTATTTTATTCTATGGAGACTATCCACTAAGATTTCTTCAGCTTTGGAGATAATAGTGAATATGTTCCATAGAATATCATAGGAACTGGAGAAATGATATCTCCTCTTTATTACATCTTAGTGCATCTACCCCAGATGTCATTACTGATATTTTTAGAGTGATTCATAACATAAAAATGAGTTTTGGAACTGAGTTTTCAGTGAGTAAATGCCGTAATATGAATTATGGACACATGGTGGCAGAAAAACATAACAAATGATTTATACCTACAAAAATATCCAAGTTACAAAGATATGTATTCAATGCAGATAATAACTTTGTTTACCCTTTGAGCGCCGGATGCTTGAGCAGAGCATTGCTTTGTTTCCCTTTGCTTTTCATCAACAAATTTCTCCCAGACACTTCAATGAGAATGTGCTAGAAAAAACGAATTAGTAACACTTTCTTCTGCAATGTAATCTGTCAAAATGTGATAAATGTGCAAAAACATACAAAAATAAAACAAACCACTGTCACAAAGTCTTTATGCACAAATAACATCCTGACAAAAAGAGCCACTTTCTAAATATTTATGATATGGTTTATTATATGGTTCTTAAGAGGTTAATATTCACATGTTCCAGTGCCTTGTTCCCACGCACACGCCATCGTCACGTACACGTCATAATGTAAGCACACATATGTCACCTCACACATGCACTCAGACTGCAGGTGGAATGTGCTGCTGAATGGACCTTCACACAGGAATTCCAGTGGGCTGAGGAAGGTTCTATCTTCTGCCCATTTCATTCCCACAATAAGTATTTTTGACCATTCCTACCAGTGACAATGTCTATTATGTTTAGTAATAGATTAGAACTAAGGAAGGGTTGGGGTTGATGGGAACTGTACTCCATAACAGCTGGAAGTCCAGCAATTGTCTAACCCTGACCAAAGGTCTTGGTGGCAACTTAATGTGATAACAATGCCAAAGAATAGTATTATTTTTTGTTGTTGATTGAAAAAAATATTTTCATCAAATCCCACCTCTCAAACCTCTATGGTTTGGGAGATAATTGCATTTAAAGTTTCCCCCTCCCTCTCCTTTTCCTGATGTCGGCTGTAAAGCTGACAGCAGGAGATTCGAGTCGGCTGACTCGTGGAGGCTCTTTAGCAGAGCCGAAATTGCGTTATTTAAAAAGAACTACTTCATTGGAGCGGTCTACTGAGTGTGCTTGCAAACCAGGCATGCTTTGTAGACCATTCCATTGAAGTCAATCTTTTTAAATAATGCGATTTCGTCCTCGATGAAGAGCCGCCGGCTGATCCCTGGACCGGGATCTCCTGCTGTCAGCTAAAGTGCCGACATCAGAAGAAGGGGATGGAGGGTGAAAATTTAAATGTGAATATCTCTCAAACCATAGAGGTTTGAGAGATAGGATTTGCTGCAAATATTTTTTTTCATCTACAATACAAAATAATATTATTCTTTGATATTACTGTTACTTTACGTTTCTGAGTTATTTATGGTTCAATTTTCAGAACACTCTAGCATTGAAGGGGCTAAACGACTCATTAAATTATTGAAAGTTTGACGTGTGACTCCTCCAGATCAGCTGATTATCTGCACTAATACACTGGCCTAAATCCCTGTGCCTGCACTTCCAGGTGTGTATGAGTGTGTGATTGTATTAGTGCATGTCAGCACGCACACCGCTATCTTCATGACTTTATTGTGAGAAAACAATAAACATCTCCCCTCTATTATGTACAGGGACATGAAGTAATGTTAATATAATAATAATATAATATTCCCTGCATGTTATTAGTAAATAGCATTACATAAGGTGCAGAGGAATACACCAAATATCCCATAAGTTTCCCCACTTCCCTCTCCTTAGTGCAGTTTTTTATCTGGGAAAAATGTTGTAGTAGGCAGCTTAACCCTTTACATGCAAAATGGGTATCCAACGAATTATGAATCAATGCAGCAAGTATTTCCTAGTTATTGGGGTACAGTGTTATCCATGGATAAAGACTAGTAGAGTAATAGTGATAACTTGTTTTAGCTAACTGAATAGCTTCAGAGTGCAAGCTTTTAAGACCACTTAGGTCTATTCATTAGGTATGCCTGATAAAGAGATGAAAGTGGTCCTGAAGCTTGCACTCTAAACCTATTCAGTTAGCCAATAAAGTTATCACATTTGTTGTACTAGTCTCCAGTGTTTATTGTATCTCAGGATCTTATTAATACTTATCCCTACAGTTTTAGTAGATTTATTGATTTATAGAACATGCTGCTGTCTCATTCAGAAACAACTGTTATTACATAACTAACAGGTGAAATCCCAGATCACAGACTATAACACGTTACCCTTAGTTACACTTTATAGTAAAGACTGGACAGGTTATATATCATCTCACCCATAGTGTATCATTATATTATCGTACAGGAAATGATTTGCATCCGTTATACATATAAACACTCACACATTTCCTTCTAGTCTGTGGGGATATAAATGTGTCATTGTGCAGTCAGTGCTCAGTGATCTGTATCAGTCCTGTGTGCAGTGATCAACATGATGTCACACAGCTGTATTCTGCCTGTATTAATGCTCTGGATTCAAGGTGAGGATTTTATTTATTTTATTTCAATGAGTATCATTAACATTAGTAACAATATTAACATTATTGCATTTAGTAGACAATTTCCACTACACTTTTTACTACTTTAGCCTGAGTGTATTCCAGTGGTCAGTGTGATATATTTTATTTAAATGGATGTTTTGAATATAAACTTCATGAAGACAAGGACTTTTCAAAATCAAACAAAACAAACCAGATCTTCTTTTCATTTGACTCTGAAAGGAAATTCAGCAAATTAAACATTTGAATTGGAAAATAATATAAACATGAAGATGACTATTTGCTGTAATATTGCAGTAGATCAGTGTTAGTAAACCTGTAGCTCTCCAGCAGTTAATGGCAAGAATTCCTGGTGTCCCCATCCAGCCAACGGATGATGAGAGCTATAGTCCCCAACATCTGGCGAGCCACAGGTTGCCTACCACATGCAATATGAATTTAGTATAATGCTGCTACTGAGGCTGATGTACTACAGAGAGATGGAGGCATTCTGGAGCAAACCAACAAAATCACAGGGGAGAAATAAAAGCTCCAGTTAAATTAATGGGAATTTGTAACAACTTGAAGTCCAGAGACGTCTCCAACACATTATAGATCTCTCCAGCATTTTAGGGATTAAAAGCCTCTTTTAATTCAATGAACATTTTAGAAAGTGTTATTTCCCCTCTGGTGCAGTTGGTCTCCTCCAGAATCCAGTTATTTTAGTCCATCAGTTCAGTGTGTGTGATGTTATTTCTATCCCATCCCTCAGGTTCCTATGGACAGATTGTGATGACTCAGACTCCTGATTATGTGTCCGTGTCACCAGGAGAAAGTGTCACCATCACATGTACATCCAGTAGCAGCATTGGCAGCTGGTTATCCTGGTACCAACAGAAACCAGGACAAGCACCAAAGCGTCTTATCTATAGAGCAACCTACCGCAATACAGGGGTCCCAGAGCGATTCAGTGGCAGTGGATATGGAACTGATTTCACTCTTACAATCAGCAGAGCGGAGGCAGAGGATGCAGCAGATTATTACTGTCTGCAGTATGACATCACCCCTCTCACACAGTGATACAGAGCCGTACAATAACCTTCCTCTTTCATTTCTCCTATAGAAGCTGTTACTATTAATGTTATGTTCATGTGTTATACAGCAGGTATATATGTAAGGACACATGCATCATGCACAATACTGTGACACCTATATACAATGGCAAAAGTGGAGCAATTTTGGGGAAAACCAACTACACATAGGAAAATAAACATTCCTAAGTTTGTCATTGATTTAACCCCGTGAATGCTTGAGACGTCTACAACACACTACAAAACAATAAGATGAATATCTCTCTAGCATATTTATATCAATGTGGATTTTCCTACATTCCCTACTGTGCACTTGTTTTGCTCCAGAATTGCTCCATTTTTTATTTTGTGCATATGACCCTGTAAATTACGGAAGATACGTTTGATATAATAATATTAAAGGTTTTAACATCACAAACCTCAACAATTCCCAGTAAATAACAGGAGACATCAAGGTCTAAATTGGAAAGTGACATTTATTTACAGATTTAAAGTAATCTAAACACCAATAAAAGACACAATAATAAGACCCTGTGGTACAGCATTGTTACTGATAGACCCAGTCCCCCAAACACTGATAGATCCTGTCCTCCAATCACTGATAGATGCTGTCCTCCAATCACTGATAGACCCAGTCCTCCAATCACTGATAGATCCTGTCCTCCAATCACTGATAGACGCAGTCCCCCAATCACTGATAGACCCAGTCCTCCAATCACTGATAGATCCTGTCCTCCAATCACTGATAGACGCAGTCCCCCGATCACTGATATACCCAGTCCTCCAATCACTGATGGACCTGTCCCCCAATCTCTAATATGTACCCCTATGTACTCCTTATATCTACTAAAAGGGGACACTTTGGAGGTATGTACCCCTAATATCTCCTAAAAAGGGACACTTAGGAGGTGTGTACCCCAATCACTGATAGACCAAGTGTCCAATCACTGATACGCCCAGTCTCCCAATCACTGATAAATCCATCCCCCAATTACTGATAGTCCAGGTCCCCCAATCGCTGAAACACCCAGACCCAATCACTGATAGATGGTCTATCTCTGACAGACCCAGTCCCTCAATCACTGACAGACCCAGTCCACAATCATTGATAGACCCATTCCCCCAATCTCTTATAGACCCAGTCCTTCAATTGCTGATAGACCCAGCCCCCAATCACTGATAGTCCAGGTCCCCAAATCTCTGAATGACCAGACCCAATCGCTGATAGACGCAGTCCCCCAATCACAGATAGACACAGTTCCCCAATCTCTGATAGACCCTGTCCCCCAATCTCTGATATGTACTCCTAATATCTAATAAAGTGTGGATACTTAGGAGGTGTGTACCCATAAGGGACTCTTTGGAGGTATGTATACCTAATATCCTAATATTAATCCCAATACTAACATACCATAAAATCTCAGGTATAATACACACCTGTGTATAATATGCAGGTGCGTATTATACCAAAGATTTTAGGGGAAAACAAGAGTGCCTATGTATAATACTCACCCTTGTTTTCCCCCTTGCTAAAAAAATTTTTTAAGGCTTCCCTCTCTCACCCGGGCCAAAACCGCTGCCAAACCAAGACTTACTGGGTTCAAATTTAACTCCCCACTGAAGTCCGCATCTCTTGAATTGATGGAAGGCAGTGGGGAGTTAAATTTGAACCCAGTAAGTCTTGGTTTGGCAGCGGTTTTGGCCCGGGCGAGGGAGGGAAGGTATCTTCCAACCCTAACTTTTCTGTTTTTTTTTACTCTCGTGTATAATACGCACCCCCACTTCACATAAGGTGAAGTGGGGTAAAATTGTTTGTATTATACCCAAGATTTTACGGTACATAGCCCTCTATGTTCTGCTCTTTTAAAAACATACCCAGGCCCTTTTTAAAAGCATCTAATGTGTATATACTAAAGGGGTACACTTTGGAGGTATGTACCCCTATTATCTACTAAAGAGGGACACTTTTGAGGTATGGACCCCTAATATATCCTAAAGAGGGACACTTGGGAGGCATAGGTCCCTAATATCTCCTAAAGAGGGTCACTTGGGAGGGTAAAAAACATAAGGGACAAATAAAAATTCTCACTGGTTTAAATTGGTGTTTTAACACCTTGAATGTTAGAGGTCACCAACACATTTCTAGTCAATAGATTCCAGACTTCTCTAGAATTCACAAGGTTAAAAGTCCTGCTTACATCAATGGTATTCTGGGGAGTTTTTATTTGTCCCCTATGGCACAACTGATTTGCCTCAGAATCGTACAACTTTTCCTTAGTGCATGAGCCTCACTTTTAGGTGAAACCTTGATAGTGAAGTATTTGAGAAGAATTGTAGATAATAGACTCCACAGCAGTGCATAATGTCAGTCAGCAGCTGCCAAAGACACCAACATGTCATCATGTATAAAAAGTCATATATGGGAGAAATTCTGTGTTAAAACAAATGACAGTATAGGGAATTACTAAAAATGTTATTTTAGTTAAATGGGGCTTTCAACCCCCTGAATGCTAGAGAGGTCTCAAAATCATTGTTCCACAGGATTCAATATGTTAAAAGCCTCTTTTAAATTAAAAGAAACTTGGGAAATATTTATTTATCCCCTAAGATTTACTTGGTTTTCTCAAGAAGTACTCCAGTTTTAATTTAAAAATACAGCCCAGAGTCTAATTCCAAAAGAAAAGATAAGCAGGGATACCCAGAAAACCTGTCCTGTTAGTGTCCCCTGAGAAATGGAACTGAGAATCACTGGGCTAGTATATATTATTTTTACAATGGATTTTTCTTATTGATTCCCAAAATCACAGGTTCCTATGGACTCGGTGTCACCAGGGGAAAGTGTCACCATCCCCATTAGATGACAATGGGGTGGAACTCAGTCCAGAAGTCTATAACTCACAGATACAAATGCTGCAGGTTGTGTGTGCAGCCCGATAGGCATTTAGTGTTTGAATTGTATTCCCATTACTAGTGTGAATGTTTTTTATGTGTGCAGCTCAAAGAGAATGAAACCACAAGACTTCAAATCTCACAGTTTAGTCTCTCTATTAAGGAATCATCAATAGAGAAATTGAGAAACATGATTATCCTCCACGTGGTACCCTTTTGCCAGCAAAAAGACATTTCTTCCTCCTGATTTCGCTCTGACTTAACCCTGCTTGTGGTTGGTTAATAATGAGCATGCACATTGTTACACTCAACTTTTGGGAATGTGACAGCAGCTGTAGGCCATCTCTAGCTTGGCTTTGGCACACCCCTCCCTCCAACTGCTGAGCTGAGCCAGACATTTGACCAGAGCCTCCAATGGCTTCTATAGTAGTAGCAGCTCACTGGCCTAGATGTATCATTGGCCCGGGAGGCAGTTGCCACCAGGCCAGCCCTCCCCTGTCCAATACATGTAATGAATAATGCAAATCTAGTCATAACAAACCAAGAAGTAGACACCATGAATTCTCATATAATACTTCAGAGAGAATCAGTTGGCCACATATCATACTGGAAGGTGGATTTTATTGCAAACTATAAAGGATGTCCCTGCTGGAGTCTAAAGTGAGAGACTGGTATTAAGACTGCCCCCTGCAATGTTCTATGTCCTATGTAATGTTTTTGTATATTAGATATAGAAATATATACATATCATGATCATCAACATCAGCTGTTGTTGTTCCACTGCAGGATGAAGGCCTCCTCAGCAAGACTCCAAAAACTTCTGCCCTGTGCCTTCTGTTGCCATTGTGTACCAAGAAATGTGGTCATTTTATCTATCTATCTTGTCTTTGGTCTTCTTCTTGGGCATTTAGTATCGAGTGGCATCCATTCCAAAATGTGTTTAGTCCATCTACAGTCAGTCTTCTTGCTATATGAACTTCTCATTTCCATTTCAGACACTTTATTCTATCAGTTATGTCATAGACCTTTGTTTGCTGATTATTTGATATAAACTTTTTCTGTCTCTTTTGGTTATGTTTCGAATTTGCCTCTCTATACTTCTCTATGTAACCTTAAGTTTGTTTATGGCTTGGACATGCAGTGACAATGATTCACAGCCATATGTAAGGACTGGGGGGACACATTGGTCAAAAACCTTTCGCTTGAGGCAGAGTAGACAACTACTAAATTTTCCAAATACTTGCCATCCCAACTTTATTTGTCACTTAGTTTCCATAATGGTGTTTCCATCTGTTGACATATCCTGTCCAGGGTAAAAATGCTTGTCCACTTCTTCTAGTTCTTGTCCATCTACTGTGATTTTCCTTCGGTTTGGTACATTTGTGTGTTGTTATTATTCATCTTCAATTCAAAATTTTTGCTTTCCTCTTGTAGCTCTTCAATCCGTTCTTGCCTTTATTCAGCTCTACTGACAAAGAGTATGATATTGTCTGGAAAAAAAAGCAATTTAGGTAGTCTCTTTTGATTTTAAGTCCTTTTTTGTCCAAATTTAGTTCGCAAAAATTTGTCTTTAAACAACTAGAAAAAATCTTTGTGGAGATTATGCGCGAAGCACCTAAAATGTAAATGGGCAGGTTACATGGCAAGAAGACTTGATGATAGATGGACCAAACAATTTGGAATGAATTCCATTTGATACTTAACACCGATGAAAAAGACCAAGGACCATGTAACGGAAGCTGCGAAGGGACCGCGTCGCCTTCTGCCGTCGTTCCCGGGTCTCTCCTTCTTGACGCAGAGAAGCGCCGTCGGATGCACCAGTTGAAGTATGGACAGTCACTGGAAACAGCCGCAGGATCGCTGGAAGCAGGGAAGAGTCCACGTCGCCGCCTGACAGCATATGATGTTTGGTCGCAGGAAGCTGGCAGCAGGCGGTCGACGATTCAGGATACTTGGCGCAGATGGGTATCAGAGTAGACACTTTAGACCATAAGCAATACAAGACTCCAGGACTCCTTGTTCACTCCAAAACATAACTCTTTATTACAACAAACCACAGCATATTTATACAGTTTCAAACCACACTAACTTGGAGCACAGTACAGGAGACTTAATTCAATCACAGTTCCTCCAATGGGTACAGCAAATGGTAGGGCAGAATACAATGGAGTAGTCACAGGGATAATTCAGTCACCACAAAGGGTCAACGAACCAACAACAAATGATTCAGGGAAACATAATAGGGCAGACATGATTGGATTAGCACACAGCAGGGGACCACAAGACAGTTCTCAATGCAATTACTTGAGTGGCCAGAATATTCATTCCCTTAACAATGGCCAGGGGTTGAATAATTAAGCAAAAGGCTTGGGGGCAGCAATACAGATTGAAAGTAAATATGTCCAAACTAAAATAATTAACCCTTTGCAGTGCAGAAGAGTTTGCAGCACACAAGCCTTGGATTGCTCTTTCCTCTGGCACAGCTGCCTATCCACATAAGGCTAGCCAACGTCTCTTAGTCCAGGATAAGGGCTTGAGAGATTGTATGCCCGGGCACAAAGGAGTGTCCAGTATCCATAATCCTTGGGCCCAGGGGTGAATAAATGCCATGCCCAGACAAGGCTCTAGTAACGGGTGGGATCCGTTACAGACCAGATGGGTCTTTTTCTTGCAGTGGATCAACAACAGCTGTAGATTGTTATGATTTATATATATATATATATATATATATATATATATATATATATATATATATATATATATGAAATCATCATCTAAAGCCATTGTTGTTCCACTGCTGGATGAAGACAACATCCGCAACTTTCCAATAATTTTGTCCTTGTGCTTTCTGTTGCTTCCACTGTGGTAATTTCAAAAGTGGTTTTGAAAGCTTGCACTCTACAAATACTCAGGTAAACAATAAAGGTATCATTTTCAATTTAATTGACTCTAGGTTTTTCCGTAGTTGACATGTTACTGTTTTACCACCTCTTACTTTTAGTGGTGAGATTAGCACTATTACACTCCACAAGCTGGCAACATCACCTGGCACTTTAATCATGAGCCAGGAGTTTTACCCACTTATCCATTACCAAGTAACACTGATGTCTATAGCTGCTAATAATAGATGAGAGTTGGTACCGTGTTAGCGTAGAAATACAGGATGCAAAATTTTTTTTGTAAAGTTGATACCTTTATTGGCTAACTAAACAGATTTAAAATGCAAGCTTTCAAGACTTCTTAGGTCTCTTCCTCAGGCATGTTATGAGACCTAAGAAGTCTTGAAAGCTTGCATTTTAAATCTGTTTAGTTAGCCAATAAAGGTATCAAGTTTACAAAAAAATTTTTGCATCCTGTATAGCTGCAAATTTTCTTATTGTAAAGTCAATCAGCCATGAGATGGTTCACTCTTGAAGCCCACAGAAATGAAAAACCGAAGAAGATAATTGACTCTTAATAGAACTGTCTAGTTTTATTTACTTTTATTTCTCTGTTCAATTTATTTTGACTTCTGTACCTAAGTGTTCAATTAAAAGAAAAAGTTCATAAAAAGTTCATAAAAACATAAATTCCTGTTCCAGAAATATCTTAATTACCATAAACATTCACTCAATTAAACAGATGCTTTAGCATAATCTTTCAGGTTAACAATTTTAGTTTTATTCATATTTTAATTCCAACTGGGGTATGTATTACTAATACACAAGTGTTATTTTATTTTATTTTCAGAAACTAATTTTAGCTGCTTTTCTGAACAAATGTTAATGTATTAATATCCATGTACTTTATTGCATCACAATCATCAGCATCAAAACTATACATTTTTTTGCCCTGTGAATTACTGGTGACATCATTATCATCGTCAGAAGAACTCCTTGTTTACCCCATTAGGAACTGGCAAAATGTAACATTTTCTCTGCATGGAAACTACTGCAGAATGACTGAGCTGTTATTCATTTCCATAGAATTTTCAATGAGAAGGAAAAGACAACAGAGTTCCTATGCTGGAACATAAAGCGCATTGATTTCAATGGGTCTGACATTCCAGAACTGACATATACACATCATCACTCATACATTTCTATTCACATACATATACACAGCACCCATGCAAACACATACACATGCTCACACAACACAGTCACACTGGGAGCATTGCCTCTGGAAGACATTAATGGAAACTATCCTCTTGAGGAATTTCAGCAGGTGGTACAACTGGATGTTTTACTCCTCGTTCTTCTAGCTGCAAATGTTTCCATCTCTATACACCATACTATAGTGCCTATCTGTATGTAAAGGTAACTTGTATTCCTGATGTAATAGAAATGTCTACTACACAGACAACAAGTAGGACACAATCATACAGATGTTCTACATTTCAAGTTCCTTTTCTGCTACTATTATACTGTTAGTACCACAAGTAGAAATCCATCAATATGAGAATATAAATGATGTGTGTGGTGGATAAAATGCTTGAATTCCAGTCTATTTCCTCTAAATCATCATCATCATTAGATAGCGGAAAATCCAAAAGAATGAAACCTAACAGTAAACTGCAGCACCAGCCTCCTATGAAGTCATACCTGGTAATAGGCCCATGTTAATAAATACAGATAAACACACATTTTAGACCATTCCAGTGAAGTCATCTGTTGTCAATAACACGATTGCTGCTCTGCTGCAGAACCTCCGTGTCAGCCAACACAGATCTCCTGCTGACAGCTTAACAGCTGACGGCAGGAAACATTGATCTTTAAATGAATGTATCTCTCAAATCATAGCGGTTTGAGAGATACATTTTTTTGCATTCAAGCCAACTTTTTAACCTCTTCAAAATGAAAAATATATTTTTTAGACATTACTAACCCTTTAATTCAGTGGATATTTGGGGAATTGTATTTGTCCCCCTGTGGTGAAATTGGTTTGTGCTTTGAGATCCATCCTATCTATCATACAGGGCCAGATTTCCCAACAGAGCAAAAGAGCAGGCAGAGCTCCAAATTATGAGGGGGTGGAGCCTCAGCTGTTCTGGGCACACCCACAATCTGAGTTGTGGGTGTGGGAGTGACCAGATCAAACTCTGTGTCCCTGCATCAGTTTTACACCTCTTTACATGTTATTATTTAACTCCTTGGTTTAATTAATTAGTGAAATTATTTATTTATTTTGTCTCTGCTTGTTTTAAGCTTAGGATATTTTCTGTGCAAGGAAAGAGTGGATGGAACTAGGTGGGGCCATGTGAGGAATGGGGTGTGGCCCTAAGAGGAGATAAGGGCATCTAGATTGCCTCGCCAAGGGGCACCTGGGATGTAAATCTGCCCCCACTATTACATGTCACCACATGAGCTGAGAAAATCACCAGTGTTCTGGAATCTGCAAGTCCATTAAGGCCAAATCAATGCAAGTAATATAGATATCAACCCAACAAGAGGGATATGCACTAAAGTGTGATAAAGAGGTGATAAATGGAGATGACTTCCCTAGTGATATCACGTCTCCAGTTCTTGTTATTCTGTAGAGCCTATGCACTAATATGTCTAAAGTTGTAGAAATCTTAGTGCATAGGTTCCATACAATAACATAGTAAGTTATCTCCTCTTTATCTCCTCTTTATCACATCTTTATCACACCTTAGTGCATCTCCCCAGGTGTTATTAATGCCATTTTTAGAGTGATCAATAACATAAAAACTAGTTTTGAAACTCAGCTTTCAGTGAGTAAATGCTGTTATATGAATTATGGACACAGGGTGGCAGCAAAACATAACAAATGATTTGTACCTACAAGTTACAAAGATATGGATTCAAGGCAGATAATAACTTTTTTAACCATTTGATTGCAAGATGGTTGAGCACAGCATTGCTTTACTTTGCACAGCTTTTTCATCAGCTTCAATCGGAATGTGCTAGAAAAAATAATTAATAACACTTCATCTGCAATGTAATCTAGGTCAAAATGTGATAAATGTGCATAAAGATTCAAAAATAAAACAAACAAAACACTAGCCCAAAGTTTTTAAGCACAAATCACATCCTGACAAAAAGCCACTTTCTAAGTATTTGTGTGACATTACAAAATATTGATAGAATAGGCGCTAGGTATTAAGAAAAAGTGGTACAATTCTGGGGCAAACCAACTGCACCATAGCGGAAAACTCCCATTGCTTTAAATTGGGCTTAACCCCTTAAAATTATTAATTGCATTGAAATCTAGACCGATATTAAGGTGCCACAGAGCCCAGCCTTTCAGGTCATTCTCTTCTAGAGCACTGCAGATTTCTGGGAGAAAATGTAAACACAACTATTACTGGTGATTTTGGGAAATACATAATTTTTCTTATGATGTGAATTTCAGACTGGGAAAGATGTTTGTCCTTTCCACAGAAATTCCTGTGGGAAAGAAAATAAAGACATAATACTTGTGCAGCCCTCTGATTCTTACGTGTTTAAAGGGTTAGTAATGCCTGTATTTAAGTTGCTGCTATATTGTAGATGTTAAAAAATAAAGTATATGGAGAAAGTCCCATCTCTCAAACCTTAATGGTTTGAGAGATATTTGCCAGTAAAGTTCTCCCCCCCTTCTCCTGATGTCAGCTCTCTACTGATAGCAGGCGATCCCGGTCCTGAAATTCTGAGATCCTTAAATTGCGCTATTTAAAAAGAATTACTTCACTGGAACGGTCTATAAAATGTGCCTGATTTGCAAGCACACTTTGTAGACCGTTCCAATTAAGTAGTTTATTTTTTAAATATCACTTTTTCGCTCTGCTGCAGAGCCTCCGTGAGTCGGCCGACACTGATCTACTTCTGTCAGCTTTACAGCTGACATAGGGGGGTGGGACTTTGGTGGCGAATATCTCTCAAACTGTAAAAGTTTGGGAGATGGGACTTTCTCCATATACTTTATGTTTTCAACATCGACAATATAGCCACATCTTAAATACGGGCATTACTAACCTTTTAAGCCCATTGTTTTCAGAGGCTTTAACGTTCCCACGCACACGCCATCTTCACATATGTCAACACACACACATGAACACACACACACTCACCTCAGATTGCAGGGGGAATCTACTGCTGAAAGGACCTTCACACAGGAATCCCAGTGGGCTGAGGAAGGTCCGATTTTGTGCCCATTTAATTCTCACAGTAAGTGTTTTACACCATTCCTACTGGTAACTATGTCTATTATGTTTAGTTAAAGATAGCACCTAAGGAAGGGGAAATCAACTGCTTGACCTACAAGCTGCCATCAACTTCACGCTGGGAATTGTGGTCCATGACAGATGGAAGTCCAGCAATTGACTATCCCTGGCCAAAGGTTTTGGTGGCAACTTAAGTCTCTGGGTTTTATATGGTTAAGTTTTCAGAACGCAATACCATTCAAGGGGCTAAACGTCTAATTAAATTATTGATAATTGGGGAATATTTATTTGTCCATCAACGGCAACAGCATAACAACATCACACAAGAGGAAATGTGTGACTCCTCCAGATCAGCTGATTATCTGCACTAATACACTGGTCTAAATCCCTGTGCCTGCACTTCCAGGTGTGTATGAGTGTGTGATTGTATTAGTGCATGTCAGCACGCACACCGCTATCTTCATGACTTTATTGTGAGAAAACACTAAACATCTCCCCTCTATTATGTACAGGGACATGAAGTAATAGTGTTTATTTTCTATGCACGTTATTAGTAAATAGCATTACATAAGGTGCAGAGGAATGCACCAAATATCCCATAAGTGTCCCCACTTCCCTCTCCTTAGTGCAGTTTTTTTAATTGGAAAAATGTTGTAGTAGACAGCTTAACCCTTTGCTTGCAAGAGGTTTATGCAATGAATTATGAATCAACGCAGCAAGTATTTCCTAGTTATTGGGGTACAGTGTTATCCATGGATAAAGACTAGTAGAGTAATAGTGATAACTTGTTTTAGCTAACTGAATAGCTTCAGAGTGCAAGCTTTTAAGATCACTTAGGTCTATTCATTAGGTATGCCTGACAAAGAGATGAAAGTGGTCCTGAAAGCTTGCACTCTAAACCTATTCAAGCGGAACTACCACCTCTTAAACACTTTAATTTCAATAAATCCCCATCTGTCGACTAGCAGCTTAGTAGCGCTAGTCACCAGAATTATTACCTTATTCAAAAGAAATATGTATTCTTACAGGGCTGACAGCAGCACAGAGCGCGGACATCTTGCCATAGTGACGTCCACACGCCTGCGCTGTCAGTCCCAGTCAGCTCTCGGAGGTGTTGTTAGGAGCTGGCTAGTTCCAAAAGGGACTAACTGCCTAGGCACGCGGATATCACTATGGCAAGATGTCCGCGCTCTGTGCTGCTGTCAGCCCTGTAAGAATACATATTTCTTTTGAATAAGGTAATAATTGTGGCGACTAGCGCTACTAAGCTGCTTGTCGCCAAATGGGGATTTATTGAAGTTAAAGTGTTTAAGAGGTGGTAGTTCCGCTTTCAGTAAGCCAATAAAGTTATCACGTTTTCTGTACTAGTATCCAGTGTTTATTGTATCTCAGGATCTTATTAATACTTATCCCTACAGTTTTAGTAGATTTATTGATTTATAGAACATGCTGCTGTCTCATTCAGAAACAACTGTTATTACATAACTAATAGGTGAAATCCCAGATCATAGACTATAACACGATACCCTTAGTTGCACTTTATAGTAAAGACTGGACAGGTTATATATCATCTCACCCATAGTGTATCATTATATTATCGTACAGGAAATGATTTGCATCCGTTATACATATAAACACTCACACATTTCCTTCTAGTCTGTGGGGATATAAATGTGTCATTGTGCAGTCAGTGCTCAGTGATCTGGATCAGTCCTGTGTGCAGTGATCAACATGATGTCACACAGCTGTATTCTGCCTGTATTAATGCTCTGGATTCAAGGTGAGGATTACATTATATTTAATGCTCTCAGTCATTATAACATATATAACAACATTAACATTACTGCATTTAGTAGACAATTCCCAGTGTATATTTTATTACTTTAGCCTGAGTGTATTCTAGTGGTCAGTGTGATAACTGAGGACAAACACTTTGCAAAAACAATTAAACAAACCAGATCTCTTTTCATTTGATTCCGAAAGGAAATTCAGAATTAAACATTTGAATCAGAAAATAATATAAACATGAAGATGAATATTTGCTGTAATATTGCTGTAGATCAGTGATGGGAAACCTGTGGCTCTCCAGCAGTCAATGGCAACAATTCCTGGTGTCCCCATCTAGCTAGAGGATGATGAGAATTATAGTCC
Organism: Rhinophrynus dorsalis; assembly: GCA_037306005.1. Classification (NCBI taxonomy): domain Eukaryota; kingdom Metazoa; phylum Chordata; class Amphibia; order Anura; family Rhinophrynidae; genus Rhinophrynus; species Rhinophrynus dorsalis. The sequence goes on from CM074718.1 coordinate 34,177,172, forward strand.
CCAACATCTGGAGAGCCACAGGTTGCCTACCACATACAATATGAATTTAGTATAATGCTGCTACTGAGGCTGATGTACTACAGAGAGATGGAGAAATTCTGGAGCAAACCAACAGAATCACAGGGGAGAAATAAATGCTCCAGTTAAATTAGAGGGAAATTATAACAACTTGAAGTCCAGAGACGTCTCCAACACATTATAGATCTCGCCAACATTTTAGGGATGAAAAACCCACTTTTAATTCAATTACCATTTAAAAAAAACTTTTATTTCCCCTCTGGTACAGTTGGTCTCCTCCAGAATCCAGTCCTTTTAGTCCATCAGTTCAGTGTGTGTAATGTTATTTCTATCCCATCCCTCAGGATCCTATGGACAGATTGTGATGACTCAGACTCCTGATTATGTGTCCGTGTCACCAGGAGAAAGTGTCACCATCACATGTACATCCAGTAGCAGCATTAGCGACTGGTTATCCTGGTACCAACAGAAACCAGGACAAGCACCAAAGCTTCTTATCTATTGGGCAACCATCCGCCATACAGGGGTCCCAGAGAGATTCAGTGGCAGTGGGTCTGGATCTGATTACAGACTTACAATCAGCAGAGCGGAGGCAGAGGATGCAGCAGATTATTACTGTCAGCAGTATGACATCACCCCTCTCACACAGTGATACAGAGCCGTACAATAACCTTCCTCTTTCATTTCTCCTATAGAAGCTGTTACTATTAATTTTATGTTCATGTGTTATACAGCAGGTATATATGTAAGGATACATGCACGATGCACAACTGTGACACATGTATACAATGGCAAAAGTAGAGTAATTCTGGGAAAACCAACTGCACAAAGAAAAATAAACATTCCCAAGATTGTCATTGATTTAACCCTGTGAATACGAGAGACGTCTCCAACACACTACAAAGTAATAAGATGAATATCTCTTTAGCATATTTATATCAATGTGGATTTTCCTACAGTACCTACTGTGCACTTGTTTTGCCCTAGAATTGCTCCATTTCTTATTTTGTGCATATGACCCTATACATTTCAGAAGATAATTTTGATATAATAATATTAAAGGTTTTAACATCATAAACCTCAACAATTCCCAGAAAATAACAGGAGACATCAAGGTCTAAATTGGAAAATGACATTTATTTAAAGATTTAAAATAATCTAAGCACCAATTAAAGACACAATAATAAGACCCTGTGGTACAGCATTGTTACTGATAGACCCAGTCCCCAATCACTGATAGATCCTGTCCCCCAATCACTGATAGATCCTGTCCTCCAATCACTGATAGACACAGCCCTCCAATCACTGACAGACCCAGTCCTCCAATCACTGATGGACCCTGTCCCCCAATCTCTCATATGTACCCCTATGTACTCCTAATATCTACTAAAGGGGGACAAATTGGAGGTATGTACCCCTAATATCTCCTAAAAAGGGACACTTAGGAGGTGTGTACCCCAATCACTGATAAACCAAGTGCCTAATCACTGATACTCCCAGTCCCCTAATCACTGATGAACCCACCCCCCAATTACTGATAGTCCAGGTTCCCCAATCACTGTTGACCCAGACCCAATCACTGATAGATGGTCTATCACTGACAGACCCAGTCCCTCAATCACTGACAGATCCAGTCCACAATCACTGATAGACCCATTCCCCCAATCTCTTATAGACATAGTCCTACAATTGCTGATAGCCCTAGTCCCCAATCACTGATAGTCCAGGTCCCCCAATCACTGAAAGACCAAGAAACAATCGCTGATAGACGCAGTCTCCCAATCACTGACAGACCCAGTCCCTCAATCACTGACAGATCCAGTCCACAATCACTGATAGACCCATTCCCCCAATCTCTTATAGACATAGTCCTCCAATTGCTGATAGACCCAGTCCCCAATCACTGATAGTCCAGATCCCCCAATCACTGAAAGACCCAGACCCAATCTCTGATAAACCCTGTTCCTCAATCTCTGATATGTACCCCTAATATCTACTAAAGTGGGGATACTTGGGAGGTATGTACCCATAAAGGACTCTTTGGAGGTAGGTATATCTAATATCCTAATATTAATCCTAATACTAACATACCATAAAATCTCAGGTATAATACGCACCTGTGCATAATACGCAGGTGCATATTATACCAAAGATTTTAGGGGAAAACAAGAGTGCCTATGTATAATACTCACCCTTGTTTTCCCGCTTGTTAAAAAAAAAAATAAAAGGCTTCCCTCCCTCGCCCGGGCCAAAACCGCTGCCAAACCAAGACTTACTTGGTTCAAATTTAACTCCCCACTGAAGTCCGCATCTCTTGAATTGATGGAAGACAGTGGGGAGTTAAATTTGAACCAAGTAAGTCTTGGTTTGGCAGCGATTTTGGCCCGGGCGAGGGAGGGAAGGTATCTGCGATCCCTAACTTTTTTTTTTTTTACTCTCGTGTATAATACACCCCCCCCACTTCACATAAGGTTAAGTGGGGTAACATTGTTTGTATTATACCTGAGATTTTACGGTACATAGCACTCTATGTTATGCTCTTTTAAAAACATACCTAGGCCCTTTTTAAAAGCATCTAATGTATATCTACTAAAGAGGGACACTTTGGAGGTATGTACCCCTAATATCTACTAAAGAGGCACACTTGGGAGGTATGGACCCCTAATATATCCTAAAGAGGGACACTTGGGAGGCATAGGTCCTAATATCTCCTAAAGAGGGTCACTTGGGAGGGTATAAACATAGGGGACAAATAGAAATTCTTAGTGGTTTAAATTGGGGTTTTAACCCCTTGAATGTTAGAAGTCACCAATATGTTTCTAATCAATAGATTCAAGACTTTTATAGCATTCACAAGGTTAAAAGTCCTGTTTACATCAATGGTATTCTGGGGAGTTTTTATTTGTCCACTTAGGCACAATTGATTTGCCTCAGAATCGTACAACTTTTCCTTAGTGCATCAGCCTCACTTTTAGGTGAAACCTTGATAGTGAAGTATTTGAGAAGAATTGTAGATAGTATACTCCACAGCAGTGCATAATGTCAGTCAGTAGCTGCCAAAGCCAACAACACATCATGTATAAAAAGTCATATATGGGAGAAATTCTGGGTAAAAACAAATTACACTATAAGGAATTACTAAAAATGTTCTTTCAGTTAACTGGGGCTTTCAACCCCCTGAATGCTAGAGAGGTTTCCAATTCAAGAGATTAAAAGCCTCTTTTAAATTAAAAGGAACTTGGGAAATATTTATTAATCCCCTAAGGTTTACTTGGTTCTCTCAAGAAGTACTCCAGTTTTAATTTAAAAATATAACTCGGAGTCTAATTCCAAAGGAATAGAGAAGCAGGGATATCCAGAAAACCTGTCCTGTTAGTGTCCTCTGAGGACTGGAACTGAGAATCACTGGGCTAGTATATATTGTTTTTACAAAAGATTTTTCTTATTGATTCCCAAAACCACAGATTCCTATGGACAGATTGTTTTGACTTAGTCTCCAGATTACTTCTCTGTGTCACCAGGGTAAAGTGTCACCATCACATGTAACTCTAGTGGCTATATGAGCACCTCATACCTACAGTGGTACCAACAGAACGCAGGACAAGCACAAAAGCCTCTTATCTATAGTACAAAAAGACAATCTACTGGGGGTACTAGAGCGATTCAGTGGCTGTGGGTATGAATCTGATTACAGTCTCACAATCAGCAGAAAGGAGGCAGATTATTACCTTCACACAATGATGAAGAGCTGTACAATAACCTTCCTCTTTCATTAATCAAAGTAAACCGAAACTTTTAAAGGGAATTATCCTGTTTTACTAATTTGGCTCTAATGGAATGCTTATGGGAGAAGACAGTGAATAACCAGGGCTGCTCTGCGCCACCCCCTGATGGCTCACGTCGCCGCTTTGGGTTACAGAAAACTATCCCCATGACAATGGGGTGGAACTCAATCCAGAAGTCTATAACTCACAGATACAAATGCTGCAGATTGTGTGTGCGGACCGATAGGCATTTAGTGTTTGGCTTGTACTCCCATTACTAGTGTAAATGTTTTTTATGCATGCAGCCCAAAAAGAATGAACCTCAAGACTTTAAATCTCACAGTTCAGTCTCTCTATTAAGGAGTCAGCAATAGAGAAATTGAGTAACATAATTACCCTCCACGTGGTACCCATCTGTCAGGAGGAAGACATCTCTTCCTTCTGATTTCGCTCTGACCTAACCCTGCTTGTGGTTGGTTAATTATGAGCATGCACATTGTTACACTCAACTTTTGGGAATGTGATAGCAGCTGTAGGCCATCTCTAGCTTTGCTTTGGCTCACCCCTCCCTCCAACTGCTGAGCTGAGCCAGACATTTGACAGGAGACTGTAATGGTTTCCATAGTAGTAGCAGTCCACTGGCCTAGATGTATCATTGGCCCGGGAGGCAGTTGCCACTAGGCCAGCCCTACCCTGTCCAATACATGTAAGGAATAATGCAAATCTTGTCATAACAAACCAAGAAGTAGACACCATGAATTCTCATATAATACTTCAGTGGGAGAGAATTATTGTATCAGTTGGCCACATGTCATACTGGAAGGTGGATTTTATTGCAAACTATAAAAGATGTCCCTGCTGGAGTCTAAGGTGAGAGACTGGTATTAAGACTGCCCCCTGCAATGTTCTATGTCCTATGTAATGTTTTTGTATAATATATATATATATATCATGATCATCAACATCAGCTGTTGCTGATCCACTGCAGGATGAAGGCCTCCTCAGCAAGACTCCAAAAACTTCTGCCCTGTGCCTTCTTTTGCCACTGTGTACCAAGAAATGTGGTCATTTTATCTATCTATCTTGTCTTTGGTCTTTTTGTTGGGCATTTAGTATCGAGTGGCATCCATTCCAAAATGTGTTTAGTCCATCTACAGTCAGTCTTCTTGCTATGTGGACTGCCCATTTCCATTTCAGACACTTTATTCTATCAGTTATGTCATAGACCTTTGTTTGCTGAATATTTGATATACACTTTTTCTGTCTCTTTTTGTTATGTTTGGAATTGCTAATTGCTATTTGTTATGTTTGGAATTGTTATGATTCACAGCCATATGTAAGGAATGGGGGGACACATTGGTCAAAAACCTTTTGCTTGAGGCAGAGTGGAAAACTATTAAGTTTTCCAAATGCTTGCCATCCCAACTTTATTTGTCACTCAGTTTCCATCATGGTGTTTCCATCTGTTGACATTTCCTGTCCAGGGTAAAAATACTTGCCCACTCCTTCTACATCTTGTCCATCTACTGTGATTTTCCTTTGGTATGGTATATTAGTTAAAAATGACTTGTGCTTTGTGATATTCATCTTAAATCAACATTTTTGCTTTCCTCTTGTAGCTCTTCAATCCGTTTTTGCCTTTATTCAGGTCTACTGATAAATGGTATGATATTGTGTGGAAAACAGAAGAGATGTAGGTAGTCTCCTTTGATTTTAAGTCCTTTTTTGTCCCAATTTAGTTTGCAAAATTTTTTTTTCTAAACAACTAGAAAATATCTTTAGGGAGATTGTGCGTGAAGCACCTAAAATGGAAATGGGCAGGTTACCTAGCAAGAAGACTTGATGATAGATGGACCAAACAATTTGGAATTAATTACATTTGATACTTATCACCCATGAAAAAGACCAAAGACCAGATGGGTCTTTATCTTGCAGTGGATCGACAACAGCTGTAGATGGTTGTGTTTTTAAATACATTTATATATATATATATATATATATATATATATATATATATATATATATATATATAATCATCATCACAATCATCATCAATAAAGCCATTGTTGTTCCACTGCTGGATGAAGACCTCATCAGCAACTTTCCAATAATTTTGGCCTTGTGCTTTCTGTTGCTGCCACTGTGATAATTTCTAAACCTAAGTGGTTTTGAAAGCTTGTACTCTACAATTACTCAGGTAACCAATAAAGGTATCATTTTCACTATAATTGACTCTAGGTTTTTCCATAGTTGACGTGTTACTGTTTTACCGCCTTTTACTTTTAGTGGTGAGATTAGCACTATTACACTCCACAAGCTGGCAACATCACCTGGCACTTTAATCATGAACTGGGAGTTTTACCCACTTATCCATTACCTAGTAACACTGATGTCTATAGCTGCTAATTTTCTAATTGTAAAGTCAGTCAGCCATGTGATGGTCCACTCTTGAAGCCCACAGAAATGAAAAACCGAATAAGTTAATTAACTCTTAATAGACCTGTCTAGTTTTATTTACTTCTATTTCTCTGTTCAATTTATTTAACTTCTGTACCTAAGTGATCAATTAAAAGAAAAAGTTCATAAAAACATAAATTCCTGTTCCAGAAATATCTGAATAGCCATAAACATTCTCTCTATTAAACAGATGCATTAGCACAATCTTTCAGGTTAACAATTTTAATGTTATTCATATTTTAATTCCAACTGGGGTATGTATTACTAATACTCAAGTGTTATTTTATTTTCAGAAACCAATTATAGCTGCTTTTCTGAACAAATGTTAATGTATTAATATCCATGTACTTTATTGTATCACAATCATCAGCATCAAAACTATATATTTTTTTGCCCTGTGAATTACTGGTGACATCATTATCATCGTCACAAGAACTCATTGTTTACCCCATTAGGAACTGACAAAATGTAACATTTTCTCTGCATGGAAACTACTGCAGAATGACTGAGATGTTATTCATTTCCATAGAATCTTCAATGAGAAGGAAAAGGCAACAGAGTTCCTATGATGGAACATAAAGCGCATTGATTTCAATGGGTCTGACATTCCAGCACTGACAAATGTACATCATCACTCATACATTCCTATTCACATACATATACACAGCATCCATGCAAACACATACACATGCTCACACAACACAGTCACACTGGGAGCATTGCCTCTGGAAGACGTAAATGGAAACTATCCTCTTGAGGAATTTCAGCAGGTGGTACAACTGGATGTTTTACTCCTCGTTCTTCTAGCTGCAAATGTTTCCATCTCTATACACCATACTATAGTGCCTATCTGTATGTAAAGGTAACTTGTATTCCTGACGTAATAGAAATGTCTACTACACAGACAACAAGCAGGACACAATCACACAGATGTTCTACATTTCAAGTTCCTTTTCTGCTACTATTACACTGTTAGTATCACAAGTAGAAATCCATCAATATGAGAAAATGAATGATGTGTGTGGTGGATAAAATGCTTGAATTCCAGTCTATTTCCTCTAAATCATCATCATCATTAGATAGTGGAAAATCCAAAAGAATGAAACCTAACAGTAAACTGCAGCACCAGCCTCCTATGAAGTGATACCTGGTAATAGGCCCATATTAATAAATACAGATAAATAAATCACTGGTGCATTTTAGTACCAGATTCAGAGGAATGTAATCCAAGGATACCACTAATTACAATTGTTATGACTGTAACGATACAGATAGAAGTGACTGATCACATACAGGACTGCACTGCACAGGACACCCATTACACTAACACTAGGGGAAGGGAAAGCAGAGCAGCTAATAGCCTGGACTTTCCTTAGGACATAAATAAAGGCTGATGTACTAAGTACAAATGGAGTCATTCTGGGTTAAACCAACTGAATCATGGGGGAAAAAATTAAAATTCCTCATGGTTTTTAATGGGGCTTTTAAACATGTGAATACTAGAGAACTCTGCAACAATGTGCAAATCCCCATTTAATTCAGTGGAAATTTGTGGAATTGTATTTGTTTCCCTGTGGTGAAATGAGTTTGTGCTTTGAGATCCATCCTATCTATCGTACAGGGACGGATTTCCCAATAGGCAAAGCAGGCAACTTCATATGGCCCCAAATTAAGAGGGGTGGAGCCTCAGCTGTGATGGACACACCCTCAATCTGAATTGTGGGAGTGGCAAGAGCAATCTCTATGTCCCTGCACCAGTTGTATACCTCGTTGCATGCTACTATTTATATCCCTTGGTTTAATTAATTAATTAAGTTATTTATTTATTTATTTAGTCCCTGCTTGTTATAAGTCAAGGGTATTTTCTGTGCTAGGAACATTTTTTATTGAAACTGGGGGCGGGGCCATGTGAGGAAAGGGGGTGTGGCCATGTGAGGAAAGGGGGTGTGGCCATGAGAGGAGATAAGGACATCTAGATTGCCTCGCCATGGGGCACCTGGGATGTAAATCTGCCCCAATTATTACATCACCACATGAGCTGAGAAAATCACCAGTGTTCTGGAACCTGCAAATCCATTAACCCCTTAAGGACTGGCTGCACGGTGCCTGGCCAGCAGTTCCATTGGATTCAGAGGTGTGCCGTGATGTGCCAGGACTGTCACTGGTCCTTAAGGGGTTAAGGGTAAATCAATGTAAGCAATATAGATATCAACATCATGATCCCTTTACTTACACAGCACAGCAAGGGGCATTTATACCCACCTGATACCCAACAATGGGGAGATCCACTAAGCGGTGATAAAGAGGTGATAAAGTGGTGATAACTTCTCCAGTTTATCACTTCTCTAGTTCCTATTTTATTCTATGGAGACTATCCACTAAGATTTCTTCAGCTTTGGAGATAATAGTGAATAGGTTCCATAGAATAACATAGGAACTGGAGAAGTGATATCACTGGAGAAGTCATCTCCTCTTTATCTCCTCTTTATCACATCTTAGTGCATCTCCCCCAGGTGTCATTACTGACATTTTTAGAGTGATTCATAACATAAAAATGAGTTTTGGACCTCAGCTTTCAGTGAGTAAATGCTGTAATATGAATTATGGACACAGGGTGGCAGCAAAACATAACAAATGGTTTGTACCTACAAAAATATCCAAGTTGCAAAGATTTGTATTCAATGTAGATAATAACTTTGTTTACCCTTTGAGCGCCGGATGCTTGAGCAGAGCATTGCTTTGTTTTCCTTTGCTTTTCATCAACAAATTTCTCCAAGAGACTTCAATCAGAATGTGCTAGAAAAAAAGAATTAGTAACACTTTCTTCTGCAATGTAATCTATGTCAAAATGTGATAAATATGCAAAAACATACAAAAATAAAACAAACCACTGTCACAAAGTCTTTATGCACAGATCACATCCTGACAAAAAGAGCCACTTTCTATATATTTATGATATGGTTTATTATATGGTTCTTAAGTGGTTAATATTCATATGTTCCAGTGCCTTGTTCCCACACACACGCCATCGTCACGTACACGTCATAATGTAAGCACACATATGTCACCTCACACATGCACTCACACACTCACCTCAGACTGCAGGTGGAATGTGCTGCTGAAAGGACCTTCACACAGGAATCCCAGTGGGTTGAGGAAGGTTCTATCTTCTGCCCATTTCATTCCCACAATAAGTATTTTTGACCATTCCTACCAGTGACAATGTCTATTATGTTTAGTAATAAATTAGAGCTAAGGAAGGGTTGGGGTTGATGGGAACTGTAGTCCATAACAGCTGGAAGTCCAGCAATTGTCTAACCCTGACCAAAGGTCTTGGTGGCAACTTAATGTGATAACAATGCCACAGAATAGTATTATTTTTTGTTGTTGATTGAAAATTTTTTTTGCATCAAATCCCACCTCTCAAACCTCTATGGTTTGAGAGATAATCGCATTAAAAGTTCCCTCCTCCCTCTACTTTTCCTGTAAAGCAGGAGATTCAAGTCAGCCGACTCGAGGAGGCTCTTTAGCAGAGCCGAAATTGCGTTATTTAAAGGGATAGTAATACTTGAAAATAATTGTATTTTATATAGTAGCCCTTAAAAAAACATGAAAAATGATATAAGTCATTTATACGAGTCTTCAGGGTTACTTAAGAGACAGAGAGAGAAAACACATTGGGCATATATGCCCTCTAAGGGTAAACTGTGTTAAAGCAATGGCCAACCCGCTCCACATATATCCCGCTTACCAGATCTCAAAACTGAAGGAGCTCTGTGGATATAGAAGGTGGTCTGCACTGTAGGACCTGTGTTCTGTATTGGTGGTCTGGAAAATCCACATTTAACTCTACAGCTACAGCTACATGTGAGGTCCTTTTCTCACATTTACTGTGTGAGTATAAGCACTTTAGGTAGGAGTGATTGACACACGGTCAGGTACTGCTCTCAAGGGTTTTGCGCTTCTTGTCTTTTTCTTTGTTGCATTAGAGCCATACAGAAGGTGAAGTTGGGGACACCGTGATAGAAGCTGCATCCCATGAGAAATACTTGAAATGTAATATATATGGACTTTTAAGGACTTATCTGTAGGAATACTGGGTGGTGAAACGTAAGCGCTGAGTCATATGTCTTTCTTTTTGCTTCTACTGTTTATGTATGCTACCCCATTGACTTACTAGCTGCTGTGTTCCCACATTGATATATTTTTAATATTCTTGGTATGATCTTTGTTTTGTAATATTGGTCCATTGCTTTATAAGTATACTAGTTGAATAGCCCGTTACACGGGCCACAGTGCCACTGCCACCCGGTCGCAGGGCAGTCACGCGCAATAGAGACTGCACGTGCCACGGCTGATACAGAGCTGGACGCTCCTTTGGAGCGCCCAGCTCTGTATCAGCCGTGGCGCGGGCAGTCTCTACTGCGCATGACTGTAGCACGCGCAGCAGTGTCTACTGCGCTTGTCACGGCGTTACACACGATTTAGCGAATTATTATATAGGATAAGATAGACTGTGTGTTAAATAGTTAATTATGACGTGTGGTGCTATTACATCTAGGTTGCAACGCAAACATAACCTGGAATTGCTTTTCAAGAATACCATAAGTAATACTGAACTAAATGAAGGTCCAAACAACACTGATACCTTTAGTGAACTAAAGAATACATTTATTAATTTGGAAGATCTACTAGCCCAAGAACTACGTCAATGGTGGGATATTCTCTCCTTACAAGAATATTTGGAGAGGAAAATGATACCACGAGGGCTACGCATTCTTAAGAAATGTCGTTTTCAGGATGAAAATTTCTCCAAACAATGGGACTCCATTTTAGACCAATGTTCATATTCCCTGATGAGACATATTGTCTCTTATAGGGAACAACGTTTGGTTAACATTGAGAAAGAAATAGAACTTACTAATAATCACTTACATAAATTTATAGGGGAACCCAAATTTGGAGAACTTGATAGAGAAGTTCAACATAAAATAGATACTCTGGAACAGAATTTGAGGAAAACTAAAAGTCATAAGATGGATAGGGATATTAAAGACTATTCATCTAACCAAATTAGAAATTGGTCCAAAAACAAGGGTAGAAATATTTCTAAAAATAGGAACAAACATGTTTTCCATTTATCTACTGATAAAAAGGAAAGCAAAAAGGAAAACTCAAGTACCAACATATCCAGATATTCACCGGATGAACAGGGAAATGTATCTCTGCAAACAACTTCTAGTATTGAACCACCTAATTTGAAAATGACTCAGACCTCTAATCCTTCTAATTACAATAAAAATAATGAGTCTCCTAATAAGGTGACAAATGAAGATAGGTTAGAACAACCAGGTCCTAGTCATGAGGTATGTTCATCATTACCTCTTCGCAATACATATGAGGTATTGTGTGATAATATTTGTGATTCGAACACTGCATCTGAGGGATTAAGTTCTGAAAACAATAAAGTTAAGGGTAAAGGTAAGAATGAGAAAACTTCATCTCCAATACCGAATTCCACCAGCATTGTTGCAACATCCTCAATTGTACCTTTTTTAGACAAGACTCCGGGAATCAAAGCCAAAGAGAAAACAGAGGGGGGAAGAAGAAGAAAAAGAGATACAAAAGAGGATGTAGGGGAAAAGGAGGAAGAGTCCAAGAGAAACAAAAATTGACAATATTAAAAGCAGGAGAACAAGGTGGATCTATTTTTAAGCTCTCTAGTAGAGACATTTCAGCTCATGAAAAAACAGTATTAGAAAGAGGCCTTAAATTTGCCCCAACATCTAGTCCCAATGGTTTTGAATTTTTTCTGGACATGAAGAGATTTGTGAGAGAATTGTCTTACATAGATTTTTTAAAAGTAAGGAAATGAAGAAAACATCTGTTCTATCCAATGAAATGACAATGGATAGTAATTTTCCCCCCTTAGTGAGGATGACTTGGAAAATCTGTGTATTTTACAATCCCTACTGAATGAAGATGGAACTGAAGAAGACACCAATTTGGAGGCTACTGAGACATCACGTGTACAACATACAGCCTTTAAAAGACGATCCCAATTTTTTCCTACTCAGTACAAAGGTCCTTTTGTAGACACTTTTTTTAAAGTGGATATGCAGGAAAACAACCAACGGACAAAAGGAATAAAGAGAAAGAGGAAAGACAACTTAGGGATAAAAGAGAGAGAAGCATTAAAAGAACTCTCTAAAGATAAATCGATTACCATACGAGAGGCAGACAAGGGAGGATCTATTGTAATACAAGATACCAAAACATATTTGGCTGAAGCACAAAGATTGCTGTCTGATGAAATTGCTTATAAAAAACTTACCTACAATCCATCTAAGGTGTATGGGGATCTTTTGAAGGAATTATTGCAGAAAGGGATGGAAAAAGGTATATTGAATAAACAGGAATTTTTATTCCTTTATATAGATCATCCAGAGATAGCTTTCTTTTACCACATCCCGAAAATACACAAGGATCATCGGAATCTACCAGGAAGACCTATAATAGCTGGTATAAATTCATTTACAGCTAATTTGTTGGGGTATATTGATTCCTTCCTGCAGAAGTATGTTGTTACATTACCATCATATACTCGAGACTCCCAGGATATTTTATGGAAAATGTCCACAGTCCAATGGAAACCTGAATATATATGGGTATCTCTATATGTCTCATCATTATATACATGCATTGACCACATTTTGTGTCTTCAAGCTGTACGTTTTTTTCTGGAGAAGGATAATAATATGGATAAAGATCAATCAGAGTTTCTTCTGGAATATGTTTCTTTTATACTCAATCATAACTTTTTTGTTTTCCAGCATGATTTCTTTCTACAGACAAGAGGGACAGCTATGGGCACCAGGTTTACCCCCTCATATGCCAATTTATTTATGGGACTGTGGGAAGAGCTCTACGTATGGCCCATATGCAGATGGGGGGGCAGCCTGGTACACTATAGCAGATATATCGATGATATCCTGATCATCTGGGGAGGAGGTATAGAAACAGTACAAGATCTTGTTTCCCAGTTCAATCAAAACCATATAGGTCTTAGTTTTACATCCACTTTCCATCCCAATACCATCGACTTCTTAGATTTGCGACTTAAAGGAAATTTGTCTGGCTCTATTTCCAGTACCATCTTTAGAAAAGATGTGAGTAGAAATCAATACATCAAAGCCGATAGTTGCCATCACCCCAAATGGATAAATAACATCCCATTTGGGCAATTTCACAGACTACGTCACAATTGTACAGAAATTGAAGACTACAAAAAAGAAGGTGAAAATTTGAAATTACAATTTTTTGGAGAGGGGATATTCTAATGACCTGGTGGTGGAGGCATATGACAAGGCACTTCATTTAGATAGGCTTAGTCTTATAGCCCCAAAGAAAATACAGGGAAAACCAAAAAGACCTCCTACTGTGGTCACACAATACAATGCGGCAGCAGGAATAGTGAAAGACATCATCTCAAGACATTGGAGCATTTTGAAGCAAGATCCCATGTTGAAGGACATAATTCCAGAACAGAGCCAAATTGTTTGTAAAAAGGCCAAAGATATCTGTGGCTATGTGGCCCCAAGTAGACCGAAGGCTTTATGCTCCTAAATTGAAAAGCATGGCCTTATGGGAATCTTTGGTTCTCCAACTGTAGTGGGCAATTATAAATGCCTGAACCCTAGATGTACTAATTGCAAATACATGACTAACAAAGCCACCCACATAACGAGTAAATCTAATTCGAAAACTTTCCCAATAAAACAATATATTACTTGTGAAACATCTTACATAATATATCTAATCCAATGTGGATGTGGGATACAGTATGTAGGTAGGACAACGAGAACATTTAGGGAAAGAGCAGGAGAGCATAGAAGACTTATATCCAAGGAATCCCATGTACATTCTGTCCCAAAACATTTCAGCTTGTGTAAGTTAGGTAGTCTACAAAACTTTCAAATTTTTGGAATAGAACATATTCCACAAAAAGAGCATAGTAGATATTCCAAACTTTGCAGGAGAGAAGCATTTTGGATTTTCCAGCTCCAAACTTTGAGTCCCGATGGACTCAATGAGGAGTTGGATGTGAGCAATTTTTTATGAGCCACTGAGTGTCCTTTTGAGTTTGTACCTTATAGTATGTATTTGACAGGTATATTTTAATGTACTTTTTATACATATATGTGTACTTTTTAAATATACATATTTTTTTCTTGTTTTATTTTATAATGTTTTCTCTTTTTCTATAAGTTCCCAGGAACATTTAACAATGTATTATAATGGATCTGATATTAAGGGAGCATCACCGCTAGGAAGAGATTCCCACAAGTGGGGCCTTTAGGAATTGCGTCTTTAGAAATGACCCCTAGGGTTAGCTTTTAACTGCGGAGAGTTATCTCTCTTTTTAGGTCCTGCATTCAGCGTATGCTGTCAGGCCGGTCTCCACGGCAACAGGGAGGAGGAGATTATGTTTGTTGTCACTTTGTACTAACTCGTGATGTGAAATGGATTTGGAAACGAGGCTTGGAACACGTAGTACATCCACTTCCGCCCCACGTGGGGAGACTGGCCGGGAGAGACGCGGAATGGTAGGTTTGGATCTATTATTGTAATTGTAAAAGTATTTAAAGCAAGTTGATATATACATATGAAATCCCCTGACGAAGTAATATGCATTACGAAACGCGTAGGGAATATTGATAAATTTTATAATTTTTATACTTTTATGATATTTGCATTATCGGCTATATATATTAATAAACCTTATGTTGAGATTAACGGAGAGTTTGTGGCATCGGTGACATATAGGATTTGAGACTGTTGTTTACCCGCTTAAGGCTGAAATACAATCGAGATCTGGTAAGCGGGATATATGTGGAGCGGGTTGGCCATTGCTTAAACACAGTTTACCCTTAAAGGGCATATATGCCCAATGTGTTTTCTCTCTCTGTCTCTTAAGTAACCCTGAAGACTCGTATAAAACTGAAGGAGCTCTGTGGATATAGAAGGTGGTCTGCACTGTAGGACCTGTGTTCTGTATTGGTGGTCTGGAAAATCCACATTTAACTCTACAGCTACAGCTACATGTGAGGTCCTTTTCTCACATTTACTGTGTGAGTATAAGCACTTTAGGTAGGAGTGACTGACTGCATCCCATGAGAAATACTTGAAATTTAATATATATGGACTTTTAAGGACTTATCTGTAGGAATACTGGGTGGTGAAACGTAAGCGCTGAGTCATATGTCTTTCTTTTTGCTTCTACTATCTACAAAGTGTGCCTGGCTTGAAAGTACACATTGTTGACCATTCCAATTAAGAAATTATTTTTAAAGATCATGATCTCAGCACTTCTGGAGAGGCACAGCCGGTCCCGGGACCGGATTCCAAATCTGAAGGGTGGAGCAATGACGTCACTCCAGGGGAAACTTTACTTCTGAATATCTCCCAAACCATAAAGGTTTGGGACATAAGACTTATATCATTTTTCAAGTTTTTTTAAGGACTACAATGTAAAATAACCTTATTTTCAAATATTACTATCGCTTTAAAAATAACTTCTTCATTGGAGCAGTCTACAAAGTGTCCTTGCAAACCAGGCACACTTTGTAGACTGCTCCAATGAAGTCATTCTTTTTAAATAATGCGATTTCAGCTCTGTTGACCGGTACCGGGATCTCCTGCTGTCAGCTAGAGCGCTGACATCAGGAGAAGAGGAGGGAAGGGGAAAATTTAAATGTGAATATCTCTCAAACCATAGAGGTTTGCTGCAAATATTTTTTTTTTCATCTACAATACAAAATAATATTATTCTTTGATATTAGTTACTTTACGTTTCTCGGTTATTTATGGTTCAGTTTTCAGAACTCTCTAGCATTCAAGGGGCTAAACGACTCTTTAAATTATTGATAGTTTGGGGAATGTTTATTTGTCCCTCAATGGTAACAGCATAACAACATCACACAAGAGGAAATGTGTGACTCCTCCAGATCAGCTGATTATCTGCACTAATACACTGGCCTAAATCCCTGTGCCTGCACTTCCAGGTGTGTATGAGTGTGTGATTGTATTAGTGCATGTCAGCACGCACACCGCTATCTTCATGACTTTATTGTGAGAAAACACTAAACATCTCCCCTCTATTATGTACAGGGACATGAAGTAATGTTAATATAATAATAATATAATATTCCCTGCATGTTATTAGTAAATAGCATTACATAAGGTGCAGAGGAATACACCAAATATCCCATAAGTTTCCCCACTTCCCTCTCCTTAGTGCAGTTTTTTATCTGGGAAAAATGTTGTAGTAGGCAGCTTAACCCTTTACATGCAAAATGGGTATCCAACGAATTATGAATCAATGCAGCAAGTATTTCCTAGTAATTGGGGTACAGTGTTATCCATGGATAAAGACTAGTAGAGTAATAGTGATAACTTGTTTTAGCTAACTGAATAGCTTCAGAGTGCAAGATTTTAAGACCACTTAGGTCTATTCATTAGGTATGCCTGACAAAGAGATGAAAAGCTTGCACTCTAAATCTATTCAGTTAGCCTATAACGTTTTCACATTTGCTGTACTAGTATCCAGTGTTTATTGTATCTCAGGACCTTATTAATACTTATCCCTACAGTTTTAGTAGATTTATTGATTTATAGAACAAGCTGCTGTCTCATTCAGAAACAACTGTTATTACATAACTAACGTGTGAAATCCCAGATCACAGACTATAACACGTTACCCTTAGTTACACTTTATAGTAAAGACTGGACAGGTTATATATCATCTCACCCATAGTATATCATTATATTATCGTACAGGAAATGATTTGCATCCGTTATACATATAAACACTCACACATTTCCTTCTAGTCTGTGGGGATATAAATGTGTCATTGTGCAGTCAGTGCTCAGTGATCTGGATCAGTCCTGTGTGCGGTGATCAACATGATGTCACACAGCTGTATTCTGCCTGTATTAATGCTCTGGATTCAAGGTGAGGATTACATTATATTTAATGCTCTCAGTCATTATAACATATATAACAACATTAACATTACTGCATTTAGTAGACAATTTCCAGCACACGTTTCATTACTTTATCCTGAGTGTATTCTAGTGGTCAGTGTGATATCTGTTGTTTAAATGGACATTTTTAACTTTTCGAGTGACAGAGAAGTAAACAATGCATTGGATACCTCTCTGTCGCCCAAAGGGTTAATAAAAACTTTATTAAGACAAACACTTTGCAAAATCAAACAAACCAGATCTTCTTTTCATTTGATTCTGAAAGGAAATTCCGCAAATTAAACATTTGAATTGGAAAATAATATAAACATGAAGATGACTATTTGCTGTAATATTGCAGTAGATCAGTGATGGGAAACCTGTGGCTCTCCAGCAGTTAATGGCAACAATTCCTGGTGTCCCCATCCAGCCAGAGGATGATGAGAACTATAGTCCCCATCTGGAGAGCCACAGGTTGCCTGCCCCATGCAATATGAATTTAGTATAATGCTGCTACTGACGCTGATGTACTACAGAGAGATGGAGAAATTCTGGAGCAAACCAACAGAATCACAGGGGAGAAATAAAAGCTCCAGTTAAATGAATGGGAATTTGTAACAACTTGAAGTCCAGAGACGTCTCCATCACATTATAGATCTCTCCAGCATTTTAGGGATTAAAAGCCTCTTTTAATTCAATTACCATTTTAGAAAGTGTTATTTCCCCTCTGGTGCAGTTGGTCTCCTCCAGAATCCAGTCCTTTTAGTCCATCAGTTCAGTGTGTGTAATGTTATTTGTATCCCATCCCTCAGGTTCCTATGGACAGATTGTGATGACTCAGACTCCTGATTATGTGTCCGTGTCACCAGGAGAAAGTGTCACCATCACATGTACATCCAGTTCTGGCATTAACAGCTACATAGCCTGGTACCAACAGAAACCAGGACAAGCACCAACACTTCTTTTCTATTGGGCAACCTACCGCCATACAGGGGTCCCAGAGCGATTCAGTGGCAGTGGGTCTGGATATGATTACACTCTTACAATCAGCAGAGCGGAGGCAGAGGATGCAGCAGATTATTACTGTCAGCAGAGTTATGACTTCCCTCTCACACAGTGATACAGAGCCGTACAATAACCTTCCTCTTTCATTTCTCCTATAGAAGCTGTTACTATTAATGTTATGTTCATGTGTTATACAGCAAGTATATATGTAAGGACACATGCACCATGCACAATACTGTAACACCTATATACAATTCTTGGGAAAGAATTCTTGGGAAAACCAACTGCAGATAGGAAAATAAACATTCCTAAGTTTGTCATTGATTTAACCCTGTGAATACTAGAGATGTCTCCAACACACTACAAAGCAATAAGATGAATATCTCTCTAGCATATTTATATCAATGTGGATTTTCCTACATTTCCTACTCTGCACTTGTTTTGAAAAAGAATTGCTCCACATTTACCTTTGTGCATATGAACCTGTACATTTCAGACGATATATATGATATAATAACATCACAAACCTCAACAATTCCCATTAAATAATAGGACACATCAATGTCTAAATTGGAAATTGACATGTATTTAAAGATAAAAAACTAATTTAAACACCAATAAAAGACACAATATTAAGACTCTGTTGGACAGCGTCACTGATACACCCAGTCCTCCAATCACTGATACACCCAGTCCTCCAATTACTGATACACCCAGTCCTCCAATCGCTGATAGACCATGTTCTCCGAATCACTGATAGACCCAATCTCCCAGTCACTAATAGACTCAGTCCCCCTATCACTGATAGACCCAGTCCCCCAATCACTGATAGACCCAGTCCCCCAATCAATGATAGACCCAGTCCTCCAATCACTGATAGACCCAGTCCCCCAATCACTCACAGACCAAGTTCTCTGAATCACTGATAGACCCAGTCTCCCAGTCACTAATAGAACCAGTCCTCCAATCACTGATAGACCCAGTCCCCCAATGACTGATAGACCAAGTTCTCCGAATCACTGATAGACCCAGTCTCACAGTCACTAATAGACCCAGTCCCCCAATCACTGATAGATCCAGTCCTTCAATCACTGATAGACCCAGTCCCCCAATCACTGATAGACCCAGTCCTCCAATCACTGATAGACCCAGTCCCCCAATCACTGTTAGACCCAGTCCTCCAATCACTGATAGACCCAGTCCTCCAATCACTGATAGACCCAGTCTCCCAATCACTGATAGACCCAGTCCTCCAATCACTGATAGACCCAGTCCCCCAATCACTGGTAGACCCAGTCTCCCAGTCACTGATAGAACCAGTCCTCCAATCACTGATAGACCCAGTCCTCCAATCACTGATAGACCCAGTCCTCCAATCACTAATAGACCCATTTCCCCAATCACTGATAGACCCTGTCCCCCAATCACTGATAGAACCAGTCCTCCAATCACTGATAGACCCAGTCCCCTAATCACTGATAGACCCAGTCCTCCAATCACTGATAGTGTGTCACTTCTTGTCTGTACTGAGCTCTTTATATCTAACTGTGCTGTATGCACTATGCAAAGCAATGAATTGGAGGCCTTCATAGCATTCAAGAGTTAAACAAAAGTCCCACTGAAATCAATAAGTATTTTTATTTGTTCTCTTCAATGTTTTTGGTTTGCACCAGAATTGCTCCACTTTTGTTTTTTTAAATATGTCCCTGTGATTTCCCTCTCCACTTATAGTCTGGGTACAATTCCCGAGATCACCAAGTATGCCAAAGTCAAGAAGATAAATCAATTAAAAACCTTGAGACCTTGATTGTATTCAAGTGGATAGAAGTACTATTTAAATCAATGAGGATTCTAAGAGTTTGTATTTGTCACTGATAGTTTTCTTATGTTACCCATAGAACGTCTCCCACTTTATGGAAATATTATGGAGTTTCTGATCACAAGAATTTCTGCCGAAAAAAAGGCAAAATTGTGTTTTACATGTGAAAATTTTTGTACAAAAAAAGATACTTTTCTCCCATGTCTACCATTAACACACACATACACAACATGCAGGCACTTGTACATTTACACACATTTTACACATACATATATATAGTGTAATAGGAAGTAAGAGGAGAGGTGGAACCACAAATTCAGTAAATAATATCCAGGTGCACAATCCCAAAAAAGTTACAAATACACATAGAAATACAGGGTAGCACACGAGGGAATTTCAAATGACAATTATAGGCAATTTATTGAAGATCAACATTTGATTCTAAATGTATCTTTATCAAGACAATGAAGTAAGGAAGAAATGCATCTTTAAATAATCTGATCTCCACAAAAAGGCTCCAAATTACATTAGTGATGTCACTCTGATGTAGTCGGAGTCCTGACTGTATGGGATGACATCACTCCCACGTGTCTTAAATCAATAAATGTGAAAGTAAGCAAATACATGTAATTAATGCTATATCACAATGTAATTAACGGAATAAATATGTGTCAAAATATTTAGTTGTACGAATTACCATTAACCTAAACAGTAATCACTGAAACACAGTTATGGTTACAGATAGACAGGCCGGAAAGTAATATTCACATTGCTTATTTGCTTACTTTCACACTTTTTGATATTTATCTTAAATTTTAGGGGGTTGGAGTTGTGAACAGACGCATGGTAAGACAGTCATACGATAATAGGAGCAACTTATCTGTTTGCAGTGAAAGGGAAGGTAAAGTACTGATGAACTAGGGGTAAATCTGATGAGGGGTAGTAGCTCATTTGGAAAATTGAGACAGATGACTTGGGGACTGTACAGGTAACACTGATTTATATTTCTCCTGCTTACACTTCCCACTGAATCAGGAAGCACACAGTGAGGATGATGTATTAAGGAGAACATCTCTCCATCTTTACTGATCTTAGTGCACAGGTTCCATAGAATAACATAGGACATAACACTGGAGAAGTTATCTCTTCTTAATCACCTATTTATCACACCTTAGTACATAACTCCCTCCAGTATTTCCAGAGAAAAACAACTGCAGCACAGCAGACAAACACTCCCATTCATCAAATATGATTTTGACCACTTGAAGCTATCCTATGGAGACATACATAGTACTGAAAGGGTTTAATGCCCCTTTTGCTATGAAGCAGTTGTTTTACTCCAAAATAAGTGCAGTTCTGTTAGTACATCAGCCTCATTGTCACACAGTAAAATACACCAGATCTTGTCCTAGTAATCACCAGTGTTAATAATTGTGACAATTGAATTATCAGTAGGGGTGGGTAAAAAGTTAGAAACATTTTCTTCATGACTTTTCATGAATAATGGTTGATTTTTCTCTTTTTACATGAAAGTTAATAGCTTTTTTAGCTTTTTTGTCCAATGCAAAATTTTCCTCCTTTTCTCATGTTCCAACACATTTTCTCCTATGTTTAATATGGTGCAACATTTCCCAGCACAATATTACTTCTTCTGAGGGCTGTAGTGGAGAAATAAGTAGGTGGAAGTTAAAGTTGTGAGTCCTACAGCAACATATATATTGAAAAATGTGTTAGCATGCAGAGTGCATTTGTCCTTTGCCCAAAACACTAACTTGCTGCTTAAGTGACATTGACACATATTCATGATGATGTCATTAAAAATAAAGTACAACCTACAATGTGGCAGATGTGTATAGTAGTGGTGGTGGGGACATGGGCATGGTGTGAATTATGGGACCTTGACAGACTGCATCCACCACGGGAGAAGAGGGATCATCATCATTTACTGCACATGCTGCAACAACCATTGCTGCAGTTAGTTTTTGAACTACCACTTTACTCCCACATCCCTGCACTGCTCCACCTTTCCCCTTCCCCCTGCCCCATGTGCATATGCTGGACATTTCTCAACTACTGTGTGTGTTTTACTCTCTACAGTACACAACTGATGGAGGGTGAATTCTTGCCTTAGCCCAAAAAAAGGCTCTCAGTCAGTTGTCTGTCACCTAATGTATTTATTTGTTTAATTATGTATCAATTTTTTTCCCCAGCACAGAAACAATAAAAGCAAAATCAGCAAGCAAATTGGACCCCAGCCGCCTGTGTCTTGCCAGTTAGTCACACCGAATTCTGGGGTATTTCCTCCCTTCTTCAGTCCCAGAGTGCCCCCAGGCTTCTCTAATACAGAGAACAAATGTTCTACCTAAAAGACTCCCTAAACTAAGCTTCAATTCCCCTTTATTTGCCTATCTTCTCTAGATCAAAAACATGCTGCTTTCTCCTCTCACAAACACAAAATGGCTGCTGTGAGAGCCTGACACCCTTGTATATACCTGTAGAAAGTATCGAAAACATTCACGTGGTGGGGAAAAAATTTGCTTCCCATTGATTTCAATGCAGTGAGCTAGGAGAAAAAAGTAGTAAAATGGCACTTTTCTTGAAAAAATTATCTCCAAACTTGAAGTGCCATTATATACTGATTTTGGTTTGAGGCAAATCTTTTCTCCCATCCCTACTAATAATTGTGAGAAGTGAATTATCAGTGATATTTGACTCTACATGGAATGGTCTGTGATGTGTATTGTGTTATTGGTCAGCAGGTTATTACTATTAAATTCATAATGAAGCTGGTAAAATCTTAATATCAAATGATGTCAGTATAGAATCTGGTTAAATGTCTAGTTGTTCTCCTTTATACATTTCCAGAATTCCACTCGATGGAAAGAGGTGATCTGGGGGAACAGATGCAGCAGTTTGTTATCAGATACAATATTTATTTTATTATATTTTCAGGTTACATTCTA
Organism: Rhinophrynus dorsalis; assembly: GCA_037306005.1. NCBI lineage: Eukaryota > Metazoa > Chordata > Amphibia > Anura > Rhinophrynidae > Rhinophrynus > Rhinophrynus dorsalis. The sequence goes on from CM074718.1 coordinate 34,200,223, forward strand.
TTATTCATCAGTACAGATTGTTCTTATTATAACCGGTAAATGTATTGTGGGTGAGTTTGACATTATTGATAAATGAGCACCATAGAACATGGAGTAGGAATCGGGGTGGTCAGAAGGCAAAACCACCTCTACACACTTAGAGATTTTTATTTGAATTTGGTGCCCCCCCCTTCATATGTGGAACAGACCACCTCAGCGCTGAAGTTAAAACAACAGCTGCTGACAAGTGTCAGTGCAACAGTGATCTGACAGACACAGATATGATCATTTCTTATTAACCCTCACCTGTCAGGTCATCTTTGTCTTCTCCCTTCTATAGAAATACAAATAAAGTTTGTTACAAGATGGCTCTCTCTTGTACATTGGCTGCAGGACAGTCTATTTCCAATGAACCCTGAACATCTGACTTTGTGTCCTCATGTGAGAAAGGGTAAAGCACCAGGAGATTCAGTAACAGGCGGTGAGTTTAGAGAGTGATAGTGTAAGCGGGAGGGGGAGACAGTGGGTGAGGGGGTCACCAAAGCCGTTAATGTACCATATTCTCAGACTGACCCTTTAACCCATCATTAGCCCTTACTGCAGAACCTGTCATCTCAGCCTTGTCTCTCCTGTCCGGATTCTCTCTCTCTCATATTTAATCCTCTTCCCTCCTCTCTCACACTTTTCATATCATCCTAGACTTTCTCTCTTTCCCTCTGACATTTCATCCCAACCGTGCTCCTCTCTCCCAACATTTTCCTGCCTCTCTCACCCCCTCACACACAACCCCCCCAATTCTGGCGCAAACCAAAAGCACCACAGGGTACAAACCACCAATTATTAAAAATGGTGATATTGATTCTGCAGTGTGTTGGAGACCTCTCTGGTATTCTAGGGGTTAAAACTCTCATTTAATTGAATGATAATTTGGGGAATGTTTATTTGTCCCACAATGTTGCCTTTAGACATAAGGTCTGATGTATGTAGATATGTCCAGACTCTACTGTATGTGAGGTGTAACTCAGCATTAACCATCTCTTATCTGGATCAGTCTGCAGGAGTCCCAGTGCTGTATCTTGGCCTAGGCGTAGGATGGCACTTTACAGGGGGTGGCATAAAAAGACGCCCACTCAGATGTTCCCACCGCCCAAACTGAATCCGCTCCAGCAGCCTTAAGGGTTATGTGTGACCCCAGGTGGTTAGTAGAAATGTTTCTGGGGGGGGGCAAAGCCATAATATGACGCCCAGGGCAGCCCATTCAGCCCCTTTGCTTATATTGAGGGGATAACTGTGTGACCCCCGCTCATCATGTGAGCTGCAGTGAGTGATGGTGAGACATCTAATTTAATGTGAGTGCGTGTCACACGTCATATATGTTCACGCACCCATTAACCATAAAGGGGAAGAATCCCCCAAATAAATAAATCAATGCAGAATAAGTTTATTAGTACAATGAGGCATAAATTCAGCAATTAAAATTAAAAACAATTAAAACACAGAATGAGTGAGGTAGCTGGGGCCCTATGATTAGTCAGTGCAGCCAGATATAAAATGCAACAAGAAATATAATAACTGGCTCAAAATACTAATAACCACGACTGCAATAAAAAAAAAGACATACAAAATATATTAAAGTGATCCAATCAATATCACAAAATTAAAGTCCTAGTGAGGGTTGATTTCTAGGGTGCCTTCTACAGTAGTAATGACCGTTTAACCCCTTAATGACCCTTGACGGTCATAGTACGTAAAGGGTCGATCTGACTTAACGACCCATGACGTACTATGACCGTCACAGAGTTCCGGGCTCCCCCTGCGGCTGCATGCCGTTCGCGGAGCCCGGAACCGGAAAACCAAAAAAAAAAAAAAAAAAAAAAGCTCACAAGACGTTGAGTCGCATCGCAGTGCTGATATCACGGTCATTAAGGGGTTAATGTAACCTGTCTGAGGAAGTGTTGGTTATACAGCACGAAATGTGTAAGAGTTTTTCTCCACCAACGTTAACAGAGATACTGCTTCCGGAATAGGTTACATTAAATGGACATTACAAGCTACAGATCTGAATATTCAGCCATCAAGGATTTCACCACCTGTGCAGAAATACAGAGAAAGGGATAAAGAGATCAGAGAAGACGGGAGGTCTATTGCAGAATCCTCTGCCCGCATAGACACATGAAGATATCTAATGACCCGAGGTAATATAATGACATTGTAGTTTCATGTCCGGGGAACACATTCCGTAGTCTGAGTCCAGAGAGAGATAAAGTAAGACACATTAAATCTATCGTCCTATTCCTATGTTATTCTATGAAGCCTAGGCACTAGGATTTCTTCAGCTTTGGAGATCATAGTGAATAGGCGTTAAAGAATAACTTAGGAACTGGAGAAGTGATATCACAGGAGAAGTCATTTCCTCCTTATCACCTCTTTATCACATCGTAGTGCATCACCCCCAGGGGTCATTACTGACATTTTTAGAGTGATTCATAACGTAAAAATTAGTTTTGGAACTTTGCTTTCAGTGAGTAAATGCTGTAATATGAATTATGGACACAGGGTGGCAGCAAAACATAACAAATGATTTGTACCGACAAAAATATCCAAGTTTCAAAGATATGTATTCAATGTAGATAATAACTTTCTTAACCCTTTGAGTTCCAGATGGTTGACAAAAGCATTGCTTTGCTTTGCCATACCTTTCATCAACAAATTTCTCCAAGAGACTTCAATCACAATGTGCTAGAAAAAAAATAATTAAAGACACTTTTTATCTGCAATGTAATCTAGGTCAGAATGAGATAAATGTACAAAAAGATTCAAAAGTAAAACAAACTACTGTTACAACGTCTTTATGCACAAATCATATCCTGACAAAAAGAGACACTTTCTAAGCATTAATGATACATTACAAAATATTGATAAAATAGGTGCTAGGTAGTAAAGAAAAGTGGTTTAATTCTGTGGCAAACCAACTGCACCATAGGGGACCAATATAAACTCCCATTGCTTTAAATTGGACTTAACCCCTTGAAGTTATCAACTGCAGTGTAATCTAGGCCAATATTAAGGTGCCACAGAGCCTGGCCTTTCAGGTCATTCACTTCTAGAGCACTGCAGATTTCTGGGAGAAAATGTAAACACAACTATTACTGGTGATTAGTAGGAATACATCATTTTTCTTATGATGTGAATTTCAGACTGGGAAAGATGTGGGTCCTTTCCTCAGAAATTCCCATCTGAAGGAAATTAAAAAGATAATGCTTGTACAGCCCTCTGGTTCTTAAGTGGTTAATATTCACACGTCCCAGTGCCTTGTTCCCACCCACACGCCATCGTCACTTACACATGGCATAACGTAAGTACACATATGTCACCTCACACATGCACTCACACACTCATCTCAGATTGCAGGTGGAATGTGCTACCACAACCAGACAACAGCCTTATGGGGATGATGGGAATTGTGGTCCATAACAGCAGGAGGTCCAGAAAATGACTAATCCTGACCACAGGTGTTGGTGGTGATTTCATTCTCTGTGTTATAAATGGTTCAATGTTCAGACCTCTAGCATTTAAGGGATTAAAAGTCACATTTAAATAAATTATAATTTGGGGAATGTTTATTTGCCTTTAGACATAAGGTCTGGTGTCAGAGCCGTAACTATAGGAGTTGCAAGGGTCTCACCCAAGACCGGGCCCATCACTCCAGGGGCCCTGCCGCCCCCTGGGACCCCTCCGCCTGGTGTCCGCAATCTCCCTCCTAGTAACGTAGAGCGGTAGGAGATGACATCATCTCCCATCGATCTGCATTACAGAAGAGGACAGCGCGGGAGTTCAACCCGTCTCTCCTGCCGCTCCACTGGACCACCAGGGAGGTAGGAGATGGGGGCATTGTGGAAATTGATGGGCTTTGTGGAGGGCCCGGGGGCCAATGTGGTTGGGGGGGCCCAATGTGGTGGGGGGGTGGGGGGATCCATGGCATTTCTTGCACCAGGGCCTTGAGGGTTCTAGTTACACCTCTGTCTGATGTATGTGGATCTGTCCAGACTCTACTGTCTGTGAGGTCTAACTCAGCATTAACCATCTCTTATCTGGATCAGTCTGCAGGAGACCAGGATGTGAGGATCCCTCCAGCTGGGCACAGATGGGTCACTACAAATAACTGAGATGGACCAATTCTGGAGCAGACCATTTGGATAAGAGGGGACAGATTCAATTACCCAAACTCCCTTTTGTTTCCCCACTGCCCTCTCCTTAGTGCAGTCTTCTTAATGGGAGAAATGTTGCAGTAGGCAGCGTAATACAGAGGCCAAAGGCCGATCAGCATCAGTACATTGATTCCATCATGTATTCCTAGTTATAGGGGTGCAGTGTTATCCATGGAAAAAGCAGGAGACTCAGAGTAATAGTGATACCTTTTTAAGCTAACTGAATAGCTTTAGAGTGCAAGCTTTCAAGACCACTTAGGTCTATTCATTAGGTACACCTGATAAAGAGATGAAAGTGGTCCTGAAGCTTGCACTCTAAATCTATTCAGTTACCCAATAAAGTTATCTCGTTTGCTGTTTAGTCTCCATAGTTTATTGTATCTCAGGATCTTATTAATACTGATCCCTACAGTTTTAGTAGATTTATTGATTTATAGAACATGCTGCTGTCTCATTCAGAAACAACTGTTATTACATAACTAACAGGTGAAATCCCAGATCACAGACTATAACACGTTACCCTTACTGACACTTTATAGTAAAGACTGGACAGGTTATATATCATCTCACCCATAGTGTATCATTATATTATCGTACAGGAAATTATTTGCATCCATTATACATATAAACACTCACACATTTCCTTCTAGTCTGTGGGGATATAAATGTGTCATTGTGCAGTCAGTGGCTCAGTGATCTGTATCAGTCCTGTGTGCAGTGATCAACATGATGTCACACAGCTGTATTCTGCCTGTATTAATGCTCTGGATTCAAGGTGAGGATTACATTACATTTAATGCTCTCAGTCATTATAACATATATAACAACATTAACATTACTGCATTTAGTAGACAATTTCCAGCACACGTTTCATTGCTTTATCCTGAGTGTATTCCAGTGGTCAGTGTGACATCTGGTGTTTAAATGGACATTTTTAACTTTTCAAGTGACAGAGAATTAAACAATGCATTGGATACCTCTCTGTCACTCAAAGGGTTAATAAAAACTTTATTAAGACAAACACTTTGCAAAATCAAACAAACCAGATCTTCTTTTCATTTGATTCTGAAAGGAAATTCAGCAAATTAAACATTTGAATTGGAAAATAATATAAACATGAAGATGACTATTTGTGTAATATTGCAGTAGATCAGTGATGGGAAACCTGTGGATCTCCAGCAGTTAATGGCAACAATTCCTGGTGTCCCCATCCAGCCAGAGGATGATGAGAACTATAGTCCCCATCTGGAGAGCCACATGTTGCCTACCCCATGCAATATGAATTTAGCATAATGCTGCTACTGAGGCTGATGTACTACAGAGAGATGGAGAAATTCTGGAGCAAACCAACAGAATCACAGGGGAGAAATAAAAGCTCCAGTTAAATGAATGGGAATTTGTAACAACTTGAAGTCCAGAGACGTCTCCATCACATTGTATATCTCTCCAGCATTTTAGGGATTAAAAGCCTCTTTTAATTCATTTACCATTTTAGAAAGTGTTATTCCCCCTCTGGTGCAGTTGGTCTCCTCCAGAATCCAGTCCTTTTAGTCCATCAGTTCAGTGTGTGTAATGTTATTTCTATCCCATCCCTCAGGTTCCTATGGACAGATTGTGATGACTCAGACTCCTGATTATGTGTCCGTGTCACCAGGAGAAAGTGTCACCATCACATGTACATCCAGTTCTGGCATTAACAGCTACCTATACTGGTACCAACAGAAACCAGGACAAGCACCAACACTTCTTTTCTATTGGGCAACCTACCGCCATACAGGGGTCCCAGAGCGATTCAGTGGCAGTGGGTCTGGATCTGATTACAGTCTTACAATCAGCAGAGCGGAGGCAGAGGATGCAGCAGATTATTACTGTCAGCAGAGTTACAGCTCCCCTCTCACACAGTGATACAGAGCCGTACAATAACCTTCCTCTTTCATTTCTCCTATAGAAGCTGTTACTATTAATGTTATGTTCATGTGTTATACAGCAGGTAAATATGTAAGGACACATGCACCATGCACAATACTGTGACACATGTATACAATGGCAAGAGTGGAGCAATTCTGGGAAAACCAACTGCACAAAGAAAAATACACATTCCCAAGATAGTCATTGATTTAAACCTGTGAATACTAGAGACGTCTCCAACACACTACAAAGCAATAAGATGAATATCTCTTTAGTATATTTATATCAATGTGGATTTCCCTACATTCCCTACTGTGCACTTGTTTTGCCCTAGAATTGCTCCATTTCTTATTTTGTGCATATGACCCTATACATTTCAGAAAATACGTTTGATATAATAATATTAAAGGTTTTAACATCACAAACCTCAACAATTCCCAGTAAATAACAGGAGACATCAAGGTCTAAATTGGAAAATGACATTTATTTAAAGATTTAAAATAATCTAAGCACCAATAAAAGACACAATAATAAGACCCTGTGGTACAGCATTGTTACTGATAGACCCAGTCCTTCAATCACTGATAGATCATGTCCTCCAATCACTGATAGATCCTGTCCTCCAGTCACTGATAGACCCAGTCCTCCAATCACTGATAAACCCAGTCCCCCAGTCCCTGATAGATCCTATCCTCCAATCACTGATAGACCCAGTCCTCCAATCACTGATGGACCCTGTCCCCCAATCTCTCATATGTACCCCTATGTACTCCTAATATCTACTAAAGGGGGACACTTTGGAGGTATGTACACCTAAGTTTTGGTTTGGCAGCGATTTTGGCCCGGGCGAGGGAGGGAAGGTATCTGCGAACCCTAATTTTTTTTTTTTTTCTCTCGTGTATAATACAACCCCCCTACTTCACATAAGGTTAAGTGGGGTAACGTTTGTATTATACCTGAGGTTTTACGGTACATAGCCCTCTATGTTATGCTCTTTTAAAAACATACTTAGGCCCTTTTTAAAAGCATCTAATGTATATCTACTAAAGAGGGACACTTTGGAGGTATGTGCCCCTAATATCTACTAAAGAGGCACACTTGGGTGGTATGGACCCCTAATATATCCTAAAGAGGGAAACTTGGGAGGTATGGACCCATAATATATCCTAAAGAGGGACACTTGGGAGGCATAGGTAACTAATATCTCCTAAAGAGGGTCACTTGGGAGGGTATAAACATAGGGGACAAATAAAAATTCTCAGTGGTTTAAATTGGGGTTTTAACCCCTTGAATGTTAGAAGTCACCAACATGTTTCTACTCAATAGATTCAAGACTTTTATTGCATACACATTTGACAGGAGACTGTAATGGTTTCCATAGTAGTAGCAGTCCACTGGCCTCGATGTATCATTAGCCTGGGAGGCAGTTGCCACCAGGCCAGCCCTACCCTGTCCAATACATGTAAGGAATAATGCAAATCTAGTCATAACAAACCAAGAAGTAGACACCATGAATTCTCATATAATACTTCAGTGGGAGAGAATTATTGTATCAGTTGGCCACATGTCATACTGGAAGGTGGATTTTATTGCAAACTATAAAAGATGTCCCTGCTGGAGTCTAAAGTGAGAGACTGGTATTAAGACTGCCCCCTGCAATGTTCTATGTCCTGTGTAATGTTTTTGTATAATATATATATATATATCATGATCATCAACATCAGCTGTTGCTGATCCACTGCAGGATGAAGGCCTCCTCAGCAAGACTCCAAAACCTTCTGCCCTGTGCCATCTGTTCCCACTGTGTACCAAGAAATGTGGTCATTTTATCTATCTATCTTGTCTTTGGTCTTTTTGTTGGGCATTTAGTATTGAGTGACATCCATTCCAAAATGTGTTTAGTCCATCTACAGTCAGTCTTCTTGCTATGTGGACTGCCCATTTCCATTTCAGACACTTTATTCTATCAGTTATGGTCATAGACCTTTGTTTGCTGAATATTTGATATACACTTTTTCTGTCTCTTTTTGTTATGTTTGGAATTTGCCTCTCTATACTTCTCTATGTAACCTTAAGTTTGTTTATGGCTTGGACATGCAGTGACAATGATTCACAGCCATATGTAATGACTGGGGGGACACATTGGTCAAAAACCTTTTGCTTGAGGCAGAGTGGAAAACTATTAAGTTTTCCAAATGCTTGCCATCCCAACTTTATTTGTCACTCAGTTTCCATCATGGTGTTTCCATCTGTTGACATTTCCTGTCCAGGGTAAAAATACTTGCCCACTCCTTCTACATCTTGTCCATCTACTGTGATTTTCCTTTGGTATGGTACATTTGCTAAAAATGACTTGTGCTTTGTGATATTCATCTTCAAATCAACATTTTTGCTTTCCTCTTGTAGCTCTTCAATCCGTTTTTGCCTTTATTCAGGTCTGCTGGCAAATGGTATGATATTGTGTGGAAAACAGAAGCGATGTAGGTAGTCTCCTTTGATTTTAAGTCCTTTTTTGTCCCAATTTAGTTTGCAAAAATATTTTTCTAAACAACTAGAAAATATATTTGCGGAGATTGTGCGTGAAGCACCTAAAATGGAAATGGGCAGGTTATCTAGCAAGAAGACTTGATGATAGATGGACCAAACAATTTGGAATTAATTCCATTTGATACTTATCACCCATGAAAAAGACCAAAGACCAGATGGGTCTTTATCTTGCAGTGGATCGACAACAGCTGTAGATGGTTGTGTTTTTAAATACATTTATATATATATATATATATATATATATATATAAATATATATATATATATATATATATAATCATCATCACAATCATCATCAATAAAGCCATTGTTGTTCCACTGTTGGATGAAGACCTCATCAGCAACTTTCCAATAATTTTGGCCTTGTGCTTTCTGTTGCTGCCACTGTGGTAATTTCTAAACCTAAGTGGTTTTGAAAGCTTGTACTCTACAAATACTCAGGTAACCAATAAAGGTATAATTTTCCCTATAATTGACTCTAGGTTTTTCCATAGTTGACGTGTTACTGTTTTACCACCTTTTACTTTTAGTGGTGAGATTAGCACTATTACACACCACAAGCTGGCATCATCACCTGGCACTTTAATCATGAGCTGGGAGTTTTACCCACTTATCCATTACCTAGTAACACCGCTGTCTATAGCTGCTAATTTTCTAACTGTAAAGTCAATCAGCCATGAGATGGTCCACTCTTGAAGCCCACAGAAATGAAAAACCGAATAAGTTAATTAACTCTTAATAGACCGGTCTAGTTTTATTTACTTCTATTTCTCTGTTCAATTTATTTAACTTCTGTACCTAAGTGATCAATTTAAAGAAAAAGTTCATAAAAACATAAATTCCTGTTCCAGAAATATCTGAATAGCCATAAACATTCTCTCTATTAAACAGATGCATTAGCACAATCTTTCAGGTTAACAATTTTAATTTTATTCATATTTTAATTCCAACTGGGGTATGTATTACTAATACACAAGTGTTATTTTATTTTATTTTCAGAAACCAATTTTAGCTGCTTTTCTGAACAAATGTTAATCTATTAATATCCATGTACTTTATTGCATCACAAACGTCAGCATCAAAACTATATATTTTTTTGCCCTGTGAATTACTGGTGACATCATTATCATCGTCACAAGAACTCCTTGTTTACCCCATTAGGAACTGGCAAAATGTAACATTTTCTCTGCATGGAAACTTCTACAGAATGACTGAGTTGTTATTCATTTCCATAGAATCTTCAATGAGAAGGAAAAGACAACAGAGTTCCTATGATGGAACATAAAGCGCATTGATTTCAATGGGTCTGACATTCCAGCACTGACAAATACACATCATCACTCATACGTTCCTATTCACATACATATACACATCACCCATGCAAACACATACACATGTCACACAACACAGTCACACTGGGAGCATTGCCTCTGGAAGACATAATTGGAAACTATCCTCTTGAGGAATTTCAGCAGGTGGTACAACTGGATGTTTTACTCCTCGTTCTTCTATCTGCAAATGTTTCCATCTCTATACACCATACTATAGTGCCTATCTGTATGTAAAGGTAACTTGTATTCCTGATGTAATAGAAATGTCTACTACACAGACAACAAGTAGGACACAACCACACAGATGTTCTACATTTCAAGTTGCTTTTCTGCTACTATTATACTGTTAGTACCACAAGTAGAAATCCATCAATATGAGAATATGAATGATGTGTGTGGTGGATAAAATGCTTGAATTCCAGTCTATTTCCTCTAAATCATCATCATCATTAGATAGCGGAAAATCCAAAAGAATGAAACCTAACAGTAAACTGCAGCACCAGCCTCCTATGAAGTCATACCTGGTAATAGGCCCATGTTAATAAATACAGATAAGCACACGTTTTAGACCATTCCAATGACGTCATCTGTTGTCAATAATGCGATTGCGGCTCTGCTGCAGAGCCGCCGTGTCAGCCGACACAGATCTCCTGCTGACAGCTTTACAGCTGACAGCAGGAAACATCGAACTTTGAATGCATGTATCTCTCAAACCATAGCGGTTTGAGAGATACATTTTTTTGCATTCAAGCCAACTTTTTAACCTCTTCAAAATGAAAAATAGTTTTTTTTAGACATTACTAACCCTTTAATTCAGTGGCTATTTGGGGAATAGTATTTGTCCCCCTGTGGTGAAATTGGTTTGTGCTTTGAGATCCATCCTATCTATCATACAGGGCCAGATTTCCCAACAGAGCAAAAGAGCAGACAGAGCTTCAAATTATGAGGGGTGGAGCCTCAGCTGTTCTGGGCACACCCACAATCTGAGTTGTGGGTGTGGGAGTGACCAGATCAAACTCTGTGTCCCTGCATCAGTTTTACACCTCTTTACATGTTATTATTTAACTCCTTGGTTTAATTAATTAGTGAAATTATTTATTTATTTTGTCTCTGCTTGTTTTAAGCTGAGGGTATTTTCTGAGCAAGGAAAGAGTGGATGGAACTGGGGTGGGGCCATGTGAGGAATGGGGTGTGGCCCTAAGAGGAGATAAGGGCATCTAGATTGCCTCGCCAAGGGGCACCTGGGATGTAAATCTGCCCCCACTATTACATGTCACCACATGAGCTGAGAAAATCACCAGCATTCTGGAATCTGCAAGTCCATTAAGGGCAAATCAATGCAAGTAATATAGATATCAACCCAACAAGAGGGATATGCACTAAAGTGTGATAAAGAGGTGATAAATGGAGATGACTTCCCTAGTGATATCATGTCTCCAGTTCATGTTATTCTGTAGAGCCTATGCACTAATATGTCTAAAGTTGGAGAAATCTTAGTGCATAGGTTCCATACAATAACATAGTAAGTTATCTCCTCTTTATCTCCTCTTTATCACATCTTTATCACACCTTAGTGCATCTCCCCAGGTGTTATTAATGCCATTTTTAGAGTGACCAATAACATAAAAACTAGTTTTGAAACTCAGCTTTCAGTGAGTAAATGCTGTTATATGAATTTTGGACACAGGGTGGCAGCAAAACATAACAAATGATTTGTACCTACAAGTTACAAAGATATGGATTCAAGGCAGATAATAACTTTTTTAACCATTTGATTGCAAGATGGTTGAGCACAGCATTGCTTTGCTTTGCACAGCTTTTTCATCAGCTTCAATCGGAATGTGCTAGAAAAAATAATTAATACACTTCATCTGCAATGTAATCTATGTCAAAATGTGATAATTGTGCATAAAGATTAAAAAATAAAACAAACAAAACACTAGCCCAAAGTTTTTAAGCACAAATAACATCCTGACAAAAAGCCACTTTCTAAGTATTTGTGTAACATTACAAAATATTGATAGAATAGGCGCTAGGTTTTAAGAAAAAGTGGTACAATTCTGGGGCAAACCAACTGCACCATAGCGGAAAACTCACATTGCTTTAAATTGGGCTTAACCCCTTAAAATTATTAACTGCAATGTAATCTAGACTGATATTAAGATGCCACAGAACCCGGCCTTTCAGGTCATTCTCTTCTAGAGCACTGCAGATTTCTGGGAGAAAAGTAAACACAACTATTACTGGTGATTTGGGGAAATACATAATTTTTCTTATGATGTGAATTTCAGACTGGGAAAGATGTTTGTCCTTTCCACAGAAATTGCTGTGGGAAAGAAAATAAAGACATAATACTTGTGCAGCCCTCTGATTCTTAAGTGTTTAAAGGGTTAGTAATGCCCGTATTTAAGTTGCTGCTATATTGTAGATGTTAAAAAATAAAGTATGTGGAGAAAGTCCCATCTCTCAAACCTTAATGGTTTGAGAGATATTTGCCAGTAAAGTTCTTCCCCCCTTCTCCTGATGTCAGCTCTCTACTGATAGCAGGCGATCCCGGTCCTGAAATTCTGAGATCCTGAAATTGCGCTATTTAAAAAGAATTACTTCACTGGAACGGTCTGTAAAGTGTGCCTGATTTGCAAGCACACTTTGTAGACCGTTCCAATTAAGTAGTTCTTTTTAAATATCACTGTTTCGCTCTGCTGCAGAGCCTCTGTGAGTAGGCCGACACTGATCTACTTCTGTCAGCTTCACAGCTGACATGGGGGGGGGGACTTTAGTGGCGAATATCTCTCAAACTGTAAAGGTTTGGGAGATGGGACTTTCTCCATATAATTTATGTTTTCAACATAGACAATATAGCCACGGGCATTACTAACCTTTTAAGCCCATTGTTTTCAAAGGCTTTAACGTTCCCACGCACACGCCATCTTCACATATGTTACCACACACACGCACGCACACACACACACTCACCTCAGATTGCAGGGGGAATCTACTGCTGAATGGACCTTCACATGGAAATTCCAGTGGGCTGAGGAAGGTCCGATTTTGTGCCCATTTAATTCTCACAGTAAGTGTTTTACACCATTCCTACTGGTAACTATGTCTATTATGTTTAGTTAAAGATAACACCTAAGGAAGGGGAAATCAATTGCTTGACCTACAAGCTCCCATCAACTTCACGCTGGGAATTGTTGTCCATGACAGATGGAAGTCCAGCAATTGACTATTCCTGACCAAAGGTTTTGGTGGCTCTCTGTCTTTCTGTCCTCATACACTCCCACATTACTCCTTGGAGACTTCAACCTACACACTGATGATACATCCTCATCTAGTGCCTCCCGCTTTCTCTCACTGACCTTGTCCTTTGGCCTTCAACAGTGGACTGCTGCCAGCACTCACAGGGATGGTCACTGGCTAGATCTAGTTCTAACCAGAAACTGCTCAGTCTCTGACTTCACAATTTCCCCATTTCCACTCTCTGACCATCATCTTATCTCCTTCACACTATCTCACACACCTTCCCCTGCCCTCCCTAAATCACCCGTCCTAACCAGGAACCTACACTCGGTCAAACTACCAGACCTGATATCGACTGTGCAGACTTCCCTCTCTTCTCTCTGCTCTACTGCTACTACTACTAACATAGACACTCTGGTCCACGAATATAACACCACATTAATGTCCTCCTTGGACCTGCATGCTCCCCTTCAACGTAGACACTCCCGCCCCAGGAATCCCAGACCCTGGCTAAATTCAAAAATCCGCATGCTACGCACCTGCTGTCGAGCTGCGGAACGTCTTTGGCGAAAGTCTCATTCTTTTGCCGACTTCCACCATTACAAATTCATGCTATCCTGTTTTAACACAGCTCTCATCCAGACTAAACAGAAATACTTCTCTCAGATTATCACTACCCACAAATCTAACCCCCGTGACCTCTTTAAAATCTTCGATTGTCTTCTCAAACCCCCAACCTTGAACTGCTCCTCCTTCTCCAACACTCCACAGGACTTTGCTGACTTTTTTAAAAACAAGGTACAGTCCATCCAAAAAACGATGGGCTCTACATCTTCTCCTTCTATGCCTCTGATTCCTAGTCCACCCCGAGCAACCCTCAGCTCATTCTCCCCTATAACAGAGGAGGAGGTATCTCTTTTACTATCCTCCTCTCCACCCACTACCTGCCCCTCAGATCCCATGCCCTCTCACCTTCTTAAGGCTCTTGCAAGTACTCTTGCTCCCAGCCTTACTAATATCTTTAACTCCTCTCTCTCTACCGGAACTTTTCCATCCTCATTCAAACATGCAATAGTCAGACCTATACTCAAAAAGCCCTCACTCGACCCCACCTGCCTTTCAAATTACCGTCCGGTTTCTCTCCTCCCCTTTACATCTAAGATCTTGGAACGCCTGGTATTCTCCCGCTTGATCTCCTTTCTCAATAGGAACTCTCTTCTCGACCCTTTACAGTCAGGTTTCCGTTCCAACTATTCTACCGAGACAGCTCTAACAAAAATCACAAATGATCTACACACAGCAAGGGACACTTTAGTATACTAATCCTACTAGATCTATCTGCTGCTTTCGACACTGTTGACCATGCACTCCTACTGGACACACTTCATACACTTGGCATCCGTGACACACCTCTAGAATGGATTTCCTCCTATCTCTCTAAACGTACTTTCAGTGTTTCTTTTTCTAACACTTTCTCGTCTCCCCTCGACGTCTCGGTAGGTATACCTCAGGGATCAGTCCTGGGACCACTTCTTTTTTCACTCTACACACTCTCACTTGGTGACTTCATCTCATCTCTTGGATTTAATTACCATCTGTATGCAGATGACACACTAATCTATCTCTCTGTCACTGACCTCACTCCAGCTGTGCAGTCTCGAGTCATTCAATGTCTCTCAGCCATTTCATCATGGATGGCTCACCGCCACCTTAAACTTAATATGGCTAAGACAGGGCTGGTGGTGTTTCCTCCTAAAACCCATCCACCAACCCCCTTCTCCATCACAATAGGAAACTGTGTTATACACTCAGCATCCAAAGCACGCTGTCTTGGGGTCATACTTGAATCTAAATTAACCTTCTCCCCCCATATCCAAGCTGTCACTAGAACTTGTCACTTCTTCCTAAAAAATATTGCAAAAATACGTCCATTCCTCTGCCTATCAACAGCTAAAACTCTATCTCAGGCACTCATTCTCTCTAGACTTGACTACTGCAACATTCTACTCTCTGGTCTTCCTGCTTCTCATCTCTCTCCACTTCAATCTGTTATCAATTCAGCCGCAAGAATCACCACATTTGCTCCCAGATACCTTCCATCTCATCTCCTCCTGAAATCCCTCAATTGGCTACCTATAAAGTATCGTATTTCTTACAAGATTCTCCTCCTCTCCTGTAAGTCACTCTGTTCTTCAGCACCCTCTTACATTTCTGCCCTTATCTCACGCTACACCCCTTCCCGTCCCCTATGGACTTCTCAAGGGTTCTTCCTGTCCTCTCCCTACACAACTCGAGCCATCTCTTGACTACAATCTTTCTCACTGGCTGCTCCTCGACTCTGGAATGCCCTCCCCATCACCGTTCGCCAATCATCCACAATCACCACTTTCAAGCAACTCCTCAAAACCCACTTGCTCAGGGAGGCATCTCAATAGCAATGTCCTCCTTCTGCACACTGACAGTCACATCAGAATCCTTCTGCACTTCTTTCACCACACCTTGTACCTGCACTTATAATACTCCTCCTAGTGTCTCTGTTTGTCAATATGAATTCAGCCTAGATTGTAAGCTCCTTGGGGCAGGGTCCCTTTCCTAGTGTATGATTCCCTTGCTGCACTTTACCTCACAAATAATGTAATGAGTGTACTTTACCTTAATGCTCTTAACCCAGTTCTGTTGTTTTTGTATTGTATTATTTCAACTTCTGTTAAGCGTTGTGTACATGTATGGCGCTATATAAATAAAGATACATACATGAATTATGAATCAATGCAGCAAGTATTTCCTAGTTACTGGGGGTACAGTGTTATCATGGATAAAGACTAGTAGAGTAATAGTGATAACTTGTTTTAGCTAACTGAATAGTTTAAAGTGCAAGCTTTTAAGACCACTTAGGTCTATTCATTAGGTATGCCTGACAAAGAAATGAAAGTGGTCCTGAAAGCTTGCACTCTAAATCTATTCAAGCGGAACTACCACCTCTTAAACACTTTAATTACAATAAATCCCCATCTGGCAACTAGCAGCTTAGTAGCGCTAGTCACCAGAATTATTACCTTATTCAAAAGAAATATGTATTCTTACAGGGCTGACAGCAGCACAGAGCGCGGACATCTTGCCATAGTGACGTCCACACGCCTGCGCTGTCAGTCCCAGTCAGCTCTTGGAGGTGTTGCTAGGAGCTGGCCAGTTCCAAAAGGGACTAACTGCCTAGGCACGCGGATATCACTATGGCAAGATGTCCGCGCTCTGTGCTGCTGTCAGCCCTGTAAGAATACATATTTCTATTGAATAAGGTAATAATTCTGGCGACTAGCGCTACTAAGCTGCTTGTCGCCAGATGGGGATTTATTGAAGTTAAAGTGTTTAAGAGGTGGTAGTTCCGCTTTCAGTAAGAGAATAAAGTAATCACGTTTTCTGTACTAGTCTCCAGTGTTTATTGTATCTCAGGATCTTATTAATACTTATCCCTACAGTTTTAGTAGATTTATTGATTTATAGAACATGCTGCTGTCTCATTCAGAAACAACTGTTATTACATAACTAATAGGTGAAATCCCAGATCATAGACTATAACACGATACCCTTAGTTGCACTTTATAGTAAAGACTGGACAGGTTATATATCATCTCACCCATAGTGTATCATTATATTATCGTACAGGAAATGATTTGCATCCGTTATACATATAAACACTCACACATTTCCTTCTAGTCTGTGGGGATATAAATGTGTCATTGTGCAGTCAGTGCTCAGTGATCTGTATCAGTCCTGTGTGCAGTGATCAACATGATGTCACACAGCTGTATTCTGCCTGTATTAATGCTCTGGATTCAAGGTGAGGATTACATTATATTTAATGCTCTCAGTCATTATAACATATATAACAACATTAACATAACTGCATTTAGTAGACAATTCCCAGTGTATATTTTATTACTTTAGCCTGAGTGTATTCTAGTGGTCAGTGTGATAACTGAGGACAAACACTTTGCAAAAACAATTAAACAAACCAGATCTCTTTTCATTTGATTCCGAAAGGAAATTCAGAATTAAACATTTGAATCAGAAAATAATATAAACATGAAGATGAATATTTGCTGTAATATTGCTGTAGATCAGTGATGGGAAACCTGTGGCTCTCCAGCAGTCAATGGCAACAATTCCTGGTGTCCCCATCTAGCTAGAGGATGATGAGAATTATAGTCCCCAACATCTGGAGAGCCACAGGTTGCCTGCCCCATGCAGTATGAATTTAGTATAATGCTTCTACTGAGGCTGATGTACTACAGAGAGATTGAGCAAACCAACAGAATCACAGGGGAGAAATAAATGCTCCAGTTAAATTAGTGAGAAATTATAACAACTTGAAGTCCAGAGACGTCTCCAACACATTATAGATCTCGCCAGCATTTTAGGGATGAAAAACCCACTTTTAATTAAATTGCCATTTAAAAAAAAACTTTTATTTCCCCTCTGGTGCAGTTGGTCTCCTCCAGAATCCAGTCCTTTTAGTCCATCAGTTCAGTGTGTGTAATGTTATTTCTATCCCATCCCTCAGGTTCCTATGGACAGATTGTGATGACTCAGACTCCTGATTATGTGTCCGTGTCACCAGGAGAAAGTGTCACCATCACATGTACATCCAGTAGCAGCATTGGCAGCTGGTTATCCTGGTACCAACAGAAACCAGGACAAGCACCAACACTTCTTATCTATAGAGCAACCAGCCGCTATACAGGGGTCCCAGAGCGATTCAGTGGCAGTGGGTCTGGATCTGATTTCACTCTTACAATCAGCAGAGCGGAGGCAGAGGACGCAGCAGATTATTACTGTCTGCAGGATGACAGCTTCCCTCTCACACAGTGATACAGAGCCGTACAATAACCTTCCTCTTTCATTTCTCCTATAGAAGCTGTTACTATTAATGTTATGTTCATGTGTTATACAGCAGGTATATATGTAAGGACACATGCACAATACTGTGACACATATATACAATGGCAAAAGTGGAGTAATTCTGGGGAAAACCAACTGCACATAGGAAAATAAACATTCCTAAGATTGTCATTGATTTAACCCTGTGAATACTAGAGACGTCTCCAACACACTCCAAAGCAATAAGATGAAGACCTCTCCAGCAAATTTATATCAATGTGGATTTTCCTACATTCCCTACTGTGCACTTGTTTTGAAAAAGAATTGCTCCACATTTACCTTTGTGCATATGAACCTCTACATTTCAGACGCTACATTTGATATAATAATATTAAAGGTTTTAACATCACAAACCTCAACAATTCCCATTAAATAACAGGAGACATCAAAGTCTAAATAGGAAAGAGACATATATTTAAAGATAAAAAATATTTTAAACACCAATTAAAGACACAATAACAAGACTCTGAGGAACAGCAACGTCACTGATACACTCAGTCCTCCAATCACTGATAGACTTACTCCTCCAATCACTGATAGACTTACTCCTCCAATCAATGATAGACCCAGTCCCCCAATCACTGATAGACTTACTCCTCCAATCACTGATAGACTTACTCCTCCAATCACTGATAGACCCAGTCCCCCAATCACTGATAGACTTACTCCTCCAATCACTGATAGACCCAGTCCTCTAATCACTGATAGACTCAGTCACCCAATCACTGATAGACTTACTCCTCCAATCACTGATAGACCCAGTCCTCTAATCACTGATAGACTCAGTCCCCCAATCACTGATAGACTTACTCCTCCAATCACTGATAGACCCAGTCCTCCAATCACTGATAGACCCAGTCCCCCAATCACTGATAGACTTACTCCTCCAATCACTGATAGACCCAGTCCCCTAATCACTGATAGACCCAGTCCTCCAATCACTGATAGACCCAGTCCTCCAATCACTGATAGACCCAGTCCTCCAATCACTGATAGACCCAGTCCCCTAATCACTGATAGACTTACTCCTCCAATCACTGATAGACCCAGTCCCCTAATCACTGATAGACTTACTCCTCCAATCACTTATAGACCCAGTCCTCCAATCACTGATAGACCCAGTCCCCCAATCACTGATAGATTTACTCCTCCAATCACTGATAGACCCAGTCCCCTAATCACTGATAGACCCAGTCCTCCAATCACTGATAGACCCAGTCCTCACAATCACTGATAGACCTAGTCCCCCAATCACTGATAGACCCAGTCCTCCAATCACTGATAGACCCAGTCCTCCAATCACTGACAGATCAAGTCCCCCAATCACTGATAAACCCAGTACTCCAATCACTGATAGACCCAGTCCCCTAATCACTGATAAACCCAGTCCCCCAATCGCTACCAGACCCTGTCCCCCAATCACTGATATACCCAGTCCTCCAATCACTGATAGACACAATCCTCCAATCACTGATAGACCCAGTCCCCCAATCACTGATAGACCCAGTCCCCCAATCACTGATAAACCCAGTCCCCCAATCACTGATAGACCCAGTCCCCCAATCACTGATAAACACAGTCCCCCGATCACTACCAGACCCAGTCCCCCAATCACTGATAAAGCCAGTCTCCCAATCACTGATAGACCCAGTCACCCAATCACTGATAAACCCAATCTCCCAATCACTGATAGACCCAGTCCCCCAATCACTGATAGACCCAGTCCCCCAATCACTGATAAACCCAGTCCTCCAATCACTGATGGACCCAGTCCCCCAATCACTGATAGACCCAGTCCCCCAATCACTGAAAGACCCAGTCTTCCAATCACTGATAGACCCAGTCCCCCAATCACTGATAGACGCAGTCCTCCAATCACTGATAGACCCAATCCCCCTATAACTGATAGACCCAGTCCCCCAATTACTGATACACCCAGTCCTCCAATCACTGATAGACCCAGTCACCCCAATCACTGATAGACCCAGTCCTCCAGTCACTGATATACCCAGGCCTCCAATCACTAATAGACCCTGTCCCCCAATCACTGATTTACCCAGGCCCCCAATCACTAATAGACCCAGTCCCCCAATCACTGATAGACCCAGTCCTCCAGTCACTGATAGACCCATTTCCCCAATAACTGATAGACCCAGTCCCCTAATCACTGATAGACCCAGTCCCCCAATCACTGATAGACCCAGTCCTCCCATCACTCATAGACCCAGTCCCCCAATCACTGATAGACCCAGTCCCCTAATCACTGATAGACCCAGTCCTCCAATCACTGATAGACCCATTCCCCCAATCACTGATAGACCCAGTCCTCCAATCACTAATAGACTCAGTCCTCCAATCACTGATAGACCCAGTCCCCAATCAATGATAGACACAGTCCCCCAATCACTGATAGACTCAGTCCTCCAATCACTGATAGACCCAGTCCCCAATCAATGATAGACACAGTCCCCCAATCACTGATAGACCCAGTCCTCCAATCACTCATAGACCCAGTCCTCCAATCACTGATAGACCCAGTCCCCCAATCACTGATAGACCCAGTCCTCCAATCACTGATAGTGTGTCACTACTTGTCTGTACTGAGATCTTTATATCTAACTGTGCTGTATGCACAATGCAAAGAAATTAATTGGAGACCTTCATAGCATTCAAGAGTTAAACAAAAGTCCCAATTAAATCAATAAGTATTTTTATTTGTCTCCTTCAATGTTTTTGGTTTGCACCAGAATTGTTCCACTTTTGGCTTTTGAAATATGTCTCTGTGATTTCCCTCTCCACTTATAGTCTGGATACAATTGCTGAGATCACCAAGTATGCCAAAGTCAAGAAGATAAATCAATTAAAAACCCTGATGTTATCCTTTGCTCCCTCAGTATGTCTCTACCCTCCATCTCCTCCATTGGTTGGTAGTGATGTCGCCTATAAAGTGATTATCAGTGTGTTTAGTGGAAACCCAGGGTTCTATGAAGGAGATCAGTACAAATGTAAGTAATGGGGGGGGTTGGAACAAGGAAGAATGAAACATATCAGACAGTGTATTATTGCTTTCTATTACATTTCTATTGTAATACAATCTATAAAGTAGCCGCCTTGTAAGGATATATATACATTTACCTGTTTAATATTAACATAATCATTTACTTCTACCAGAACCAAATGGAATTTTAATACAATAACTACGTGTATGGTAGAGATGTGTCTAATGCATTGTGAAACAATGGTTAGGAGTCCTCTATCTAGTATCCAGGGTTTAATGGGTTTGATTGTTGGGATTCCAAGTGGATTTCATTGTGAACAAAAAGGTTCCTACAGCAGATTAAGCTTTAGAACCACTGATCCAACGCTTCATTAGGATGATGCGAATTTCAGTCCAACACAACAGCTAGGGGGTTGCATGTTCCCTTGGTGTTGTTAATTTATATATTTTTTACTTTTGAAGATCCTTCTCTGGGAGTTCTAGGTGTATTCATAGAATGTAAATAGACAGTGCAAATGTATTTCAATAAGAAGACTTGGTACTGACCAATAGACTGTATGATATGTATTGTGGTGCAGAACATTAAGCCTCTCAGTGTCACTCTAATGTCCTTGTACAAGGTCATGGTCATCACACAATAGATCTAGTCCACTCTTCTGTGTTGTAGAACAGACATCTTTATAGACACAAGGGGGTTCTGCAGTGATAATGCTGATTCCTACCACCACACAGGGCCTTATGCACAAAGGACATGGAGTGATTTTGGAGCAAACTAAATGTTATACATGAAACAAATAAAACTAATTGACATAAATGATAATTTTAAGCTTAAATTCAATCCATTGGAGACCTTGATTGTATTCAAGTGGATAGAAGTGCTATTTAAATCAATGAGGATTCTAAGAGTTTGTATTTGTCACTGATAGTTTTCTTATGTTACCCATACAACGTCTCCCACTTATGGAAATATTATGGAGTTTCTGATCACAAGAATTTCTGCTGAAAAAGAGGCAAGATTGTGTTCTACATGTGAAAATGTGTGTACAAAAAAGACACTTTTCTTCCATGTCTACCATTAACACACACATATAAAGCATGCAGGCACTTGTACATTTACACACATTTTACACATACATATATACAGTATTTTAGGAAGTAAGAGGAGAGGTGGAACCACAAATTAAGTAAATAATATCCAGGTGCACAATCCCAAAAAACTTACAAATACACAAAGAAAAACAAGGTAGCAAACGAGGGAATTTCAAATGACAATTATAGGCAATTTATTGAAGATCAACTTTTGATTCTATATGGATCTTTATCAAGACAATGAAGTAAGGAAAAAGTGCATCTTTAAATAGTCTGATCTCAAGAAAGGCTCCAAATTACATTAATGATATCACTCTGATGTAGTCAGAGTCCTGACTGTACGGGATGACATCACTCCCACGTGTGTTAAATCAATAAATGTGAAAGTAAGTAAATACATGTAATTAATGCTATATCACAATCTAATTAACAGAATAAATATGTGTCAAAATTAGTGTTGAGCGAGCATGGTCGGCCGATGCTCGGATCGGCTCGAGCATCGCTCTGCTCGGCACATGGCGGTACTCGTACGAGTACCGCATGTGCTCGCCCGCCATGTTCGGGTCTCCTCCCCGCACGTTTTGCGGCTGCTGTGCAGCCAATAAACGTGCAGGGAGGCTCTGACATCGGTGTAATGCCAGCAGCCATGTTGGCTGCTGGCATTACACTGATTGGCTGGCCAGAACCCGTGGTCGGGTGCTGTATAGCACCTGACCATCGAGTTCGGCTCAGTCTGAGCCAGGGAGAGCTGAGGATAGGAAGGGAAAGGCAGTGTAGGGAGGAAAAAAAAAATTGTGAAAAAAAAGAACCAAAAGTCCTTTTTAGGACTACTGTGTGTGGGGGCAGCAGGTTATTTTGTGTGGGGGGGAAAAAACAAAAAAAAAAAAAAAAAAATATTCTGTTTAGTGTGAAAAGTTGCAGATTAGAGCACATTCTGTTTAGTGTGCACAGTTGCAGATTAGAGCACATTCTGTTTAGTGTGCAAAGTTGCAGATTAGAGCACATTCTGTTTAGTGTGCAAAGTTGCAGATTAGAGCACATTCTGTTAAGTCTTCAAACTAAAATATCAAAGTCACATATTCCATTCAGTGTGCGTCGCCGCAGTTTAGCAGCACATTCTGTGTACTGTGCAGAGTTGCAGAATAGGAAGAAATACTGTTAAGTCTTCAAACTAAAATATCAAAGTCACATATTCCATTCAGTGTGCGTCGCCGCAGTTTAGCAGCACATTCTGTGTACTGTGCAGAGTTGCAGAATAGGAAGAAATACTGTTAAGTCTTCAAACTAAAATATCAAAGTCACATATTCCATTCAGTGTGCTTCGCCGCAGTTTAGCAGCCTATTCTGTGTACTGTGCAGAGTTGCAGAATAATAAGAAATACTGTTAAGTTTTCAAACTAAAATATCAAAGTCACATATTCCATTCAGTGTGTTTCACCGCCGTTTAGCAGCCTATTCTGTGTACTCTGTACAGTTGCAGAATAATAAGAAATACTGTTAAGTTTTCAAACTCAAATATTAAAGTCACATATTCCATTCAGTGTGTTTCACCGCCGTTTAGCAGCCTATTCTGTGTACTCTGTACAGTTGCAGAATAATAAGAAATACTGTTAAGTTTTCAAACTCAAATATTAAAGTCACATATTCCATTCAGTGTGTTTCACCGCCGTTTAGCAGCCTATTCTGTGTACTCTGTACAGTTGCAGAATAATAAGAAATACTGTTAAGTTTTCAAACTCAAATATTAAAGTCACATATTCCATTCAGTGTGTTTCACCGCCGTTTAGCAGCCTATTCTGTGTACTCTGTACAGTTGCAGAATAATAAGAAATACTGTTAAGTTTTCAAACTCAAATATTAAAGTCACATATTCCATTCAGTGTGTTTCACCGCCGTTTAGCAGCCTATTCTGTGTACTCTGTACAGTTGCAAAATAATAAGAAATACTGTTAAGTTTTCAAACTCAAATATTAAAGTCACATATTCCATTCAGTGTGTTTCACCGCCGTTTAGCAGCCTATTCTGTGTACTCTGTACAGTTGCAGAATAATAAGAAATACTGTTAAGTTTTCAAACTCAAATATTAAAGTCACATATTCCATTCAGTGTGTTTCACCGCCGTTTAGCAGCCTATTCTGTGTACTCTGTACAGTTGCAGAATAATAAGAAATACTGTTAAGTTTTCAAACTCAAATATTAAAGTCACATATTCCATTCAGTGTGTTTCACCGCCGTTTAGCAGCCTATTCTGTGTACTCTGTACAGTTGCAGAATAATAAGAAATACTGTTAAGTTTTCAAACTCAAATATTAAAGTCACATATTCCATTCAGTGTGTTTCACCGCCGTTTAGCAGCCTATTCTGTGTACTCTGTACAGTTGCAGAATAATAAGAAATACTGTTAAGTTTTCAAACTCAAATATTAAAGTCACATATTCCATTCAGTGTGTTTCACCGCCGTTTAGCAGCCTATTCTGTGTACTGTGCAGAGTTGCAGAATAATAAGAAATACTGTTAAGTTTTCAAACTCAAATATTAAAGTCACATATTCTGTGTAAGATGAAGAAGGCGGGTAAAAAGGGACGGGGAAGTGGACGTGATCCTGAAAGTTCAGGGCGCGGGTCAGGACGCGGAGAAACTGTGCCTGGTGCCAGAGCACAAGAAAGAAAGACATCCACCATACCTAGCTTCATGTGTAATTTTACAGGGCGTCGCAGGACATCACTCTCGAGGTCCGACCACTGCGAACAGGTGGTCGGTTGGATGACAGCTGATACTGCTTCCAGTCGGTTAAGCACCACCCTGTCTTCCACCAAGTCCACTCTCAGTAGCCAAGAGTCTGGTCAACATAATCCTCACTCTGATCATCCTTCCTCCCACCATACACGGTCTGGTCAAAGAAGTGATCCCACACTGGGATATAGTGAGGAGCTCGTCTCATCACCAATCCTTCATTTGACCCTCTCTCCAAGCACGCTTGCAGAGGAACATGACATCTTGTGCCCTGATTCACAACCTCTAGAGGCTACCCAATCACAAGAAGATGACAGATGTGAACGGCATTTAAGGTCAAAGGAAGTAGTGGATGATGATGATGATGATGAGACACAGTTGCCATTAAATCAACCACTATTTCCGTCTCAAGACCTTGTTGAGGAGAATGTTATACAGTTGTCAATGACTGAGTATGTGGTGGGATCAAGACTTGAGGAGGATGATCAGAGTGAGGAAGTGGAGGAGGACTTGGTGGACGATGAGGTGACTGACCCCACCTGGGAAGGTGTAGAGCCGAGCGATGACAGCAGTCCTGAGGGTGAGCCATCTGCAGCACCGCAACAGGCTGGAAGAGGCAGTGGTGTGGCTACAGAAAGAAGGCGGACCGCACCAAACCGGCCCGCAAATGTTCCACGGAGCACCCCCTTGCGTAAATCTACCTTGCCAAGGGGTAGGTGTTCCGCGGTATGGCGTTTTTTTAAGGAAAGTGCGGACGACAAAAGAATTGTAGTTTGCAACCTGTGCCACACCAGAATGAGCCGAGGCATGAACACTAGAAACCTCACCACCACCAGCATGATCCGACACATGGCATCCAAGCACCGTAGTAAGTGGGAGGAACGCCTGGATCACCCATCTGTGTCTGCAGGCCACACCACTGCCTCCTCTTCCCCTGTTTTCGGTGCCGGCCAATCGCCTGTCGAAGGCGCAGGCCCGCATACCTCCCGCCCTGCACCTGTACCATCTGAAGCACCATCAGCGACCACATCCACTTCCCTGTCCCAGCACAGCGTCCAAATGTCGTTACCCCAGGCATTTGAGCGCAAGAGAAAGTACCCAGCCACCCACCCACAGGCCATAGCACTAACCTCACACCTTTCCAAATTACTGGCCATCGAAATGCTGCCATTTAGGCTTGTGGACACTGAGTCCTTCCGCAGCCTGATGGCAGCAGCTGTCCCTCGGTACGCGGTCCCCAGCCGCCACTACCTTTCCCGGTGTGCCATCCCCGCATTACACCACCATGTGTCCCGTAACATCACCCGTGCCCTGACCAACGCAGTTACTGGGAAGGTCCACTTAACGACTGACACATGGACAAGTGCTTGTGGTCAGGGACGCTACATTTCCCTGACGGCACACTGGGTGAATGTCGTGGAGGCTGGGAGCGACTCGGACCCTGGGATGGCACGGGTGCTACCCACGCCGAGGATTGCGGGCCCTACCTCCATCAGGGTTTCCACCAGCACCTACGTTATTGGCTCCTCCTCCTCCGTTTCCACCTCCGAATTCTCTACACACAGCGCCACTCCCCCATCAGCCAGTAGCTGGAAGCAGTGTAGCACTGCAGTGGGGAAGCGTCAACAGGCCGTGCTGAAGCTGATCTGCCTTGGGGACAAACAGCACACGGCCTCAGAGCTGTTGCAGGGGATTAGTCACCAGACCGAGCAGTGGCTCTCGCCACTCAACCTGCAAGCAGGCATGGTTGTGTGTGATAATGGGCGTAACTTGGTGGCGGCTTTGGAGCTCGGCAAGCTCACACACGTACCATGCCTAGCGCATGTATTTAATTTAGTGGTGCAGCGATTTCTAAAAACCTACCCCAATGTGCATGATCTCTTGACCAAGGTGCGCCGCGTGTGTGCACATTTCCGTAAGTCATCAACAGCTTCAGCCGGCCTGTTGAAGCTGCAGCAGCGCTTACAATTGCCAGCTCACCGGCTGCTGTGTGACGTGAGCACGCGCTGGAACTCCACCTTCCACATGTTGGCCCGGCTTTGTGAGCAGCAGAGGGCAGTAGTGGAGTACCAGCTGTTACACGGTCGTCGCCTCTCCGTTCAACTTCCTGTAATCAGAAGTGAGGAGTGGGAATGGATGTCAGACCTCTGCGAGGTTTTACGCAATTTTGAGGAATCGACACAGATGGTGAGCGGCGATAACGCTATTATCAGTGTAACCATCCCACTTCTGTGTCTACTGAAACGCTCGCTGCTCACAATTAAAACCGACGCTTTGCATGTGGAAGAGGTGGAAATGGGGGAGGAAGAGCTTACACAAGGTGATAGCCAGAGCACCCTCACTTCGTCTTCTCAGCGACAATTGGAGGAGGCGGAGGAGGAGGAGGAGGAGGAGGAGGAAGACACGGTTGCCTCCGCTACAGAGGGTAGCCATGGAACTTTAGTTCCATCTCTTCAGCGTGGGTGGGCAGAAGAGGAGGAAGAGGATGAGGATATTGAGAGTCATCCTTCTGGTGAGGACAGCGAAATCTTGACTGTTGGTACTCTGGCACACATGGCTGACTTTATGTTAGGCTGCCTTTCCCGTGACCCACGCGTTGTACGCATTTTAGACAACACGGATTACTGGGTGTTCACCCTTCTGGACCCCCGCTACAAAGAGAATTTCTCATCTCTCATTCCTCCGGTGGAGAGGACAAGCAAAATGTTGCAATACCAGAAGGTTCTTGTCGAAAAATTGCTCCAAAATTTTCCATCTGACAACGCTGGCGGCAGAGTACGTGCTACCTTGGCCAACCGAGAAGGGGAGAAAAGGGGAGCACACAGCAGTTCCGAGAAAGGCAGGGCAACACTCTCCAAGGCGTGGGACACCTTCATGACACCCCGCCAGCACCCTCACCCTGATGCGCAGCCTAGTGTCACAAGGAGGGAAAAGTTTTGGAAGATGGTGAAGTAGTACGTAGCAGACCGTGTCAGCGTCCTCAATGATCCCTCTGTGCCTTACAACTACTGGGTGTCCAAGCTGGACACGTGGTATGAACTGGCACTCTACGCCTTGGAGGTGCTGGCCTGCCCTGCCGCCAGCGTTCTGTCTGAGCGGGTATTTAGTGCTGCTGGTGGCATCATAACAGATAAGCGTATCCGCCTTTCCACCGACAATGCTGATAGGTTGACACTTATAAAAATGAACAAGGCCTGGATTTCCCCTGACTTCTCCACTCCACTGGAGGAAAGCCCCGGGGGAACATAAACTCACTTTATATATGTTATTTACAATGATGGGAATACTCTGTATTCCCATTCACCCCTTCCACCCAAAAAACGGGTATATGGTTGACTCTTAATCTTCTCATCCTCCTCCTCCTCTTCCATATGCCCTGGGATATAATTTTTATATAGGGCCAGCTCACCAGCGGGCCCTGTGATATAATTTTTATATAGGGCCAGCTCACCAGCGGGCCCTGTTTGCCAATTTTTATATAGGTCAGCTCACCAGCGGGCCTTCTCATATAATGTTTTATTGGGTCAGCTCTCTAGCGGGCCCTCTCATATAATGTTTTATAGCGTCAGCTCACTAGCGGGCCTTCGCATATAATGTTTAGGATGGTCAGCTCTGCAGCAGACCCTCACCCATAATGTTTTAGATGGTCAGCTCAGCGCACGT
The DNA here is from genome assembly GCA_037306005.1 of Rhinophrynus dorsalis. Taxonomy (NCBI): domain Eukaryota; kingdom Metazoa; phylum Chordata; class Amphibia; order Anura; family Rhinophrynidae; genus Rhinophrynus; species Rhinophrynus dorsalis. The sequence continues at coordinate 34,228,859 of CM074718.1, forward strand.
TTCCATCTTAATCATGGCCTCAGTTCTGAAAATCAAGGAAATTTTTGGGAGAATTTGCCTCTGCGCACGTTTCCCTCTTAATCATGGCCTCAGTTCTGAAAATCAAGGAAATTTTTGGGAGAATTTGCCTCTGCGCACGTTTCCCTCTTAATCATGGCCTCAGTTCTGAAAATCAAGGAAATTTTTGGGAGAATTTGCCTCTGCGCACGTTTCCCTCTTAATCATGGCCTCAGTTCTGAAAATCAAGGAAATTTTTGGGAGAATTTGTCTCTGCGCACGTTTCCCTCTTAATCATGGCCTCAGTTCTGAAAATCTAGGAAATTTTTGGGAGAATTTGCAGATGATATACAAGTAAATATACAGCAAATATTGTTTGGTAACAATTTTTCGCCTAAAGTCGTTTTTATTTTCCTTTTTGTGTGTTTTATGGTCAGTCTGTAAAAATGGCGTACTACGGGCGAAAGATCGTTCCCAGCAGCGATGTTGGAGTCCAAGGTGCATCCAGACATCCTCCCTATGCTGTCCCTGAACCATTTCTGTAGTGTTTCCATCTTTTTCTGCCCTTTTCCTATGGACCAGGCACCCTCCCCTCATCAGAGCAGGGGGTGCCTGGTGTAATGCTCGAGTCCTCCCATTGACTTCAATGGGGCTCGGGTGCTCGGCCGAGCACTCGAGCCTCAGGGGGTGCTCGGTCAGAGCACCCGAACACCCGAGCATTGGGGTGCTCGCTAGTGATGAGCGAGCACCCCAATGCTCGGATGTTCGGGTGCTCTGACCGAGCACCCCCTGAGGCTCGAGTGCTCGGCCGAGCACCCGAGCCCCATTGAAGTCAATGGGAGGACTCGAGCATTACACCAGGCACCCCCTGCTCTGATGAGGGGAGGGTGCCTGGTCCATAGGAAAAGGGCAGAAAAAGATGGAAACACTACAGAAATGGTTCAGGGACAGCATAGGGAGGATGTCTGGATGCACCTTGGACTCCAACATCGCTGCTGGGAACGATCTTTCGCCCGTAGTACGCCATTTTTACAGACTGACCATAAAACACACAAAAAGGAAAATAAAAACGACTTTAGGCGAAAAATTGTTACCAAACAGTATTTGCTGTATATTTACTTATATATCATCTGCAAATTCTCCCAAAAATTTCCTTGATTTTCAGAACTGAGGCCATGATTAAGAGGGAAACGTGCGCAGAGGCAAATTCTCCCAAAAATTTCCTTGATTTTCAGAACTGAGGCCATGATTAAGAGGGAAACGTGCGCAGAGGCAAATTCTCCCAAAAATTTCCTTGATTTTCAGAACTGAGGCCATGATTAAGATGGAAACGTGCGCTGAGCTGACCATCTAAAACATTATGGGTGAGGGTCTGCTGCAGAGCTGACCATCCTAAACATTATATGCGAAGGCCCGCTAGTGAGCTGACGCTATAAAACATTATATGAGAGGGCCCGCTAGAGAGCTGACCCAATAAAACATTATATGAGAAGGCCCGCTGGTGAGCTGACCTATATAAAAATTGGCAAACAGGGCCCGCTGGTGAGCTGGCCCTATATAAAAATTATATCACAGGGCCCGCTGGTGAGCTGGCCCTATATAAAAATTATATCCCAGGGCACGCTGGTGAGCTGGCCCTATATAAAAATTATAGCACAGGGCATATGGAAGAGGAGGAGGAGGATGAGAAGATTAAGAGTCAACCATATACCCGTTTTTTGGGTGGAAGGGGTGAATGGGAATACAGAGTATTCCCATCATTGTAAATAACATATATAAAGTGAGTTTATGTTCCCCCGGGGCTTTCCTCCAGTGGAGTGGAGAAGTCAGGGGAAATCCAGGCCTTGTTCATTTTTATAAGTGTCAACCTATCAGCATTGTCGGTGGAAAGGCGGATACGCTTATCTGTTATGATGCCACCAGCAGCACTAAATACCCGCTCAGACAGAACGCTGGCGGCAGGGCAGGCCAGCACCTCCAAGGCGTAGTGTGCCAGTTCATACCACGTGTCCAGCTTGGACACCCAGTAGTTGTAAGGCACAGAGGGATCATTGAGGACGCTGACACGGTCTGCTACGTACTCCTTCACCATCTTCCAAAACTTTTCCCTCCTTGTGACACTAGGCTGCGCATCAGGGTGAGGGTGCTGGCGGGGTGTCATGAAGGTGTCCCACGCCTTGGAGAGTGTTGCCCTGCCTTTCTCGGAACTGCTGTGTGCTCCCCTTTTCTCCCCTTCTCGGTTGGCCAAGGTAGCACGTACTCTGCCGCCAGCGTTGTCAGATGGAAAATTTTGGAGCAATTTTTCAACAAGAACCTTCTGGTATTGCACCATTTTGCTTGTCCTCTCCACCGGAGGAATGAGAGATGAGAAATTCTCTTTGTAGCGGGGGTCCAGAAGGGTGAACACCCAGTAATCCGTGTTGTCTAAAATGCGTACAACGCGTGGGTCACGGGAAAGGCAGCCTAACATAAAGTCAGCCATGTGTGCCAGAGTACCAACAGTCAAGATTTCGCTGTCCTCACCAGGAGGATGACTCTCAATATCCTCATCCTCTTCCTCCTCTTCTGCCCACCCACGCTGAAGAGATGGAACTAAAGTTCCATGGCTACCCTCTGTAGCGGAGGCAACCGTGTCTTCCTCCTCCTCCTCCTCCTCCTCCTCCGCCTCCTCCAATTGTCGCTGAGAAGACGAAGTGAGGGTGCTCTGGCTATCACCTTGTGTAAGCTCTTCCTCCCCCATTTCCACCTCTTCCACATGCAAAGCATCGGTTTTAATTGTGAGCAGCGAGCGTTTCAGTAGACACAGAAGTGGGATGGTTACACTGATAATAGCGTTATCGCCGCTCACCATCTGTGTCGATTCCTCAAAATTGCGTAAAACCTCGCAGAGGTCTGACATCCATTCCCACTCCTCACTTCTGATTACAGGAAGTTGAACGGAGAGGCGACGACCGTGTAACAGCTGGTACTCCACTACTGCCCTCTGCTGCTCACAAAGCCGGGCCAACATGTGGAAGGTGGAGTTCCAGCGCGTGCTCACGTCACACAGCAGCCGGTGAGCTGGCAATTGTAAGCGCTGCTGCAGCTTCAACAGGCCGGCTGAAGCTGTTGATGACTTACGGAAATGTGCACACACGCGGCGCACCTTGGTCAAGAGATCATGCACATTGGGGTAGGTTTTTAGAAATCGCTGCACCACTAAATTAAATACATGCGCTAGGCATGGTACGTGTGTGAGCTTGCCGAGCTCCAAAGCCGCCACCAAGTTACGCCCATTATCACACACAACCATGCCTGCTTGCAGGTTGAGTGGCGAGAGCCACTGCTCGGTCTGGTGACTAATCCCCTGCAACAGCTCTGAGGCCGTGTGCTGTTTGTCCCCAAGGCAGATCAGCTTCAGCACGGCCTGTTGACGCTTCCCCACTGCAGTGCTACACTGCTTCCAGCTACTGGCTGATGGGGGAGTGGCGGTGTGTGTAGAGAATTCGGAGGTGGAAACGGAGGAGGAGGAGCCAATAACGTAGGTGCTGGTGGAAACCCTGATGGAGGTAGGGCCCGCAATCCTCGGCGTGGGTAGCACCCGTGCCATCCCAGGGTCCGAGTCGCTCCCAGCCTCCACGACATTCACCCAGTGTGCCGTCAGGGAAATGTAGCGTCCCTGGCCACAAGCACTTGTCCATGTGTCAGTCGTTAAGTGGATCTTCCCAGTAACTGCGTTGGTCAGGGCACGGGTGATGTTACGGGACACATGGTGGTGTAATGCGGGGATGGCACACCGGGAAAAGTAGTGGCGGCTGGGGACCGCGTACCGAGGGACAGCTGCTGCCATCAGGCTGCGGAAGGACTCAGTGTACACAAGCCTAAATGGCAGCATTTCGATGGCCAGTAATTTTGAAAGGTGTGAGGTTAGTGCTATGGCCTGTGGGTGGGTGGCTGGGTACTTTCTCTTGCGCTCAAATGCCTGGGGTAACGACATTTGGACGCTGTGCTGGGACAGGGAAGTGGATGTGGTCGCTGATGGTGCTTCAGATGCTACAGGTGCAGGGCGGGAGGTATGCGGGCCTGCGCCTTCGACAGGCGATTGGCCGGCACCGAAAACAGGGGAAGAGGAGGCAGTGGTGTGGCCTGCAGACACAGGTGGGCAATCCAGGCGTTCCTCCCACTTACTACGGTGCTTGGATGCCATGTGTCGGATCATGCTGGTGGTGGTGAGGTTTCTAGTGTTCATGCCTCGGCTCATTCTGGTGTGGCACAGGTTGCAAACTACAATTCTTTTGTCGTCCGCACTTTCCTTAAAAAAACGCCATACAGCGGAACACCTACCCTTTGGCAAGGTAGATTTACGCAAGGGGGTGCTCCGTGGAACATTTGCGGGCCGGTTTGGTGCGGTCCGCCTTCTTTCTGTAGCCACACCACTGCCTCTTCCAGCCTGTTGCGGTGCTGCAGATGGCTCACCCTCAGGACTGCTGTCATCGCTCGGCTCTACACCTTCCCAGGTGGGGTCAGTCACCTCATCGTCCACCAAGTCCTCCTCCACTTCCTCACTCTGATCATCCTCCTCAAGTCTTGATCCCACCACATACTCAGTCATTGACAACTGTATAACATTCTCCTCAACAAGGTCTTGAGACGGAAATAGTGGTTGATTTAATGGCAACTGTGTCTCATCATCATCATCATCATCATCCACTACTTCCTTTGACCTTAAATGCCGTTCACATCTGTCATCTTCTTGTGATTGGGTAGCCTCTAGAGGTTGTGAATCAGGGCACAAGATGTCATGTTCCTCTGCAAGCGTGCTTGGAGAGAGGGTCAAATGAAGGATTGGTGATGAGACGAGCTCATCACTATATCCCAGTGTGGGATCACTTCTTTGACCAGACCGTCTATGGTGGGAGGAAGGATGATCAGAGTGAGGATTATGTTGACCAGACTCTTGGCTACTGAGAGTGGACTTGGTGGAAGACAGGGTGGTGCTTAACCGACTGGAAGCAGTATCAGCTGTCATCCAACCGACCACCTGTTCGCACTGGTCGGACCTCGAGAGTGATGTCCTGCGACACCCTGTGAAATCAGACATGAAGCTAGGTATGGTGGATGTCTTTCTTTCTTGTGCTCTGGCACCAGGCACAGTTTCTCCGCGTCCTGACCCGCGCCCTGAACTTTCAGGATCACGTCCACTTCCCCGTCCCTTTTTACCCGCCTTCTTCATCTTACACAGAATATGTGACTTTAATATTTGAGTTTGAAAACTTAACAGTATTTCTTATTATTCTGCAACTCTGCAGAGTACACAGAAAAGGCTGCTAAACTGCGGTGAAACACACTGAATGGAATATGTGACTTTGATATTTTAGTTTGAAGACTTAACAGTATTTCTTCCTATTCTGCAACTCTGCAGAGTACACAGAAAAGGCTGCTAAACTGCGGTGAAACACACTGAATGGAATATGTGACTTTGATATTTTAGTTTGAAGACTTAACAGTATTTCTTCCTATTCTGCAACTGTACAGAGTACACAGAATAGGCTGTTAAACGGCGTTGAAACACACTGAATGGAATATGTGACTTTAATATTTGAGTTTGAAAACTTAACAGTATTTCTTATTATTCTGCAACTGTACAGAGTACACAGAATAGGCTGTTAAACGGCGTTGAAACACACTGAATGGAATATGTGACTTTAATATTTGAGTTTGAAAACTTAACAGTATTTCTTATTATTCCGCAACTGTACAGAGTACACAGAATAGGCTGTTAAACGGCGTTGAAACACACTGAATGGAATATGTGACTTTAATATTTGAGTTTGAAAACTTAACAGTATTTCTTATTATTCTGCAACTGTACAGAGTACACAGAATAGGCTGTTAAACGGCGGTGAAACACACTGAATGGAATATGTGACTTTAATATTTGAGTTTGAAAACTTAACAGTATTTCTTATAATTCTGCAACTGTACAGAGTACACAGAATAGGCTGTTAAACGGCGTTGAAACACACTGAATGGAATATGTGACTTTAATATTTGAGTTTGAAAACTTAACAGTATTTCTTATTATTCTGCAACTGTACAGAGTACACAGAATAGGCTGTTAAACGGCGTTGAAACACACTGAATGGAATATGTGACTTTAATATTTGAGTTTGAAAACTTAACAGTATTTCTTATTATTCTGCAACTGTACAGAGTACACAGAATAGGCTGTTAAACGGCGGTGAAACACACTGAATGGAATATGTGACTTTAATATTTGAGTTTGAAAACTTAACAGTATTTCTTATAATTCTGCAACTGTACAGAGTACACAGAATAGGCTGTTAAACGGCGTTGAAACACACTGAATGGAATATGTGAGTTTAATATTTGAGTTTGAAAACTTAACAGTATTTCTTATTATTCTGCAACTGTACAGAGTACACAGAATAGGCTGTTAAACGGCGTTGAAACACACTGAATGGAATATGTGACTTTAATATTTGAGTTTGAAAACTTAACAGTATTTCTTATTATTCTGCAACTGTACAGAGTACACAGAATAGGCTGTTAAACGGCGGTGAAACACACTGAATGGAATATGTGACTTTAATATTTGAGTTTGAAAACTTAACAGTATTTCTTATAATTCTGCAACTGTACAGAGTACACAGAATAGGCTGTTAAACGGCGTTGAAACACACTGAATGGAATATGTGACTTTAATATTTGAGTTTGAAAACTTAACAGTATTTCTTATTATTCTGCAACTGTACAGAGTACACAGAATAGGCTGTTAAACGGCGTTGAAACACACTGAATGGAATATGTGACTTTAATATTTGAGTTTGAAAACTTAACAGTATTTCTTATTATTCTGCAACTGTACAGAGTACACAGAATAGGCTGTTAAACGGCGGTGAAACACACTGAATGGAATATGTGACTTTAATATTTGAGTTTGAAAACTTAACAGTATTTCTTATAATTCTGCAACTGTACAGAGTACACAGAATAGGCTGTTAAACGGCGTTGAAACACACTGAATGGAATATGTGACTTTAATATTTGAGTTTGAAAACTTAACAGTATTTCTTATTATTCTGCAACTGTACAGAGTACACAGAATAGGCTGTTAAACGGCGTTGAAACACACTGAATGGAATATGTGACTTTAATATTTGAGTTTGAAAACTTAACAGTATTTCTTATTATTCTGCAACTGTACAGAGTACACAGAATAGGCTGTTAAACGGCGGTGAAACACACTGAATGGAATATGTGACTTTAATATTTGAGTTTGAAAACTTAACAGTATTTCTTATAATTCTGCAACTGTACAGAGTACACAGAATAGGCTGTTAAACGGCGTTGAAACACACTGAATGGAATATGTGACTTTAATATTTGAGTTTGAAAACTTAACAGTATTTCTTATTATTCTGCAACTGTACAGAGTACACAGAATAGGCTGTTAAACGGCGTTGAAACACACTGAATGGAATATGTGACTTTAATATTTGAGTTTGAAAACTTAACAGTATTTCTTATTATTCTGCAACTGTACAGAGTACACAGAATAGGCTGTTAAACGGCGGTGAAACACACTGAATGGAATATGTGACTTTAATATTTGAGTTTGAAAACTTAACAGTATTTCTTATTATTCTGCAACTCTGCAGAGTACACAGAAAAGGCTGCTAAACTGCGGCGAAGCACACTGAATGGAATATGTGACTTTGAAATTTTAGTTTGAAGACTTAACAGTATTTCTTCCTATTCTGCAACTCTGCACAGTACACAGAATGTGCTGCTACACTGCGGCGAAGCACACTGAATGGAATATGTGACTTTGATATTTTAGTTTGAAGACTTAACAGTATTTCTTCCTATTCTGCAACTCTGCACAGTACACAGAATGTGCTGCTAAACTGCGGCGAAGCACACTGAATGGAATATGTGACTTTGAAATTTTAGTTTGAAGACTTAACAGTATTTCTTCCTATTCTGCAACTCTGCACAGTACACAGAATGTGCTGCTAAACTGCGGCGAAGCACACTGAATGGAATATGTGACTTTGATATTTTAGTTTGAAGACTTAACAGTATTTCTTCCTATTCTGCAACTCTGCACAGTACACAGAATGTGCTGCTACACTGCGGCGAAGCACACTGAATGGAATATGTGACTTTGATATTTTAGTTTGAAGACTTAACAGTATTTCTTCCTATTCTGCAACTCTGCACAGTACACAGAATAGGCTGCTAAACTGCGGCGAAGCACACTGAATGGAATATGTGACTTTGATATTTTAGTTTGAAGACTTAACAGTATTTCTTCCTATTCTGCAACTCTGCACAGTACACAGAATGTGCTGCTACACTGCGGCAAAGCACACTGAATGGAATATGTGACTTTGATATTTTAGTTTGAAGACTTAACAGTATTTCTTCCTATTCTGCAACTCTGCACAGTACACAGAATAGGCTGCTAAACTGCGGCGAAGCACACTGAATGGAATATGTGACTTTGATATTTTAGTTTGAAGACTTAACAGAATGTGCTCTAATCTGCAACTTTGCACACTAAACAGAATGTGCTCTAATCTGCAACTTTGCACACTAAACAGAATGTGCTCTAATCTGCAACTGTGCACACTAAACAGAATGTGCTCTAATCTGCAACTTTGCACACTAAACAGAATATATATATATATTTTTTTTTTTTTTTTTTCCCCCACACCAAATAACCTGCTGCCCCCACACACAGTAGTCCTAAAAAGGACTTTTGGTTCTTTTTTTTTCACAATTTTTGTTTTTTTCCTCCCTACACTGCCTTTCCCTTCCTATCCTCAGCTCTCCCTGGCTCAGACTGAGCCGAACTCGATGGTCAGGTGCTATACAGCACCTGACCACGGGTTCTGGCCAGCCAATCAGTGTAATGCCAGCAGCCAACATGGCTGCTGGCATTACACCGATGTCAGAGCCTCCCTGCACGTTTATTGGCTGTGCAGCAGCCGCAAAACGTGCGGGGAGGAGACCCGAACATGGCGGGCGAGCACATGCGGTACTCGTACGAGTACCGCCATGTGCCGAGCAGAGCGATGCTCGAGCCGATCCGAGCATCGGCCGAGCATGCTCGCTCAACACTAGTGCTCGCTCATCACTAGTCAAAATATTTAGTTGTTTGAATTACCATTAACCTAAACAGTAACCACTGAGACACAGTTATGGTTACGGATAGACAGGCCGGAAAGTAATATTCACATTACTTATTTGCTTACTTTCACACTTATTGATATTTATCTTAAATTTTAGGGGGTTGGAGTTCTGAACAGACGCATGGTAAGACAGTCATACGATAATAGGAGCAACTTATCTGTTTGCAGTGAAAGGGAAGGTAAAGTACTGATGAACTAGGGGTAAATCTGATGAGGGGTAGTAGCTCATATCGAAAATTGAGACAGATGACTGAAGGGAACAGGGATAAGGTGTGTAATACTTATGTTCGGTACCTATAGGGTTAATGGTTACATTTGACTGATTCTGCAGAGGTCTATGTACTAGGGAGGAAACCACCAGACTGGTCTGTTCTAGTTCCTCAAGGCCGTTATGATAGAATGTGCAGAATATCCAAATCCCCCCCTTCCTGTGAACAAGTTTTGTCTTTCTGTTTTTTTATAACTTCTGTTTTCTGCTGAAACGAAACTGTGCACCTCGCCCCTCCCTGTAGGGGAGGGGGCTGTATAGGGCTATAAAGGTTTTGTATGATAAGAATAAAGAGAGAGCTTGTATTGTATACGCTGTTGTGTGTGTTTTTCTTTGCGAACCATACAGGCCCCCGGTATACCGGTAATTGACATAGATTTCATAGATAGACTAATAATAATAGGGTGAAAGGTATCTCTTCAGGCAGCGATCCAGGGAAAGATTCCCTAACAGTTTTTGGTGGAGAATGCGGGCAGTGTGCATCCATGGGTAAGTGACTATATGTTGTCGCCGTCCCAGGGATCACACTGCCGTCTTAAGGGTTGAGTGAAATAGGGAGATAGGGAGTGAGTTTCTGTTAGTCTAATATATCAGCGCGCTATAGAAATAAGGTTCGAGGCATAGGGACTCAGGAACCAAGATATGAGGTTCGAGGCATAGGGACTCGGGAACCAGTATAGTTCGAACCACCGTACTCGGGAACTAAGGCTCGAGGAGCCAGATTGATAGACTCGGGAACCAAGGTTCGAGAAATCAAACTGGCAGACTCGGGAGCCACGGTTCGAGGAACATATAAGGTAGACTCGGGAACCGATGTTCGAGCACATTAGGGGTGGTTCGGGAACTACTGTAGTCGGGAATGACCACAGGATTCGGCCCTTGGCAGTCTCGGAAGGTCACCGTGGATGACAACCGGGAGACTGCCCGGTAAATTAAGTGAGTGGCATTTGACTACCGAATATTAGACAGCAGAACACTCTCCACTATAGGGTCCCTCTGTGAGTCTATGTCAATAATCTACTGTTCTGTCCTCTCTTGTCTGTCAAATTGTTTCATGATACTATATGATTACTATGCACTGGTGTTGAGATATGGATGTTTGTAGAGATGTCAATTAAGTATTGTATCAAAGGATATTAGAGGCTGAGAATAAGTATTGTGTTATTGTGTGCTGTCCCCGGTTCAGGTGAAGGTAAGCACTGAGAACGGGTGTTATTCCAGGTGAAGGTGAGCACCTGAATTTTTACTCCTTTTCTTTTCCTCGTTTATTTGACATTGTGATTGCATTGTATTGTACAACTTGTTGTAAGATGGGAGGGCAAGAGAGTAAGACCCCAGAAATAGGTGAGGATTGTATATACTATGTAGAGAGACTGACAGGGGGTTCCTATTACATTATTCCATTCGTGTCTAATTTGGCGGGGAGTCTGGTCCTGCAAGATACCACCCACTGACTTTCTCCCCTGATCACTGGGAAAATTTACAACTGTCTCATATTTGTTGCGCATGGCTAACCTGTTTACATACATGTTATGTGTCGTTTGTCTGGGGTAGATACGTGCCCTGTTTCGGAGGGATATAGTAAGTGAGCACAGAAAGAGGGAGAACGTGCCCACATCACCAGAGAGTTTAAGTAGTTACACGGTGGGATACAGAGAAGTAGGGAATGGGGGTCACCCAAGGGAAGCCCCTTAAGGGCGTAGTGGCCCGGGATCTGGTGATGTTGAGAGGGGAAGGAACATTGTAAGAAAACGGGTAAGTTATTCAGAGTGTGTGGATTATTGCTATCAAAATCAGGTACTAACACATTATGCATTCATTTAGTGACAGCTAGGCAGGAGTTAAGCCGCCATGCTTGTAAAATGTTGATGCTATGAGAAAGTTAGCGCAGCTCTGATTCCCCCTCCCTTCTCTTCCATTCTACCTCTCCCCCTTGTTCTCTGTGTTCTTAGATAAGACACAAGTAACGGAATTTCAAGGTCACCAACGCTGCTGTTTTTCTAAAGGTCCTATTGTTAAGATGTTGTCTAGTAGCTGGGAACTAAGGGTTAATAAATATGATTAGGTGGAAATATAGATTTGTATTATGGTATAGATTTGCATTTAAATATCTACGTACCGTTTTGTATTTCCTTGTTAAAAGGGGACCGTAATAACTCAATGATCCGAGGATTCTGACAGGGGCAGGTTTTTTTGTACATTTATGTGGATATGTATTGCCAGGGTCATGTACTGGTTGGCCACCAGTAATAAGCCTGGACAGGCACACGGTATTGGTTCTGAGATAAAATGTTGCAACATTTAGGTAAATTCAATGACTTGGGGACTGTACAGGTAACACTGATTTATACTTCCCTGCTTACACTTCCCACTGAATCAGGAAGCACACAGTGAGGATGATGTATTAAGGAGAACATCTCTCCATCTTTACTGATCTTAGTGCACAGGTTCCATAGAATAACATAGGACATAACACTGGAGAAGTTATCTCTTCTTAATCACCTATTTATCACACCTTAGTACATAACTCCCTCCAGTATTTCCAGAGAAAAACAACTGCAGCACAGCAGACAAAACACTCCCATTCATCAAATATGATTTTGACCACTTGAAGCTATCCTATGGAGACATACATAGTACTGAAAGGGTTTAATGCCCCTTTTGCTATGAAGAAGTTGTTTTACTCCAAAATAAGTGCAGTTCTCTTAGTACATCAGCCTCATTGTCACACAGTAAAACACACCAGATCCTGTCCTAGTAATCACCAGTGTTAATAATTGTGACAAGTGAATTATCAGTAGGGGTGGGCAAAAAGTTAGAAACATTTTCTTCATGACTTTTTGTGAATAATGGTTGATTTTTCTCTTTTTACATGAAAGTTTATAGCTTTTTAGCTTTTTTGTCCAATGCAAAATTTTCCTCCTTTTCTCCTGTTCCAACACATTTTCTCCTATATTTAATATGGTGCAACATTTCCCAGCACAATATTACTTCTTCTGAGGGCTGTAGTGGAGAAATAAGTGGCTGGAAGTCAAAGTTGTGAGTCCTACAGCAACAAATACCTTGAAAAATGTGTTAGCGTACAGAGTGCATTTGTCCTTTGCCCAAAACACTAACTTGCTGCTTAAGTGACACTGACACATTTTCATGATGATGTCATTAAAAATAAAGTACAACCTACAATGTGGCAGATGTGTATGGTAGTGGTGGTGGGGACATGGACATGGTGTGAATGGTGGGACCTTGACAGACTGCATCCACCACGGGAGAAGAGGAATCATCATCATTTACTGCACATGCTGCAACAACCATTGCTGCAGTTAGTTTTTGAACTACCACTTTACTCCCACATCCCTGCACTGCTCCACCTTTCCCCTTCCCCCTGCCCCATGTGCATATGCTGGACATTTCTCAACTACTGTGTGTTTTACTCTCTACAGTGCACAACTGATGGAGGGTGAATTCTTGCCTTAGCCCAAAAAAAGGCTCCCAGTCAATTGTCTGTCACCTAATGTATTTATTTGTTTAATTATGTATCAAATTTTTTTCGCAGCACAGAGACAATAAAAGCAAAATCAGCAAGCAAATTGGACCCCACCTGTCTTTGTCTTGCCAGTTAGCCACACCGAATTCTGGGATATTTCCTCCCTTCTTCTCCCCCAGAGTGCCCACAAACTTCCCTAATACAGAGAACAAATGTTCTACCTAAAAGACTCCCTAAACTAAGCTTCAATTCCCTTTTATTTGTCTATCTTCTCTAGATCAAAAACATGCTGCTCTCTCCTCTCATAAACACAAAATGGCTGCTGTGAGACCTGACACTCTTTTATATACCTGTAGAAAGTATCGAAAACATAGGAATGGTGGGGAAAAAATTTGCTCCCCATTGATTTCAATGCAGTGAGCTAGGAGAAAAAAGTGGGAAAATCGCACTTTTCTTGAGAAAATTTTCACCAAGCTTGAAGTGCCATTTTATACTGATTTTGGTTTGAGGCAAACCTTTTCGCCCATCCCTACTAATAATTGTGAGAAGTGAATTATCAGTGATATTTGACTCTACATGGAATGCTCTGTGATGTGTATTGTGTTATTGATCAGCAGGTTATTACTATTAAACTCATAATGAAGCTGGTAAAATCTTAATATCAATTGATGTCAGTATAGAATCTGGTTAAATGTCTAGTTGTTCTCCTTTATACATTTCCAGAATTCCACTCGATGGAAAGAGGTGATCTGGGGGAACAGATGCAGCAGTTTGTTATCAGAAACAAGATTTATTTTATTATATTTTCAGGTTACATTCTATTATTCATCAGTACAGATTGTTCTTATTATAACCGGTAAATGTATTGTGGTTGAGTTTGACATTATTGAGAAATGAGCACCATAGAACATGGGAGTAAGAAGAGGGGTGGTCAGAAGGCAAATTCCCCTCTACACACGCAGAGATATTCATTTGAATTTGGTGCCCCCCCCTTCATATGTGGAACAGACCACCTCAGCACTGAAGTTAAAACAACAGCTGCTGCCAAGTGTCAGTGTAACGGTGATCTGATTGGCACAGATATGATCACTTCTTATTACACCTCACCTGTCAGGTCACCTTTGTCTTCTTCCTGCTATAGAAATACAAATAAAGTTTGTTACAAGATGGCTCTCTCTTGTACATTGGCTGCAGGACCGTCTGTTTCCAATGAACCCCTCACACATCTGACTTTGTGTCCTCATGTGAGAAGGGGTAAAGCACCAGGAGATTCAGTAACAGGCGGTGAGTTTAGAGAGTGATAGTGTAAGCGGCTGGGGGAGACAGTGGGTGAGGGGGTCACCAAAGCCGTTAATGTACCTTATTCTCAGACTGACCCTTTAACCCATCATTAGCCCTTACTGCAGAACCTGTCATCTCAGCCTTGTCTCTCCTGTCCTGATTCTCTCTCTCTCATATTTAATCCTATTCCCTCCTCTCTCACACTTTTCATATCATCCTAGACTTTCTCTCTTTCCCTCTGACATTTCATCCCAACCGCGCTTCTCTCTCCCAACATTTTCCTGCCTCTCTCACCCCCTCACACACAATCTCCCCCCTCCGAAATTCTGGAGCAAACCAAAAGCACCACAGGGTACAAACCACCAATTATTAAAAATGGTGATATTGATTCTGCAATGTGTTGGAGACCTCTCTGGTATTCTAGGGGTTAAAACTCTCATTTAAATGAATGATAATTTGGGGAATGTTTATTTGTCCAACAACGTTGCCTTTAGTCATAAGGTCCGATGTATGTAGATCTGTCCAGACTCTACTGTATGTGAGGTCTAACTCAGCATTAACCATCTCTTATCTGGATCAGTCTGCAGGAGTCCCAGTGCTGTATCTTGGCCTAGGCGTAGGGCGGCACTTTACAGGGGGTGGCATAAAAAGGCACTCACTCAGATGTTCCCACCACCGAAACTGAATCTGCTCCAGCAGCCTTAAGGGTTATGTGTGACCCCAGGGGGTTCGTAGAAATTTGTCCGGGGGGGGGGGGGGCAAAGCCATAATATGACTCCCAGGCAGCCCATTAAGTCCCTTTGCTTATATGGAGGGGATAACTGTGTGACCCCCACTCATCATGTGAGCTGCAGTGAGTGATGGTGAGACATCTAATTTAATGTGTGCGTGTCACACGTCATATATGTGCACGCATGCATTAACCATAAAGGGGAAGAATCCCCAAAAAAGAAATCAATTCAGAATGTTTATTAGTACAATGAGACATAAATTCAGCAATTAAAATTAAAAACAATTAAAACACAGAATGAGGGAGGTAGCTGGGGCCATATGAATAGTCAGTGCAGCCAGATATAAAATGCAACAAGAAATATAACAACTGGCTCAAAATACTAATAACCACGACTGCAATAAAAAAAAGACATACAAAATATATTAATGTGATCCAATCAATATCACAATATTAAAGTGCTAGTCCAGCAGCTGACGTGAGGGTTGATTTCTAGGGGCCTTCTACAGTAGTAATGACCGTTTAACCCCTTAACGACCCTTGACGGTCATAGTACGTAAAGGGTCGATCTGACTTAACGACCCATGACGTACTATGACCATCATGGAGTTCCGGGCTCCCCCCACGGCTGCACGCCGTTCGGGGAGTCTGGAACCGGAAAAAAAAACAAATAAAAAGCTCACCGGACGTTGAGTCGCATTGCAGTGCTCATACCCCGGTCGTTAAGGGGTTAATGTAACCTGTCTGAGGAAGTGTTGGTTATACAGCACGAAATGTGTAAGAGTTTTTCTCCACCAACGTTAACAGAGATACCGCTTCCGGAATAGGTTACATTAAATGGTCATTACAAGCCACAGATCTGAATATTCAGCCATCAAGGATTTCACCACCTGTGCAGAAATACAGAGAAAGGGATAAAGAGATCAGAGAAGACGGGAGGTGTATTGCAGAATCCTCTGCCCGCATAGACACATGAACATATCTAATGACCCGAGGTAATATAGTGACATTGTAGTTTCATGTCCGGGGGACACATTCCGTAGTCTGAGTCCAGAGAGAGACAAAGTAAGACACATTAAATCTATCGTCCTATTCCTATGTTATTCTATGAAGCCTAGGCACTAAGATTTCTTCAGCTTTGGAGATCATAGTAAATAGGCGTTATAGAATAACTTAGGAACTGGAGAAGTGATATCACTGGAGAAGTCATTTCCTCCTTATCACCTCTTTATAACACCTTAGTGCATCTCCCTCAGGTGTCATTACTGACATTTTTAGAGTAATTCATAACATAAAAATGAGTTTTGGATCTCAGCTTTCAGTGAGTAAATGCTGTAATATGAATTATGGACACAGGGTGGCAGCAAAACATAACAAATGATTTGTACCTACAAAAATATCCAAGTTACAAAGATATGTATTCAAAGTAGGTAATAACTTTCTTAACCCTTCGAGTTCCAGATGGTTGACAAAAACATTGCTTTCCTTTGCCTTACCTTTCATCAACAAATTTCTCCAAGAGACTTCAATCACAATATGCTAGAAAAAAATAATTAAAGACACTTTTTATCTGCAATGTAATCTAGGTCAGAATGAGATAAATGTACAAAAAGATACAAAAATAAAACAAACTACTGTTACAAAGTCTTTATGCACAAATCATATCCTGACAAAAAGAGACACTTTCTAAGCATTAATGATACATTACAAAATATTGATAAAATAGGTGCTAGGTAGTAAAGAAAAGTGGTTTAATTCTGTGGCAAACCAACTGCACCACAGGGGACCAATATAAACTCCCATTGCTTTAAATTGGACTTAACCCCTTGAAGTTATCAACTGCAGTATAATCTAGGCCAATATTAAGGTGCCACAGAGCCTGACCTTTCAGGTCATTCACTTCTAGAGCACTGCAGATTTCTGGGAGAAAATGTAAACACAACTATTACTGGTGATTAGTAGGAATACATCATTTTTCTTATGATGTGAATTTTAGACTGGGAAAGATGTGGGTCCTTTCCTCAGAAATTCCCATCTGAAGGAAAATAAAAACATAATGCTTGTACAGCCCTCTGGTTCTTAAGTGGTTAATATTCACACGTCCCAGTGCCTTGTTCCCACCCACACGCCATCGTCACTTACACATGGAATAATGTAAACACACATATGTCACCTCACACATGCACTCACACACTCACCTCAGATTGCAGGTGGAATGTGCTACCACAACCAGACAACAGCTTTATGGGGATGATGGGAATTGTGGTCCATAACAGCAGGAGGTCCAGAAAATGCCTAATCCTGACCACAGGTGTTGGTGGTGATTTCATTCTCTGTGTTATAAATGGTTCAATGTTCAGACCTCTAGCATTTAAGGGATTAAAAGTCACATTTAAATAAATTATAATTTGGGGAATGTTTATTTGCCTTTAGGTCTGGTGTCAGTGGCGTAACTATAAGGGGTTGCAAGGGTCTCACCCACGACCGGGCCCATCACTCCAGGGGCCCTGCCGCCCCCTGGGAACCCTCCGCCTGGTGTCCGCAATCTCCCTCCTAGTAACGCAGAGCGGTAGGAGATGACATCAGTGCCACAGGATTGGCGAAGAGCTAACATAGTGCCTCTATTTAAGAAGGGAACTAAAACAGAACCTGGGAATTATAGACCAGTGAGTTTGACCTCTGTAGTGGGAAAACTATTAGAAGGCATAATAAGGGACTATATTCAGGATTACAACACAAAAAATAAGATCATTAGCACGAATCAACATGGTTTTATGAAGAATAGGTCATGCCAAACTAATCTTTTCAGCTTCTATGAGGAGGTAAGCAGCAACCTTGACAATGGCAAGGCAGTAGATGTAGTATATCTAGACTTTGCAAAGGCATTTGATACAGTACCACACAGAAGGCTGGTGTATAAAATAAGGAAATTGGGGCTAGGAGATAACCTTTGCAATTGGATACAAAACTGGTTGAAGGATAGGGAACAGTGTGTGGTTGTAAATGGAAAATTCTCCAGTATAGTTAAAGTGGAGAGTGGAGTACCTCAGGGTTCAGTATTGGGTCCGCTGCTTTTTAACATGTTTATAAATGACCTGGAAATAGATATAGAAAGCAAAATATCAATATTTGCAGATGATACTAAATTATGCAAAGTCATTAATTCAGAACAGGATATTTTCTCTCTACAGAGGGACTTACATACAATGTCAGATTGGGCAAACATGTGGAATATGAAGTTTAATGTGGGGAAGTGTAAAGTCATGCATTTGGGAGGAAACAATCCCAAGGCTACTTATAAACTTAATGGAATAATTTTAGGTGACTCGTTGCTAGAAAAAGACCTGGGTATCCTTGTCAACTACAAACTTGGAAACAGTGACCAGTGTCAAACAGCAGTAGCAAAGGCAAACAAAGTCCTGTCTTGCATAAAAAGAGGTATTGAAGCAAGAGTGGATAACATTATTTTACCATTATACAAATCATTGGTAAGACCTCACCTTGAGTATGCAGTGCAATTTTGGGCACCGGTTCTGAAAAAGGATATACTAGAACTAGAGAGGGTACAGCGGAGAGCAACAAAATTAATTAAGGGAATGGAGGACTTGACATATGAGGAACGACTAAACAAACTTGGTTTATTTACTCTAGAGAAAAGACGACTAAGAGGAGACCTTATCACATTGTACAAGTATATGAGAGGTCAATACAAGGATCTCTGTGGTGAGCTATTTATTCCAAGGCCTGCTCAGGTGACCAGGGGACACCTCTTGAGATTAGAGGAAAGGAGGTTTAAACTTCAGCAGAGGAAGGGTTTTTTTACGGTAAGGTCTGTCAAATTGTGGAATTCATTGCCCAGGGAGGTAGTTATGGCAGATACAATGGACACATTTAAGAGAAGATTAGATACATTTCTTTCAAAAGGGAACATACAGAGTTATACTGTTTATCAGTAGGCAGATCAGGAAGGTCTGATAAAGACTAATTTAATTGGTAGCAGGAAAGCTATAAAATTCTTAGTTACTGAGGTATGAAGCGAAGGTTGAACTTGATGGACTTGTGTCTTTTTTCAACCTAATTTACTATGTTACTATGTTACATCATCTCCCATCGTTCTGCATTACAGAAGAGGACAGCGCGGAAGTTCAACCCGTCTCTCCTGCTACTCCACTGGACCACCAGGGAGGTAGGAGATGGGGGCATTGTGGAAATTGATGGGCTTTGTGGAGGGCCCGGGGGCCAATGTGGTTGGGGGGGGCCCAATGTGGTCGGGGGTGGGGGGACCCATGGCACTTCTTGCACCAGGACCTGGAGGGTTCTAGTTACACCTCTGTCTGATGTATGTGGATCTGTCCAGACTCTACTGTCTGTGAGGTCTAACTCAGCATTAACCATCTCTTATCTGGATCAGTCTGCAGGAGACCAGGATGTGAGGATCCCTCCAGCTGGGCACAGATGGGTCACTACAAATAACTGAGATGGACCAATTCTGGAGCAGACCATTTGCATCAGAGGGGACAGATACAATTACACAAACTCCCTTTTGTTTCCCCACTGCCCTGTCCTTAATGCAGTCTTCTTAATGGGAGAAATGTTGCAGTAGGCAGCGCAATACAGAGGCCAAAGGCCTATCAGCATCAGTACATTGATTCCATCATGTATTCCTAGTTATTGGGGTACAGTGTTATCCATGGATAAAGACTGGTAGAGTAATAGTGATACCTTTTTAAGCTAACTGAATAGCTTCAGAGTGCAAGCTTTCAAGATCACTTAGGTCTATTCATTAGGTACACCTGATAAAGAGATGAAAGTGGTCCTGAAAGCTTGCACTCTAAATCTATTCAGTTAGTCAATAAAGTTATCACGTTTGCTGTTTAGTCTCCAGTGTTTATTGTATCTCAGGATCTTATTAATACTTATCCCTACAGTTTTAGTAGATTTATTGATTTATAGAACATTCTGCTGTCTCATTCAGAAACAACTGTTATTACATAACTAACAGGTGAAATCCCAGATCACAGACTATAACACGATACCCTTAGTTACACTTTATAGTAAAGACTGGACAGGTTATATATCATCTCACCCATAGTGTATCATTATATTATCGTACAGGAAATGATTTGCATCCGTTATACATATAAACACTCACACATTTCCTTCTAGTCTGTGGGGATATAAATGTGTCATTGTGCAGTCAGTGCTCAGTGATCTGGATCAGTCCTGTGTGCAGTGATCAACATGATGTCACACAGCTGTATTCTGCCTGTATTAATGCTCTGGATTCAAGGTGAGGATTACATTATATTTAACTCTCTCAGTTATTATAACACATATAACAACATTAACATTACTGCATTTAGTAGACAATTTCCAGCACACATTTCATTGCTTTATCCTGAGTGGATTCTAGTGGTCAGTGTGACATATTGTGTTTAAAAGGACATTTTGAAGCTGTTTATTGCAAGAAATTATCAAATGAATTGAATACCTCTCAAGCACTCAAAGGGTTACTAACAACTTCATGATGACAAACATTTTGCAAAAATCAAACAAACAACCCAGATTTTCTTTTCATTTGATTCTGAAAGGAAATTCAGCAAATTAAAATTTGAATTGGAAAATGATATAAACATGAAGATGACTATTTGCTGTAATATTGCAGTAGATCAGTGATGGGAAACATGTGGCTCTCCAGCAGTTGGGGCCAACAATTCCTTGTGTCCCAATCCAGCCAGCGGATGATGAGAACTATGGTTCCCAACATCTGGAGAGCCACAGGTTGCCTACCCCATGCTATTTGAATTTAGCATAATGCTGCTACTGAGGCTGATGTACTACAGAGAGATGGTGAAATTCTGGAGCAAACCAACAGAATCACAGGGGAGAAATAAAAGCTCCAGTTAAATTAATGGGAATTTGTAACAACTTGAAGTCCAGAGACGTCTCCAACACATTATAGATCTCTCCAGCATTTTAGGGATTAAAAGCCTCTTTTAATTCAATTACCATTTTAGAAAGTGTTATTTCCCCTCTGGTGCAGTTGGTCTCCTCCAGAATCCAGTCCTTTTAGTCCATCAGTTCAGTGTGTGTAATGTTATTTCTATCCCATCCCTCAGGTTCCTATGGACAGATTGTGATGACTCAGACTCCTGACTATGTGTCCGTGTCACCAGGAGAAAGTGTCACCATCACATGTAGATCCAGTTCTTACATTAGCAGCAGCGATCTACACTGGTACCAACAGAAACCAGGACAAGCACCAACACTTCTTATCTATAGTACAAACAGCCGCTATACAGGGGTCCCAGAGCGATTCAGTGGCAGTGGGTCTGGATATGATTTCACTCTTACAATCAGCAGAGCGGAGGCAGAGGATGCAGCAGATTATTACTGTCAGCAGGGTTACACCCCTCTCACACAGTGATACAGAGCCGTACAATAACCTTCCTCTTTCATTTCTCCTATAGAAGCTGTTACTATTAATGTTATGTTCATGTGTTATACAGCAGGAATATATGTAAGAACATATGCACCATGCACAGTACTGTGACACATATATACAATGGCAAAAGTGGAGTAATTCTGGGGAAAACCAACTGCACATAGGAAAATAACCATTCCTAAGACTGTCATTGATTTAACCCTGTGAATGCTTGAGACGTCTCCAACACACTACAAAACAATAAGATGAATATTTCTCTAGCATATTTATATCAATGTGGATTTTCCTACATTCCCTACTGTGCACTTGTTTTACCCCAGAATTGCTCCATTTTTTATTTTGTGCATATGACCCTGTAAATTATGGAAGATACGTTTGATATAATAATATTAAAGGTTTTAACATCACAAACCTCAACAATTCCCAGTCAATAACAGGAGACATCAAAGTCTAAATTGGAAAGTGACATTTACTTAAATATTTAAAATAATCTAAACAAATAAAAAACACAATAATAAGACCCTGTGGTACAGCATTGTTACTGATAGACCCAGTCCCCCGATCACTGACAGATCCTGTCCCCCAATCACTGATAGACCCAGTCCTCCAATCACTGATAGACCCAGTCCCCCAATCACTGATAGATTCTGTCCTCCAGTCTCTGATAAACGCAGTCCCCCGATCACTGATAGACCCAGTCCTCCAATCACTGATAGATCCTGTCCTCCAATCACTGAAAGACGCAGTCCCCCGATCACTGATAGACCCAGTCCTCCAATCACTAATAGACCCAGTCGCCCAATCACTGATAGATCCTGTCCCCCAACACTGATAGACCCAGTCCCCCAATCACTGATAGATCCTATCATCCAATCACTGATAGACGCAGTCCCCGATCACTGATAGACCCAGTCCTCCAATCAATGATAGACCCTGTCCCCCAATCTCTCATATGTACCCCTATGTACTCCTAATATCTACTAAAGGGGGACTCTTTGGATCTATGTACCCCTAATATCTCCTAAAAAGGGACATTTAGGAGGTGTGTACCCCAGTCACTGATAGTCCAAGTGCCCAATCACTGATACACCCATCCCCCAATTACTGATAGTCCAGGTCCCCCAATCGCTGAAAGACTTAGACCCAATCACTGATAGATGGTCAATCACTGACAGACCCAGTCCACAATCCTTGATAGACCCATTCCTCCAATCTCTTATAGACCCAGTCCTCCAATTGCTGATAGACCCTGTCCCCCAATCTCTGATATGTACCCCTAATATCTACTAAAGGGGGGGGATACTTAGGAGGTGTGTACCCATAAGGGACACTTGGGAGGTGTGGACCCCTAATATCTTCTAAAGAGGGACACTTAGGAGGTGCGTACCCCTAATATCTACTAAAGAGGGACTCTTTGGAGGTATGTATCCCAAATATCTAATAAAGAGGGACACTTGGGAGGTGTGTACCCATAGTATCTACTAAAGAGATACATGTGTGAGGTATGGACCCCTAATATCTCCCAAATCGGGATACTTGGGAGGTATGTACTGCTGATATCTACTAAAGATGGACAGTTGGGAGGTATGGACCCCTAATATCTACCAAATAGGGATTCTTGGGAGGTATGTAGTGCTAATATCTACTAAAGATGGACAGTTGGGAGGTATGGATCCCTAATATAGGTACATAGTAGTTTAGGTTGAAAAAAAGACTTGCGTTCATCAAGTTCAACCCTTTTCCTCTTCCTGTTTACCTCAATACTGCAATTTCAAATTCTGCTTTGAATGGGAAGGGGGAATTCCAAATTGCAATCAGATTTCTCCTTGGATCAACAAGCACTAAATAAATATTAATCCCAATACTAACAGCCATAGCCCTCTATGTTCTGCTCTTTAAGAAACATACCCAGGCCCTTTTTAAAGGCATCTTTTTTTTTTTTTTTTTTTAAAGATGGACAGTTGGGAGGTATGGATCCCTAATATAGGTACATAGTAATTTAGGTTGAAAAAAGACTTGCGTCCATCTAGTTCAACCATTTTCCTATTCCTGTTTACTATCGTTGATCCAAAAGAAGGCAAACCCCCCCCCCTCATTATAGCAATTTAAAATTCTGCCTAATGTATACCCTGTTCCAAATTCTTATGCAAATGATATTTAAGTGTCACAAAGATTAAATATTTTGTTTTTCAGTTTAACTCATGGATGGCATTGTGTCTCAGGGCTCTTTTGATCACTGAAAACAATCTCGGACACCTGTGATAATTAGATTGCCAGGTGAGCCCAATTTAAGAAAAAACTACTAAAGGTGGGTGTTCCACATTATTAAGCAGAGCACCATTTTCAAGCAATATGGGGAAGAAAAAGGATCTCTCTGCTGCCGAAAAGAGTGAAATATTTCAATGCCTTGGACGAGGTATGAAAACATTAGATATTTAACGTAAATTTAAGCGTGATCATCGTACTATTAAGAGATTTGAGGCTGATTCAGAGCACAGACGGGTTTGTGCAGATAAAGGCACATTGAGGAAGATTTCTGCCAGATCCATGCATCAGATCAAGAGAGCAGCTGCTAAAATACCATTACATAGCAGCAAACAGATATTTTAAGCTGCTGGTGCCTCTGGAGTCCCACGGACATCAAGGTGTAGAGTCCTCCAGAGTCTTGCAACTGTGCATAAACCTTCTATTCGGCCACCACTAACCAATGCTCACAAGGAGAAACGGCTGCATTGGGAAGAAAAATACATGAAGACTAATTTTCAAAGAGTCCTGTTCACTGATGAGTGCCGTGCAACCCTGGATGGTCCAGATGGATGGAGTAGTGGATGGTTGGTGGACGGCCACCCTGTTCCAACAAGGCTGCGACGTCAGCAAGGTGGTGGTGGAGTCATGTTTTGGGACAGAATCATGTGAAGGGAGCTGGTCGGCCCCTTTAGGGTCCCCCAAGGTGTAAAGATGACCTCTGCAAAGTATGTGGAGTTTCTGACTGACCACTTTCTTCCCTGGTACAGAAGGAAGAATTATGGTTTCCGTAATAAAATCATCTTCATGCATGACCATGCACCATCTCATGCTGCAAAGAATACCTCTGCATCAATGGCTGCAAAGGGGATAAAAGGAGAGAAAGTCACGGTGTGGCCTCCATCCTCCCCTGACCTCAATCCTATTGAGAACCTTTGGAGCATCCTTAAGCAAAAGATCTATGAGAGTGGGAGGCAGTTTACATCCAAACAGCATCTCTGGGAGGGTATTCTGACATCTTGCAAACAAATTCAAGCAGAAACTGTCCAAAAACTCACAAGTTCAATGGATGCAAGACTTGTGAAGCTGCTATCAAATAAGGGGTCCTATGTTGAAATGTAACGTGACCTGTTAAAATGTTTAAAAATTTAAAATGTTGTTAAAAGTTTGATTGAAATAGCTTTTGATTTCAGTAACTATGCTGCAAACACAACAAATGACAATTTTCAGTTCTTTACAACCTATAAAGTGTTTTGAAACTTACTGTGCGTAATAATTTGGAACACTGCATTGTAAGCTTTTTATGTTTAAAAATACTGTTATCATTAGGAGGTTTGTTCAATAAAATTTGAATTGTACTCTTAATAGTTGAAAACAGGAGAATTATGCTGACTGTTATTTACATCAATTATTTAGGTAAATGAGAAAAATATAATTTGCATAATAATTTGGAACAGGGTGTATTTCTACTAAAGAGGGACACTTTGGAGGTGTGTACCCCTAATATCTACTAAAGAGGGACACTTGGGAGGCATAGGTCCCTAATATATCCTAAAGAGAGTCACTTGGGAGGGTACAAACATAGGGGACAAATCAAAATTCTCAGTGGTTTAAATTGGGGTTTTAACACCTTGAATGTTAGAGGTCACCAACACATTTCTACTCAATAGATTCAAGACTTTTATAGCATTCACAAGGTTAAAAGTCCTGTTTACATCAATGGTATTCTGAGGAGTTTTTATTTGTCAGTCAGCAGCTGCCAAAGGCAACAACATATCATCATGTATAAAAAGTATATATATATATATATATATATACATACGGGAAAAATTCTGGGTCAAAACAAATTATACTATAGGGAATTACTAAAAATGTTCTTTCAGTTAAATGGAACCCCCTGAATGCTAGAGAGGTCTCCAAATCATTGTTCCACAGGATTCAAGAGGTTAAAAGCGTCTTTGGGAAATATTTATTTATCCCCTAAGGTTCACTTGGTTTTCTCAAGAAGTACTCCAGTTTTAATTTAAAACTACAGCCCGGAGTCTAATTCCAAAAGAAAAGAGAAACAGGGATATCCAGAAAACCTGTCCTGTTAATGTCCCCTGTGGACTGGAACTGAGAATCATTGGGGTAATATATATTGTTTTTACAAAAGATTTTTCTTATTGATTCCCAAAACCACAGGTTCCTATGGACAGATTGTGATGTCTCCAGATTACTTCTCTGTGTCACCAGGGTAAAGTGTCACCATCACATGTAACTCCAGTGGCTATATGACCATCTCATACCTACAGTGATACCAACAGAACGCAGGACAAGCACCAAAGCCTCTTATCTATAGTACAAAAAGACAATCTACTGGGGTACTAGAGCGAATCAGTGGCTGTGGGTATGAATCTGATTACAGTCACCCAATCAGCAGAGCGGAAGCAGATTATT
This sequence comes from Rhinophrynus dorsalis, assembly GCA_037306005.1. Classification (NCBI taxonomy): domain Eukaryota; kingdom Metazoa; phylum Chordata; class Amphibia; order Anura; family Rhinophrynidae; genus Rhinophrynus; species Rhinophrynus dorsalis. The sequence goes on from CM074718.1 coordinate 34,254,947, forward strand.
ACCTTCACACAATGATGAAGAGCTGTATAATAACCTTCCTCTTTCATTAATCAAAGTAAACCAATACTTTTAAAGGGAATTATCCTGTTTTACTCATTTGGCTCTAGTGGAATGCTTATGGGAGAAGACAGTGAATAACCAGGAAAACAAAACAAAAAGGGTGCTCCTAGTGTAATAATTCCAAAAGAGTGTATACCACCCCCAATTTATACACCAAACTCACAATAGGAAAAACCACTATAAGTGGTCAGCTTGATAGATGGAGGAATTCAGACTGCCCCCACTCAGTCGCTCCAATATAGTTGAAAAAAATGCTGCTCCCAACAGAAGAATAGGGCTCTTGAAGATGACCCCTAACAGAGACAAAAAAGAAAACCAGAAGGGGCGCAATAACAAATAATAAAAAATAATAATCCCCAATTAAGAAGGAAGTACTCACAATATATGTAGCACCCGGTTGGATGAACTACAACCGGTATAACAGGCAGGGATTTATAATCCGCCCTGCGTCAGATATACTGATCTCTGAATCAAACAAAAACTGGAAACTCTGGATCTCTTCTTAAGAGTTTAATTCGGTTCAACTTTAACATTAAAAATAAGCCCCAAATGCTAAACGTGTTTCGAGGCGCTGCCTCTTCGTCTGTAGCAAAAAAATATATAGTACAAAGTTTGGGCTCAAGATTTAAAATCAATGAACATACAAAATTTTTCATCCACACTCACCCTAATCCTCCATGCTCCTCTTATAGTCCCTCAGCGTCCCAAATAGAATTGGCGCTCTGCATCACCACGTGGGAGAGATGCCACGCTCCCGAAGCGCTCCAGCAATGGAATGCAAAGCCGGAAGCAGAGAGATACCACCCCCATCCCCGGCCCGCGTCACAACACCAGAACGCAAAGCCGGAAGTGAAGAAATTCACTCCCCGCCCCCGGCCCACGTCCCAATAACGGAACGTAAAACTGGAAGTATGGGGAGAATCACGAATCCGCGATATACGTCCCCAAAAAAACTCTTCATGCGCTCAACAGTACTAATAGGAACCCCCCAATTATTGGCAACCCTATGAGGGGAAATACCCCCAATTTTTGGCAACCCTATAAGGGAAACACATCCAAAAACCAAGGCACTCATAGTACCCCCCAGTATTCTAATGGGACAATACAATGTAAAGGAAGGATCACAAGAATACTGGGGGGGTACAATGAGTGCCTTGGTAAAAATACTTGTCTATTTCTTCTAGTTCTTGTCCATTTACTGTGATTTTCCTTCGGTTTGGTACATTTGTGCGTTGTTATTATTCATCTTCAAATCAAAATTTTTGCTTTCCTCTTGTAGCTCTTCAATCCGTTCTTGTCTTTATTCAGCTCTACAGACAAAAAGTACGATATTGTCTGGAAAAAAAAGCGATTTAGGTAGTCTCCTTTGATTTTAAGTCCTTTTATGTCCAAATTTAGTTCTCAAAAATTTTTCTTTAAACAACTAGAAAATATCTTTGGGGAGATTGTGCGTGAAGCACCTAAAATGGAAATGGGCAGGTTACATGGCAAGAAGACTTGATGATAGATGGACCAAACAATTTGGAATTAATCCCATTTGATACGTAACCCCCATGAAAAAGACCAAAGACCAGATGGGTCTTTATCTTGCAGTGGATCGAAAACAGCTGTAGATGGTTGTGTTTTAAAATATATATATGTATGTATATATGTATATATGTATATATATAAAATCATCATCTAAAGCCATTGTTGTTCCACTGCTGAATGAAGACCTCATCAGCAACTTTCCAATAATTTTGTCCTTGTGCTTTCTGTTGCCACTGTAGTAATTTCTAAACCTAAGTGGTTTTGAAAGCTTGCACTCTACAAATATTCAGGTAACCAATAAAGGTATCATTTTCACTATAATTGACTAGGTTTTTCGATAGTTGACATGTTACCGTTTTAACACCTTTTACTTTTAGTGGTGAGATTAGCACTATTACACGCCTCAAGCTGGCAACATCATTAATCATGAGCCGGGAGTTTTACCCACTTATCCATTACCTAGTAACACTGATGTCTATAGCTACTAATTTTCTAATTGTAAAGTCAGTCAGCCATGAGATTGTCCACTCTTGAAGCCCACAGAAATGAAAAACCGAATAAGCTAATTGACTCTTAATAGACCGGTCTAGTTTTATTTACTTTTATTTCTCTGTTCAATTTATTTTGACTTCTGTTCGATTAAAAGAAAAAGTTCATAAAAAGTTCATAAAAACATAAATTCCTGTTCCAGAAATATCTGAATAGCCATAAACGTTCGCTATATTAAACAGATGCATTAGCACAATCTTTCAGGTTAACAATTTTAATTTTATTTATATTTTAATTCCAACTGGGGTGTATTACTAATACACAAGTGTTTTATTTTATTTTCAGAAACTCATTTTAGCTGCTTTTCTGAACAAATGTTAATGTATTTATATCCATGTACTTTATTGCATCACAATCGTCAGCATCAAAACTATATATTTTTTTGCTCTGTGAATTACTGGTGACATCATTATCAACGTCACAAGAACTCATTGTTTACCCATTAGGAACTGGCAAAATGTAACATTTTCTCTGCATGGAAACTTCTACAGAATGACTGAGCTGGTATTCATTTCCATAGAATTTTCAATGAGAAGGAAAAGACAACAGAGTTCCTATGCTGGAACATAAACCGCATTGATTTCAATGGGTCTGACATTCCAGCACTGACAAATACACATCATCACTCATACATTCCTATTCACAAACATATACACAGCACCCATGCAAACACATACACATGCTCACACAACACAGTCACACTGGGAGCACTGCCTCTGGAAGACATAATTGGAAACTATCCTCTTGAGGAATTTCAGCAGGTGGTACAACTGGATGTTTTACTCCTCGTTCTTCTATCTACAAATGTTTTCCATCTCTATACACCATACTATAGTGTCTATCTGTATGTAAAGGTAACATGTATTCCTGATGTAACAGAAATGTCTACTACACAGACAACAAGTAGGACACAATCACACAGATGTTCTACATTTCAAATTCCTTTTCTGCTACTATTATACTGTTAGTACCACAAGTAAAAATCCATCAATATGAGAATATAAATGATGTGTGTGGTGGATAAAATGCTTGAATTCCAGTCTATTTCCTCTAAATCATCATCATCATTAGATAGCGGAAAATCCAAAAGAATGAAACCTAACAGTAAACTGCAGCACCAGCCTCCTATGAAGTGATACCTGGTAATAGGCCCATGTTAATAAATACAGATAAATAAATCACTCATGCATTTTAGTACCAGATTCAGGGGAATGTAATCCAAGGATACCACTAATTACAATTGTTATGACTGTAACGATACAGATAGAAGTGACTGATCACATACAGGACTGCACTGCACAGGACACCCATTACACTAACACTAGGGGAAGGGAAAGCAGAGCAGCTAATAGCCTGGACTTTCCTTAGGACATAAATAAAGGCTGATGTACTAAGTACAAATGGAGTCATTCTGGGTCAAACCAACTGAGTCATAGGGGACAAATGAAAATTCCTCATGGTTTTTAATGGGGCTTTTAAACACTTGAATACTGCAGAACTCTGCAACAATTTTCAAAGTCCCATTTACTTCATTGGTGAATTTGAGGTTCCCCCCTCTGTGGTGACATTGGTTTGTGCTTTGAGATCCATCCTATCGATCTTACAGGGACGGATTTCCCAATAGACAGAGCACACAGCTTCCTAGAGCTCCAGATTATGAGGGGTGGAGCCTCAGCTGTTCTGGCCACACCCACAATCTGAACTGTGGGTGTACCAGAGAAATCTCTATGTCCCTGCACCAGTTGTACACCTCGTTGTATGTTATTATTTATAACCCTTGGTTTAATTAATTAATTAAGTTATTTATTTATTTATTTATGTATTTATTTATTTTGTCCCTGCTTGTTATAAGTCAAGGATATTTTCTGTGCTAGGAAATTTTTTTATTGAAACTAGGGGCGGGGCCATGTGAGGAAAGGGGGTGTGGCCATGAGAGGAGATAAGGACATCTAGATTGCCTTGCCATGGGGCACCTGGGATGTAAATCTGCCCCAATTATTACATGTCACCACATGAGCTGAGAAAATCACCAGTGTTCTGGAGCCTGCAAGTCCATTAACCCCTTAAGGACTGGCCGCACAGCGCCTAGACGGCAGTTCCATTGGATTCAGAGGTGTGCCATGATGTGCCAGGACTGTCACTGGTCCTTAAGGGGTTAAGGGCAAATCAATGTAAGCAATATAGATATCAATATCATGGTCCCGTTACTTACACAGCACAGCAAGGGGCATTTATACCCACCTGATACCCAACAATGGGGAGATTCACTAAGCGGTGATAAAGAGGTGATAAAGTGGTGATAACTTCTCCAGTTTATCACTTCTCTAGTTCCTATTTTATTCTACGGAGACTATCCACTAAGATTTCTTCATCTTTGGAGATAATAGTGAATAGGTGTTATAGAATAACATAGGAACTGGAGAAGTGATATCACTGGAGAAGTTATCTCCTCTTTATCTTCTCATTATCACATCGTAGTGCATCTCCCCCAGGTGTCATTACTGACATTTTTAGAGTGATTCATAACATAAAAATGAGATTTGGAACTCAGCTTTCAGTGAGTAAATGCTGTAATATGAATTATGGACACAGGGTGGCAGCAAAACATAACAAATGGTTTGTACTTACAAAAGTATTTATTTTTATTTTTATTTAGAAAATGTTTTACCAGGAAGAATACATTGAGATTTCTCTCGTTTTCAAGTATGTCCTGAACAGTTTACAGTAGAGGGTTGCTTATTTATACAAATTGAGAAACACTATATATTACATGTTATTAAATATACATACAAATATTCATATGGAAATTTTAGAATTATATACAGCTACACTCTGTTTTTAGATATAGAGAAGCATTTACTTTTAAGGATTTTAGACTGGGAGCAGATCTGGTTATTTCAGGCAGATAGTTCCAGGCCATTGGCGCTCTGTAGGAGAAGGCGGCTCTTCCTGCTTCTTTCTTGTATTGTGGTATACGTAGCGAGTTGTTTGCGGTGGAGCGGAGGTTATAGTTAGTATGTAGAGCAGGAGTGAGCATACTGCTCAGGTAGTCTGGTAGTTTTCCAGAGAAGTGGTTGTGTACTAAGCAAGAAAGGTGAAGGGCACGTCTAGATTTGAGTGTTAACCAATTTAGTTCTTTTAACATATCACAGCGATGAGTAGTGTAATTACATTGAAGGCTAAAGCGGCATATTGAATTATACAGGGTGTCAAGTTTACTAAGATGGATTTCTGGCGCTGGAGCATAAACTACATCACCATAGTCTATGACAGGCAGCAACATCTGTTGCACAATTCGTTTTCTAACCTGGGGACTTAAACATGATTTGTGTCTAAAAAGAGCACTGATTTTGGGATAAAGCTTGGAAGTTAACTTGTCAATATGATGTCCAAAAGTGAGGCTGGGGTCAAGCCACATACCAAGATATTTGTAGGAGTCCACTGGGGCCAAATTACGATTAGACTCCGTTACAATGGATATGTGGGTATTGCTGAGATTATGCAGTTTGTGTTTTGTGCCAAATATCATTGTGACAGTTTTGTCTGCGTTTAAGAACAGTTTGTTCCTTGCTATCCATCTTTCAACCTCGCAGAAATCATGTTGTAATATGGCCTCAAGGTGTGATATGTTTGAGTTTTTAGTATAGAGAATGGTGTCGTCTGCATACATGTGTACTGAAGATGATTTGCAAACCTTGGGAAGATCATTTATAAAAAGAGAAAACAGAAGCGGGCCAAGAATGGAGCCTTGAGGAACTCCACTTGTTACTTTGAGAGGAAGGGAGTCATTGCCAGCAACTGACACATACTGCATTCTGTCTGATAAATAGGATCGGAACCAGTTTAGAGAATTATTACCCAATCCTGATCTTTGGAGTTTATTTATAAGAATATTATGGTCTACTGTGTCAAAGGCCTTGGCAAAATCTAGGAAAATGGCTCCTGTGAGGTCACCATCTTCCATGCCCGTCTGGATATCGTTGGTTACTTTTAGGAGGGCCGTGACTGTTGAGTGATTTGGTCGAAAGCCTGATTGAAAAGGGGTGAAAAAACTAGTCTGTTGGTAATATTTATTTAGTTGCACATGTACACATTTCTCTAGGATTTTGGATAAAGTGGGGAGTAGGGATATTGGTCTGTAGTTTGATACTATACTTTTATCCCCACTTTTGTGGATAGGCACAACTCTAGCCACCTTCCAGGATTTGGGCATGTACCCTGTTGCCAAAGAGGTATTAATTAAGGAAGCAATCGGTTTGGCCATTACCATAGCACTGAGCTTTAATAGCATTGTTGGTAGTTTGTCAGGGCTAGATTGGCATTTCATTTTTGGATTGAGGAGGTGATCATATATTTCGCTTTCATTTACTGGCATGAAATTGAATTCATATTCAGAACTGGGCCGGGCAACAGGTGTCAGTGAATGTTCTGTAGATGGGTGAACTTCTGAGTTATGTTTGTTTTGTGTAATCAGGGTGGTGGCACATCCAATAAAGTAGCTGTTAAATGCATTGGCTATGGCTGTGGGGCATTGTATTGTTTCATTATCTATGATTATAGTTGATGGGTGAGTATGATTAGGAGGGTTATAAAGGTTTTTAATAACCTTCCAAAAGTTGGCTGGCTTTGAAATGTTACTGTTTAAGTTGTCAGTAAAATATTGTGATTTTGCTAATTTTGTTTGTTTTGTACATGTATTCCTTAATTGTCTGTATGCAGTGTGATCATAAGCGGAGCCGGTTTGTTTAAATTTTGTCCATAAGGTATCTCTGAGACTGTATAATTGAATCATGTCAGCTGAGACCCAGGGTAGATGTGCCCCCCTAACCCTGATCTTTCTTAGTGGGGCATGTGTATTACAGACCTGTAAAAATTCAGAGTTAAAGAATTCTATCGCTGAGTCTAGGTCTGGTATTAGCTGTATTCTCTGCCACGAGCAATTTCTTAAGTCATTTAGGAAGGACTGAAGATTAAAATTTCTAAATGATCTTGTGAGTATGACTTTGGAACATGACTTGACTGGTTTTATTTTGCGGACACAGTAAACTATGGAGTGATCGCTAAACACATTTGCTAGTACACCTGAGTCTTGGATTCTGCTTGTGAAGGATGAAAGGATCCAGTCTAGCAGAGTATGGTTGGATGTTTTAGGATTTATGCGAGTAGGGGAGGAGATTAGTTGTGATAAATTCAATGTTTTAAAAAATGAACAAAATTTTTCATTCCTGGAGTCTAGCCAATTTATATTAAAGTCTCCAAGAAGCACCAGCTCGCTTTTCTTGTTTTGAGTGGCAATCTCCTTTAGGTGTTGCGCTATGTCTGAAAGGGTATGTGCTGGGGTATTTGGTGGTCTGTAGATGCCTACAATTATGATTTGTATCCAAGTTACAAAGGTATGAATTCAATGCAGATAATAACTTTGTTTACCCTTTGAGCGCCGGATGTTTGAGCAGAGCATTGCTTTGTTTTCCTTTGCTTTTCATCAACAAATTTCTCCAAGAGACTTCAATGAGAATATGATAGAAAAAAAGAATTAATAACACTTTCATCTGCAATGTAATCTATGTCAAAATGTGATAAATGTGCAAAAACATACAAAAATAAAGCAAACTACTGTCACAAAGTCTTTATGCACAAATCACATCCTGATAAAAAGAGACACTTTCTAAAAATTTATGATATGGTTTATTATATGGTTCTTAAGTGGTTAATATTCAAATGTTCCAGTGCCTTGTTCCCACGCACACGCCATCTTCACGTAAACATGGCATAATGTAAGCACACATATGTCACCTCACACATGCACTCACACACTCACCTCAGATTGCAGGTGGAATGTGCTGCTGAAAGGACCTTCACACAGGAATCCCAGTGGGCTGAGGAAGGTTCTATCTTCTGCCCATTTCATACCTACAATAAGCATTTATGACCATTCCTACCAGTGACAATGGCTCTTCTGTTTATTAATAGATTAGAGCTAAGGAAGGGTTGGGGTTAATGGGAACTGTAGTCCATAACAGCTGGAAGTCCAGCAATTGTCTAACAATGACCAAAGATCTTGGTGGCAAATTAATGTAATAACAATGCCAAAGAATAGTATTATTTTTTTTTTGTTGATTGAAAAAAATATTTTCATCAAATCCTACCTCTCAAATCTCTATGGTTTGAGAGATAATCACATTTAAAGATCCCTCCTCCCTCTACTTTTCCTGATGTCGGCTGTAAAGCTGACAGCAGGAGATTCGAGTCGGCCGACTCGAGGAGGCTCTTCAGCAGAGCCAAAATTGCGTTATTTAAAAAGAACTACTTCCCTGGAGTGGTCTAAAAGTGTGCTTGCATACCAGGCATGCTTTGTAGACCGTTACAATGAAGTCAATCTTTTTAAATAATGTGATTTTGGCCTCGTTGAAGAGCTGCCGACTGATCACTGGACCGGGATCTCCTGCTGTCAGCTAAAGTGCCAACATCAGAAGAAGGGGAGGGAGGGGGAAAATTTAAATGTGAATATCTCTCAAACCATAGAGGTTTGAGAGATAGGATTTGCTGCAAATATTTTTTTTTCCTCTACAATACAAAATAATATTATTCTTTGATATTACTGTTACTTTACGTTTCTGGGTTATTTATGGTTCAATTTTCAGAACTCTCTAGCATTCAAGGGGCTAAACGACTCATTAAATTTTTGATAGTTTGACGTGTGACTCCACCAGATCAGCTGATTATCTGCACTAATACACTGGCCTAAATCCCTGTGCCTGCACTTCCAGGTGTGTATGAGTGTGTGATTGTATTAGTGCATATCAGCACGCACACCGCTATCTTCATGACTTTATTGTAAGAAAACACTAAACATCTCCCCTCTATTATGTACAGGGACATGAAGTAATGTTAATATAACAATAATATAATATTCCCTGCATGTTATTAGTAAATAGCATTACATAAGGTGCAGAGGAAAGCACCAAATATCCCATAAGTTTCCCCCACTTCCCTCTCCTTAGTGCAGTTTTTTTAACTGGGAAAAATGTTGCAGTAGACAGCTTAACCCTTTACATGCAAGATGGGTAAGCAACGAATTATGAAACAACGCAGCAAGTATTTCCTAGTTATTGGGGGTACAGTGTTATCCATGGATAAAGACTAGTAGAGTAATAGTGATAACTTGTTTTAACTAACTGAATAGCTTTAGAGTACAAGCTTTTAAGACCACTTAGGTCTATTCATTAGGTATGCCTGACAAAGAGATGAAAGTGGCCCTGAAAGCTTGCACTCTAAACCTATATCGTTTTCACATTTGCTGTACTAGTATCCAGTGTTTATTGTATCTCAGGATCTTATTAATACTTATCCCTACAGTTTTAGTAGATTTATTGATTTATAGAACATGCTGCTGTCTCATTCAGAAACAACTGTTATTAGGTAACTAACAGGTGAAATCCCAGATCACAGACTATAACACAATACCCTTAGTGACACTTTTTAGTTAAGACTGGACAGGTTATATATCATCTCACCCATAGTGTATCATTATATTATCGTACAGGAAATTATTTGCATCCGTTATACATATAAACACTCACACATTTCCTTCTAGTCTGTGGGGATATAAATGTGTCATTGTGCAGTCAGTGGCTCAGTGATCTGTATCAGTCCTGTGTGCAGTGATCAACATGATGTCACACAGCTGTATTCTGCCTGTATTAATGCTCTGGATTCAAGGTGAGGATTACATTATATTTAATGCTCTCAGTCATTATAACATATATAACAACATTAACATTACTGCATTTAGTAGACAATTTCCAGCACACGTTTCATTACTTTATCCTGAGTGGATTCTAGTGGTCAGTGTGACGTCTGATGTTTAAATGGACATTTTTAACCCTTTGAGTGCCAGACAGGTATCCAACAAATTGCAGAGCAATGCATTGAATACCTCTGTGGCACTTAAAGGGTTACTAAAAACTTTATTAGGACAAACATTATGCAAAATCAAACAAACAACCCAGATCTTCTTTTCATTTGACTCTGAAAGGAAATTCGGCAAATTAAACATTTAAATTGGAAAATAAAATAAACATGAAGATGACTATTTGCTGTAATATTGCAGTAGACCAGTGATGGGAAACATGTGGCTCTCCAGCAGTTGGGTCCAACAATTTCTGGTGTCCCTATCCAGCCAGAGGTGATGAGAACTATAGTCCCCAACATCTGGAGAGCCACAGGTTGCCTACTTCATGCAATATGAATTTAGCATAATGCTACTACTGAGGCTGATGTACTACAAAGAGATGGAGAAATTCTGGAGCAAACCAACAGAATCACAGGGGATATATAAAAGCTCCAGTTAAATTAATGGGAATTTGTAACAACTTGAAGTCCAGAGACGTCACTATCACATTATAGATCTCTCCAGCATTTTAGGGATTAAAAGCCTCTTTTAATTCAATTACCATTTTAGAAAGTGTTATTTCCCCTCTGGTGCAGTTGGTCTCCTCCAGAATCCAGTCCTTTTAGTCCATCAGTTCAGTGTGTGTAATGTTATTTCTATCCCATCCCTCAGGTTCCTATGGACAGATTGTGATGACTCAGACTCCTGATTATGTGTCCGTGTCACCAGGAGAAAGTGTCACCATCACATGTAGATCTAGTTCTGACATTGATGATGACATAGCCTGGTACCAACAGAAACCAGGACAAGCACCAAAGCTTCTTATCTATGATGCAACCAGCCGCCATACAGGGGTCCCAGAGCGATTCAGTGGCAGTGGGTATGGATATGATTTCACTCTTACAATCAGCAGAGCGGAGGCAGAGGATGCAGCAGATTATTACTGTCAGCAGGATGACAGCTTCCCTCTCACACAGTGATACAGAGCCGTACAATAACCTTCCTCTTTCATTTCTCCTATAGAAGCTGTTACTATTAATGTTATGTTCATGTGTTATACAGCAGGTATATATGTAAGGACACATGCACCATGCACAATACTGTGACACATGTATACAATGGCAAAAGTAGAGCAATTCTGGGAAAACCAACTGCACAAAGAAAAATAAACATTCCCAAGATTGTCATTGATTTAACCCTGTGAATACTAGAGACGTCTCCAACACACTACAAAGCAATAAGATGAATATCTCTTTAGCATACTTATATCAATGTGGATTTTCCTACATTCCCTACTTTGCACTTGTTTTGCCCTAGAATTGCTCCATTTCTTATTTTGTGCATATAACCCTATAAATTTCAGAAGGTACGTTTGATATAATAATATTAAAGGTTTTAACATCACAAACCTCAACAATTCCCAGTAAATAACAGGAGACATCAAGGTCTAAATTGGAAAATGACATTTATTTAAAGATTTAAAATAATCTAAGCACCAATAAAAGACACAATAATAAGACCCTGTGGTACAGCATTGTTACTGATAGACCCAGTCCCCAATCACTGATAGATCCTGTCCTCCAATCACTGATAGATCCTGTCCTCCAATCTCTGATAGATCCAGTCCTCCAATTACTGATAGACCCAGTCCTCCAATCCCTGACAGACCCAGTTCTCCAATCACTGATGGACCCTGTCCCCCAATCTCTCATATGTACCCCTATGTTCTCCTAATATCTACTAAAGGGGGACACTTTGGAGGTATGTACCCCTAATATCTCCTAAAAAGGGACACTTAGGAGGTGTGTACCCCAATCACTGATAGACCAAGAGCCTAATCACTGATACTCCCAGTCCCCCAATCACTGATAAACCCATCCCCCAATTACTGATAGTCCAGGTTCCCCAATCACTGTTGACCCAGACCCAATCACTGATAGATGGTCTTTCACTGACAGACCCAGTCCCTCAATCACTGACAGATCCAGTCCACAATCATTGATAGACCCATTCCCCCAATCTCTTATAGACCCAGTCCTCCAGTTGCTGATAGACCCAGCCCCCAATCACTGATAGTCCAGGTCCCCCAATCACTGAAAGACCCAGACCCAATCGCTGATAGACACAGTTCCCCAATCTCTGATAGACCCTGTCCCCCAATCTCTGATATGTACCCCTAATATCTACTAAAGTGAGGATACTTGGGAGGTATGTACCCATAAGGGACTCTTTGAAGTTATGTATACCTAATATCCTAATATTAAACCAAATACTAACATACCATAAAATCTCAGGTATAATACGCACCTGTCTATAATACGCAGGTGCATATTATACCAAAGATTTTAGGGGAAAACAAGAGTGCCTATGTATAATACTCACCCTTGTTTTCCCGCTTGCTAAAAAAAAATTTAAGGCTTCCCTCCCTCACCTGGGCCAAAACCGCTGCCAAACCAAGACTTACTTGGTTCAAATTTAACTCCCCACTGAAGTCCGCATCTCTTCAATTGATGGAAGACAGTGGAGAGTTAAATTTGAACCAAGTAAGTCTTGGTTTGGCAGCGGTTTTGGCCCGGGCGAGGGAGGGAAGGTATCTGCGAACCCTAACTTTTTTTTTTTTTTTTACTCTCGTGTATAATACGCACCTCCCACTTCACATAAGGTTAAGTGGGGTAACATTGTTTGTATTATACCCGAGATTTTACGGTAGATAGCCCTCTATGTTCTGCTCTTTTAAAAACATACCTAGGCCCTTTTTAAAAGCATCTATTGTATATCTACTAAAGCGGGACACTTTGAAGGTATGTACCCCTAATATCTACTTGGGAGGTATGGACCCCTAATATATCCTAAACAGGGACTCTTGGGAGGCATAGGTCCCTAATATCTCCTAAAGAGGGTCATTTGGGAGGTTATAAACATAGGTGACAAATAAAAATTCTCAGTGGTTTAAATTGGTGTTTTAACACCTTGAATGTTAGAGGTCACCAACACATTTCTAGTCAATAGATTCAAGACTTCTCTAGAATTCACAAGGTTAAAAGTCCTGTTTACATCAATGGTATTCTGGGGAGTTTTTATTTGTCCCCTACGGCACAATTGATTTGCCTCAGAATCGTACAACTTTTCCTTAGTGCTTCAGCCTCACTTTTAGGTGAAACCTTGATAGTGAAGTGTTTGAGAAGAATTGTAGATAATAGACTCCACAACAGTGCATAATGTCAGTCAGCAGCTGCCAAAGCCAACAACACATCATCATGTATAAAAAGTCATATATGGGAGAAATTCTGGGTCAAAACAAATGACACTATAGGGAATTCCTAAAAATGTTCTTTCAGTTAACTGGGCCTTTCAACCCCCTGAATGCTAGAGAGGTTTCCAATTCATTGTTCCATATGTTTCAAGAGATTAAATGCCTCTTTTAAATTAAAAGGAACTTGGGAAATATTAATTTTATTTTATTTATCCTCTAAGGTTTACTTGGTTTTCTCAAGAAATACTCCAGTTTTAATTTAAAAATATAGCTCGGAGTCTAATTCCAAAGGAAAAGAGAAGCAGGGATATCCAGAAAACCTGTCCTGTTAGTGTGCCCTGAGGACTGGAACTGAGAATCACTGGGCTAGTATATATTGTTTTTACAAAAGATTTTTCTTATTGATTCCCAAAACCACAGGTTCCTATGGACAGATTGTTTTTTGTTGTCTCCAGATTACTTCTCTTTGTCACCAGGGGAAAGTATTACCATCACATGTAACTCTAGTATCTATATGAGCACCTCATACCTACAGTGGTACCAACAGAACGCAGGACAAGCACCAAAGCCTCTTATCTATAGTACAAAAAGACAATCTACTGGGGTTCTAGAGCGATTCAGTGGCTGTGGGTATGAATGTGATTACAGTCTCACAATCAGCAGAAAGGAGGCAGATTATTACCTTCACACAATGATGAAGAGCTGTACAATAACCTTCCTCTTTCATTAATCAAAGTAAACCGATACTTTTAAAGGAAATTATCTTGTTTTACTCATTTGGCTCTAATGGAATGCTTATGGGAGAAGACAGTGAATAACCAGGGCTGCTCTGCACCACCCCCAGATGGCTCATGTCGCTGCTTTGAGTTGTAGAAAACTATCCCCATTAGGTGACAATGGGGTGGAACTCAATCCAGAAGTCTATAACTCACAGATATAAATGCTGCAGGTTGTGTGTGCAGACCCATAGGCATTTAGTGTTTGGCTTGTACTCCCATTACTAATGTGAATGTTTTTTATGTGTGCAGCCCAAAGAGAATGAACTGCAAGACTTCAAATATCACAGTTCAGTCTCTCTATTAAGGAATGAGCAATAGAGAAATTGCGTAACATGATTACCCTCCACGTGGTACCCATCTGTCAGAAGAAAGACATCTCTTCCTCCTGATTTCGCTCTGACTTAACCCTGCTTGTGGTTGGTTAATATTGAGCACACACATTGTTACACTCAACTTTTGGGAATGTGATAGCAGCTGTAGGCCATCTCTAGCTTTGCTTTGGCTCACCCCTCCCTCCAACTGCTGAGCTGAGCCAGACATTTGACAGGAGACTGTAATGGTTTCCATAGTAGTAGAAGTCCACTGGCCTAGATGTATCATTGGCCCGGGAGGCAGTTGCCACCAGGCCAGCCCTACCCTGTCCAATACATGTAAGGAATAATGCAAATCTAGTCATAACAAACCAAGAAGTAGACACCATTAATTCTTATATAATACTTCAGTGGGAGAGAATTATTGTATCAGTTGGCTACATGTCATACTGGAAGGTGGATTTTATTGCAAACTATAAAAGATGTCCCTGCTGGAGTCTAAAGTGAGAGACTGGTATTAAGACTGCCCCCTGCAATGTTCTATGTCCTATGTAATGTTTTTGTATAATATATATATATATATCATGATCATCAACATCAGCTGTTGCTGATCCACTGCAGGATGAAGGCCTCCTCAGCAAGACTCCAAAAACTTCTGCCCTGTTCCTTCTTTTGCCATTGTGTACCAAGAAATGTGGTCATTTTATCTATCTATCTTGTCTGTGGTCTTTTTCTTGGGCATTTAATATCGAGTGGCATCCATTCCAAAATGTGTTTAGTCCATCTACAGTCAGTCTTCTTGCTATGTGGACTGCCAATTTCCATTTCAGACACTTTATTCTATCAGTTATGTCATAGACCTTTGTTTGCTGAATATTTGATATACACTTTTTCTGTCTCTTTTTGTTAGGTTTGGAATTTGCCTGTCTATACTTCTCTATGTAACCTTTAGTTTGTTTATGGCTTGGACATGCAGTGACAATGATTCACAGCCATATGTAATGACTGGGTGGACACATTGGTCAAAAACCTTTTGCTTGAGGCAGAGTGGAAAACTATTAAGTTTCCAAATGCTTGCCATCCCAACTTTATTTGTCACTCAGTTTCCATCATGGTGTTTCCATCTGTTGACATTTCCTGTCCAGGGTAAAAATACTTGCCCACTCCTTCTACATCTTGTCCATCTACTGTGATTTTCCTTCGGTATGGTATATTTGTTAAAAATGACTTGTGCTTTGTGATATTCATCTTCAAATCAACATTTTTGCTTTCCTCTTGTAGCTCTTCAATCCGTTCTTGCCTTTATTCAGGTCTACTGGCAAATGGTATGATATTGTGTGGAAAACAGAAGCGATGTAGGTAGTCTCCTTTGATTTTAAGTCCTTTTTTGTCCCAATTTAGTTCGCAAAAAATTTTTTCTAAAAAACTAGAATATATCTTTGGGGAGATTGTGTGTAAAGCACCTAAAATGGAAATGGGCAGGTTACCTAGCAAGAAGACTTGATGATAGATGGACCAAACAATTTGGAATTAGTTCCATTTCATACTTAACAGCCATGAAAAAGGCCAAAAATCAGATGGGTCTTTATCTTGCAGTGGATCGAGAAGAGCTGTAGATCGTTATGTTTTTAAATATATATTTATATATATATATATATATATATATATATATATATATATATAAAATCATCATCTAAAGCCATTGTTGTTTCACTGCTGGATGAAGACCTCATCAGCAACTTTCCAATAATTCTGGCCTTGTGCTTTCTGTTGCTGCCACTGTGGTAATTTCTGAAGCTAAGTGGTTTTGAAAGCTTGCACTCTACAAATACTCAGGTAAACAATAAAGGTACAATTTTCACTTTAATTGACTCTATGTTTTTCCGTAGTTGATATGACTGTGTTACCACCTTTTACTTTTAGTGGTGAGACTAGCACTATTACACGCCACAAGCTGGCAACATCACCTGGCACTTTAATCATGAGCCCGGGAGTTTTACCCACTTATCCATTACCTAGTAACACCGCTGTCTATAGCTGTTAATTTTCT
Source organism: Rhinophrynus dorsalis (assembly GCA_037306005.1). Classification (NCBI taxonomy): domain Eukaryota; kingdom Metazoa; phylum Chordata; class Amphibia; order Anura; family Rhinophrynidae; genus Rhinophrynus; species Rhinophrynus dorsalis. The sequence continues at coordinate 34,271,370 of CM074718.1, forward strand.
AATTGTAAAGTCAGTGAGCCACGAGATGGTCCACTCTTGAAGCCCACAGAAATGAAAAAACTGAATAAGTTAATTAACTCTTAATAGAACTGTCTAGTTTTAGTTACTTTTAATTCTCTGTTCAATTTATTTTGACTGCTGTACCTAAGTGTTCAATTAAAAGAAAAAGTTCATAAAAAGTTCATAAAAACATAAATTCCTGTTCCAGAAATATCTGAATAGCTATAAACATACTCTACTCTATACTCTATTAAACAGATGCATTAGCACAATCTTTCAGGTTAACAGTTTTAGTTTTATTCATTTATTTAATTCCAACTGGGGTATATACTACTAATACACAAGTGTTTTATTTTATTTTCAGAAACTCATTTTAGCTGTTTTTCTGAACAAATGTTAATTAGTGTTGAGCGAGCGTGCTCGGCCGATGCTCGGATCGGCTCGAGCATCGCTCTGCTCTGCACATGGCGGTACTCGTACGAGTACCGCCATGTGCTCGCCCGACATGCTCGGGTGAAGAGGATCTGTGCCGGAAGAGGCACAGATCCGAAGACGCTCCGCTGGACCACCAGGGAATGGAGGTACGGGGGCATTGCGGAGATGAAGGGGGCATTGCGGAGATGAAGGGGGACATTATGGAAGAGGGGCATAGACTCTATGCCCCTCTTCCACAATGTCCCCCTTCATCTCCGCTATGCCCGTCTTCCACAATGTGCCCCTTCATCTCCGCTATGCCCCTCTTCCACAATGTCCCCCTTCATCTCCTATGCCATAGAGGAGATGAAGGGGGACATTGTGGAAGAGGGGCATAGCGGAGATGAAGGGGGACATTGTGGAAGAGGGGCATAGAGTCTATGCCCCTCTTCCACAATGTCCCCCTTCATCTCCGCTATGCCCCTCTTCCACAATGTCCCCCTTCATCTCCGCTATGGCATAGGAGATGAAGGGGGACATTGTGGAAGAGGGGCATAGCGGAGATGAAGGGGGACATTGACCAGGCACCCTCCGCTCATCAGAGCAGGGGGTGCCTGGTTTAATGCTCGAGTGCTCCCATTCATTTGAATGGGGCTCGGGTGCTCGGCCGAGCACTCGAGCATCAGGGGGTGCTCGGTCAGAGCACCCGAGCACCCGAGCATCGGGGTGCTCGCTCATCAGTAATGTTAATGTATTAATATCCATGTACTTTATTGCATTACAATCATCAGCATCAAAAATATAAATTGTTTTGCTCTTTGAATTACTGGTGACATCATTATCATCGTCACAAGAACTCATTGTTTACCCCATTAGGAACTGGCAAAATGTAACATTTTCTCTGCATGGAAACTTCTGCAGAATGACTGAGCTGTTATTCATTTCCATAGAATTTTCAATGAGAAGGAAAAGGCAACAGAGTTCCTATGATGGAACATAAAGCGCATTGATTTCAATGCGTCTGACATTCCAGCACTGACAAATACACATCATCACTCATACATTCCTATTCACAAACATATACACAGCACCCATGCAAACACATACACATGCTCACACAACACGGTCACACTGGGAGCATTGCCTCTGGAAGACATTAATGGAAACTATCTTCTTTAGGAATTTCATCAGGTGGTACAACTGGATGTTTTACTCCTCGTTCTTCTATCTGCAAATGTTTCCATCTCTATACACCATACTATAGTGCCTATCTGTATGTAAAGGTAACTTGTATTCCTGATGTAATAGAAATGTCTACTACACAGACAACAAGTAGGACACAATCACACAGATGTTCTATATTTTAAGTTCTTTTTCTGCTACTATTATACTGTTAGTACCACAAGTAGAAATCCATCAATATGAGAATATGAATGATGTGTGTGTGGTGGATAAAATGCTTGAATTCCAGTCTATTTCCTCTAAATCATCATCATCATTAGATAGCGGAAAATCCAAAAGAATGAAACCTAACAGTAAACTGCAGCACCAGCCTCCTATGAAGTGATACCTGGTAATAGGCCCATGTTAATAAATACAGATAAATAAATCACTGGTGCATTTTAGTACCAGATTCAGGGGAATGTAATCCAAGGATACCACTAATTACAATTGTTATGACTGTAACGATACAGATAGAAGTGACTGATCACATACAGGACTGCACTGCACAGGACACCCATTACACTAACACTAGGGGAAGGGAAAGCAGAGCAGCTAATAGCCTGGACTTTCCTTAGGACATAAATAAAGGCTCATGTACTAAGTACAAATGGAGTCATTCTGGGTCAAACCAGCTGAGTCATAGGGGACAAAGGATAATTCCTCATGGATTTTAATGGGGCTTTTAAACATGTGAATACTAGAGAACTGTGCAACAGCTTGCAAATCCCCATTTAATTCAGTGGAAATTTGGGGAATTGTATTTGTTCCCCTGTGGTGAAATGAGTTTGTGCTTTGAGATCCATCCTATCTATCGTACAGGGGCGGATTTCCCAGTAGGCAAAGCAGGCAGCTTCATAAAGTTCCAAATTATGAGGGGTGGAGCCTCAGCTGTGATGGACACACCCACAATCTGAATTGTGTGTGTGGCAAGAGCAATCTCTATGTCTCTGCACCAGTTGTATACCTCGTTGCATGCTACTAGTTTAACCCTTGGTTTAATTAATAATTAATTAATTAATTGAGTTATTTATTTATTTAGTCCCTGCTTGGTATAAGTCAAGGGTATTTTCTGTGCTAGGAAATTTTTTTATTGAAACTAGGGGCGGGGCCATGTGAGGAAAGGGGGTGTGGCCATAAGAGAAGATAAGGACATCTAGATTGCCTTGCCATGGGGCACCTGGGATGTAAATCTGCCCCAATTATTACATGTCACCACATGAGCTGAGAAATCACCAGTGTTCTGGAACCTGCAAGTCCATTAACTCCTTAAGGACTGGCCGCACAGCACCTGGCCGGCAGTTCCATTGGATTCAGTGGTGTGCGGTGATGTGCCAGGACTGTCACTGGTCCTTAAGGGGTTAAGTGCAAATCAATGTAAGCAATATAGATATCAATATCATGATCCCTTTACTTACACAGCACAGCAAGGGGCATTTATACCCACCTGATACCCAACAATGGGGAGATTCACTAAGCGGTGATAAAGAGGTGATAAAGTGGTGATAACTTCTCCAGTTTATCACTTCTCTAGTTCCTATTTTATTCTATGGAGACTATCCACTAAGATTTCTTCATCTTTGGAGATAATAGTGAACAGGTTACATAGAATAACATAGGAATTGGAGAAGTGATATCACTGGAGAAGTCATCTCCCCTTTATCTCCTCTTTATCTTAGTGCATCTCCCCCAGGAGTCATTACTGACATTTTTAGAGTGATTCATAACATAAAAATTAGTTTTGGAACTCAGTTTTCAGTGAGTAAATGCCGTAATATGAATTATGGACACAGGGTGGCGGCAAAACATAACAAATGATTTATACCTACAAAAATATCCAAGATACAAAGATTTGAATTCAATGCAGATAATAACTTTGTTTACCCTTTGAGCGCCGGATGGTTGAGCAGAGCATTGCTTTGTTTCTCTTTGCTTTTCATCAACAAATTTCTTCCAGAGACTTCAATGAGAATGTGCTAGAAAAAACGAATTAGTAACACTTTCTTCTGCAATGTAATCTGTCAAAATGTGATAAATGTGCAAAAACATGCAAAAATAAAACAAACTACTGTCACAAAGTCTTTATGCACAAATCACATCCTGACAAAAAGAGCCACTTTCTAAATATTTATTATATGGTTTATTATATGGTTCTTAAGAGGTTAATATTCACATGTTCCAGTGCCTTGTTCCCACGCACACGCCATCTTCACGTACACGTCATAATGTAAGCACACGTATATGTCACCTCACACATGCACTCACACACTCACCTCAGACTGCAGGTGGAATGTGCTGCTGAATGGACCTTCACACAGGAATTCCAGTGGGCTGAGGAAGGTTCTATCTTCTGCCCATTTCATTCCCACAATAAGCATTTATGACCATTCCTACCAGTGACAATGTCTATTATGTTTAGTAATAGATTAGAACTAAGGAAGGGTTGGGTTGGTGGGAACTGTAGTCCATAACAGCTGGAAGTCCAGCATTTGTCTAACCCTGACCAAAGGTCTTGGTGGCAACTTAATGTGATAACAATGCCAAAGAATTGTATTATTATGTTTTGTTGTTGATTGAAAAAAATATTTTCATCAAATCCCACCTCTCACACCTCTATGGTTTGGGAGATAATTGCATTTAAAATTTCCCCCTCCCTCTCCTTTTCCTGATGTCGGCTGTAAAGCTGACAGCAGGAGATTCGAGTCGGCCGACTCGTGGAGGCTCTTTAGCAGAGCCGAAATTGCGTTATTTAAAAAGAACTACTTCATTGGAGCGGTCTACTGAGTGTGCTTGCAAACCAGGCATGCTTTGTAGACCATTCCATTGAAGTCAATCTTTTTAAATAATGCGATTTCGGCCTCGTTGAAGAGCCGCCGGCTGATCCCTGGACCGGGATCTCCTGCTGTCAGCTAAAGTGCCGACATCAGAAGAAGGGGATGGAGGGTGAAAATTTAAATGTGAATATCTCTCAAACCATAGAGGTTTGAGAGATAGGATTTGCTGCAAATATTTTTTTTTCATCTACAATACAAAATAATATTATTCTTTGATATTACTGTTACTTTACGTTTCTGGGTTATTTATGGTTCAATTTTCAGAACTCTCTAGCATTCCAGGGGCTAAACGACTCTTTAAATTTTTGATAGTTTGACGTGTGACTCCTCCAGATCAGCTGATTATCTGCACTAATACACTGGCCTAAATCCCTGTGCCTGCACTTCCAGGTGTGTATGAGTGTGTGATTGTATTAGTGCATGTCAGCACGCACACCGCTATCTTCATGACTTTATTGTGAGAAAACACTAAACATCTCCCTTCTATTATGTACAGGGACATAATGTAATGTTAATATAATAATAATATAATATTCCCTGCATGTTATTAGTAAATAGCATTACATAAGGTGCAGAGGAATGCACCAAATATCCCATAAGTTTCCCCACTTCGCTCTCCTTAGTGCAGTTTTTTTTAACTGGGAAAAATGTTGTAGTAGGCAGCTTAACCCTTTACATGCAAGATGGATATCCAATGAATTATGAAACAATGCAGCAAGTATTTCCTAGTTATTGGGGTACAGTGTTATCCATGGATAAAGACTAGTAGAGTAATAGTGATAACTTGTTTTAACTAACTGAATAGCTTCAGAGTGCAAGCTTTTAAGATCACTTAGGTCTATTCATTAGGTATGCCTGACAAAGAGATGAAAAGCTTGCACTCTAAATCTATTCAGTTAGCCAATAAAGTTATCTCGTTTTCTGTACTAGTATCCAGTGTTTATTGTATCTCAGGACCTTATTAATACTTATCCCTACAGTTTTAGTAGATTTATTGATTTATAGAACAAGATGCTGTCTCATTCAGAAACAACTGTTATTACATAACTAACAGGTGAAATCCCAGATCACAGACTATAACACGTTACCCTTAGTTACACTTTATAGTAAAGACTGGACAGGTTATATATCATCTCACCCATAGTGTATCATTATATTATCGTACAGGAAATGATTTGCATCCGTTATACATATAAACACTCACACATTTCCTTCTAGTCTGTGGGGATATAAATGTGTCATTGTGCAGTCAGTGCTCAGTGATCTGTATCAGTCCTGTGTGCAGTGATCAACATGATGTCACACAGCTGTATTCTGCCTGTATTAATGCTCTGGATTCAAGGTGAGGATTACATTTTATTTAATGCTCTCAGTCATTATAATATATATAACAACATTAACATTACTGCATTTAGAAGACAATTTCAAGCACACGTTTCATTACTATTCTAGTGGTCAGTGTGACATCTGTTGTTTAAATGGACATTTTTAACTTTTCGAGTGACAAAGAAGTAAACAATGCATTGGATACCTCTCTGTCGCTCAAAGGGTTAATAAAAACTTTATTAGGACAAACACTTTGCAAAAAATCAAACAAAACAAACCAGATCTTGTTTTCATTTGATTCTGAAAGGAAATTCAGCAAATTAAACATTTGAATTGGAAAATAATATAAACATGAAGATGACTATTTGCTGTAATATTGCAGTAGATCTGTGTTAGTAAACCTGTGTCTCTCCAGCAGTTAATGGCAACAATTCCTGGTGTCCCCATCCAGCCAACAGATGATGAGAACTATAGTCCCCAACATCTGGAGAGCCACAGGTTGCCTACCACATGCAATATGAATTTAGTATAATGCTGCTACTGAGGCTGATGAACTACAGAGAGATGGAGGCATTCTGGAGTAAACCAACAAAATCACAGGGGAGAAATAAAAGCTCCAGTTAAATTAATGGGAATTTGTAACAACTTGAAGTCCAGAGACGTCTCCAACACATTATAGATCTCTCCAGTATTTTAGGGATTAAAAGCCTCTTTTAATTCAATGAACATTTTAGAAAGTGTTATTTCCCCTCTGGTGCAGTTGGTCTCCTCCAGAATCCAGTTATTTTAGTCCATCAGTTCAGTGTGTGTAATGTTATTTCTATCCCATCCCTCAGGTTCCTATGGACAGATTGTGATGACTCAGACTCCTGATTATGTGTCCGTGTCACCAGGAGAAAGTGTCACCATCACATGTAGATCCAGTAGCAGCATTAGCGACTGGTTATCCTGGTACCAACAGAAACCAGGACAAGCACCAAAGCATCTTATCTATAGAGCAACCAGCCGCCATACAGGGGTCCCAGAGCGATTCACTGGCAGTGGATATGGAACTGATTTCACTCTTACAATCAGCAGAGCGGAGGCAGAGGATGCAGCAGATTATTACTGTCTGCAGTATAGTAGCTCCCCTCTCACACAGTGATACAGAGCCGTACAATAACCTTCCTCTTTAATTTCTCCTATAGAAGCTGTTACTATTAATGTTATGTTCATGTGTTATACAGCAGGTATATATGTAAGGACACATGCATCATGCACAATACTGTGACACCTATATACAATGGCAAAAGTGGAGCAATTTTGGGGAAAACCAACTGCACATAGGAAAATAAACATTCCCAAGATTGTCATTGATTTAACCCTGTGAATACTAGAGACGTCTCCAACACACTACAAAGCAATAAGATGAATATCTCTCTAACATATTTATATCAATGTGGATTTTCCTACATTCCCTACTGTGCACTTGTTTTGCCCCAGAATTGCTCCATTTTTTATTTTGTCATATGACCCTGTAAATTACGGAAGATACGTTTGATATAATAATATTAAAGGTTTTAACATCACAAACCTCAACAATTCCCAGTAAATAACATGAGACATCAAAGTCTAAATTGGAAAATGACAATTATTTAAAGATTTCAAATAATCTAAACACCAATAAAAGACACAATTATAAGACCCTGTGGTACAGCATTGGTACTGATAGACCCAGTCCCCCAATCACTGATAGATCCTGTCCTCCAATCACTGATAGACCCAGTCCCCCAATCACTGATAGATCCTGTCCAACAATTACTGATAGACGCAGTCCCCCAATCACTGATAGATCCTGTCCTCCAATCACTGATAGATCCTATCCTCCAATCACTGATAGATCCTGTCCTCCAATCACTGATAGACGCAGTCCCCCGATCACTGATAGACCCAGTCCTACAATCAATCATAGTCCCTGTGCCCCAATCTCTCATATGTACCCCTATGTACTCCTAATATCTACTAAAGGGGGACACTTTGGATCTATGTACCCCTAATATCTCCAAAAAAGGGACACTTAGGAGGTGTGTACCCCAATCACTGATAGACCAAGTGTCCAATCACTGATACTCCCAGTCCCCCAATCACTGATAACTCCATCCCCCAATTACTGATAGTCCATGTCCCCCAATCGTTGAAAGACCCAGACCCAATCACTGATAGATGGTCTATCACCGACAGACCAGTCCCTCAATCACTGACAGACCCAATCCACAATCATTGGTAGACCCATTCCCCCAATCTCTTATAGACCCAGTCGTCCAATTGCTGATAGACCCAGCCCCCAATCACTGATAGTCCAGGTCCCCCAATCTCTGAAAGACCCATACCCAATCGCTGATAGACACAGTCCCCCAATCACTGATAGACCCTGTCCCCCAATCTCTGATATGTACCCCTAATATCTACTAAAGGGGGGATACTTAGGAGGTGTGTACCCATAAGGGACACTTTGGAGTTGCGTACCCCTAATATCTACTAAAGAGGGACACTTTGAAGGTATGTATCCCAAATACCTAATAAAAAGGGACTCTTTGGAGGTACGTATCCCTAATATCTCTTAAAGAGGGACACTTGGGAAGGTATGGATTCCTTATATCTCCCGTAAATAATGACACTTGGGGAATTATGGATCCCTAATATCTCCTAAAGAGTGACACTTAGTGAGGTATAGATCCCTAATATCTCCTAAAGTGGGACACTTGGGGAGGTATGGATTCCTAATATATCCTAAAAAGTGACACTTGGGGAGGTATGTATCCCTAACATCTCCTAAAGAGGGAAACTTGGGAGGTGTGTACCCATACTATCTACTAAAGAGATACATGTGGGAGGTATGGACCCCTAATATCTCCCAAATAGGGATACTTGGGAGGTATGTAGCGCTAATATCTACTAAAGATGGACAATTGGGAGGTATGGATCCCTAATATAGGTACATAGTAGTTTAGGTTGAAAAAAAGACTTGCGTTCATCAAGTTCAACCCTTGTTCTATTCCTGTTTACCTCAATACTGCAATATCAAATTCTGCTTTGAATGGGAAGGGGGAATTCCAAATTGCAATCAGATTTCTCCTTGGATCAACAAGCACTAAATAAATATTAATCCCAATACTTACAGTCATAGCCCTCTATGTTCTGCTCTTTAAGAAACATACCCAGGCCCTTTTTAAAGGCATCTAATATCTACTAGAGAGGGACACTTTGGAGGTGTGTACCCCTAATATCTACTAAAGAGGGACACTTGGGAGGCATAGGTCCCTAATATCTCCTAAAGAGGGTCACTTGGGAGGGTATAAACATAGGGGACAAATAAAAATTCTCAGTGGTTTAAATTGGGGTTTTAACCCCTTGAATGTTAGAGGTCACCAACATGTTTCTACTCAATAGATTCAAGACTTTTATAGCATTCACAAGGTTAAAGTCCTGTTTACATCAATGGTATTCTGGGGAGTTTTTATTTGTCCCCTACGGCACAACTGATTTGCCTCACAATCGTACAACTTTTCCTTAGTGCATCAGCCTCACTCTTAGGTGAAACCTTGATAGTGAAGTATTTGAGAAGAATTGTAGACAATAGACTCCACAGCAGTGCATAATGTCAGTCAGCAGCTGCCAAAGACAACAGCACATCATCATGTATAAAAAGTATATATATATATATATATATATATATATATATATATATACGGGAGAAATTCTGGGTCAAAACAAATTACACTATAGGGAATTACTAAAAATGTTCTTTCAGTTAAATGGAACCCCCTGAATGCTAGAGAGGTCTCCAAATCATTGTTCCACAGGATTCAAGAGGTTAAAAGCCTCTTTTAACTTAAAGGGAATTTGGGAAATATTTATTTATCCCCTAAGGTTTACTTGGTTTTCTCAAAAGGTACTCCAGTTTTAATTTAAAAATACAGCCCGGAGTCTAATTCCAAAAGAAAAGAGAAGCAGGGATATCCAGAAAACCTGTCCTGTTAGTGTCCCCTGAGGACTGGAAATGATATTCACTGGGCTAGTATATATTGTTTTTACAATGGATTTTTCTTATTGATTCCCAAAACCACAGGTTCCTATGGACAGATTGCTTTGACTCAGTCTCCAGATTACTTCTATGTGTCACCAGGGTAAAGTGTCACCATCACATGTAACTCTAGTGGCTATATGAGCACCTCAGTGGTACCAACAGAACGCAGGACAAGCACCAAAGCCTCTTATCTATAGTACAAAAAGACAATCTACTAGGGTACTAGAGCGATTCAGTGGCTGTGGGTATGAATGTGATTACAGTCTCACAATCAGCAGAAATGAGGCAGATTGTTACCTTCACACAATGATGAATGATGAAGAGCTGTACAATAACCTTCCTCTTTCATTAATCAAAGTAAACCAATACTTTTAAAGGGAATTTTCCTGTTTTACTAATTTGGCTCTAATGGAATGCTTATGGGAGAAGACAGTGAATAACCAGGGCTGCTCTGCGCCACCACCAGATCGCTCATGTCGCCTATTTGGGTTACAGAAAACTATCCCCATTAGATGACAATCGGGTGGAACTCAATCCAGAAGTCTATAACTCACAGATACAAATGCTGCCGGTTGTGTGTGCAGCCCCATAGGCATTTAGTGTTTGGCTTGTACTTCCATTACTAGTGTAAATGTTTTTTATGGGTGCAGCCCAAAGAGAATGAACCTCAAGACTTTAAATCTCATAGTTCAGTCTCTCTATTAAGGAATCAGCAATAGAGAAATTGAGTAACATGATTACCCTCCACGTGGTACCCATCTGTCAGGAGGAAGACATCTCTTCCTCCTGATTTCGCTCTGACTTAACCCTGCTTGTGGTTGGTTAATAATGAGCATGCACATCGTTACACTCAACTTTTGGGAATGTGATAGCAGCTTTAGGCCATCTCTAGCTTGGACTTGGCTCACCCCTCCCTCCAACTTCTGTGCTCAGCCAGACATTTGACAGGGGCCTTCAATGGCTTCCATAGTAGTAGCAGCCCACTGGCCTTGATGTATCATTGGCCTTGGAGGCAACTGCCACCAGGCCAGCCCTACCCTGTCCAATACATGTAAGGAATAATGCAGATCTAGTCATAACAAACCAAGAAGTAGACACCATGAATTCTCATATAATACTTCAGTGGGAGAGAATTATTGTATCAGTTGGCCACATGTCATACTGGAAGGTGGATTTTATTGCAAACTATAAAAGATGTCCCTGCTGGAGTCTAAGGTGAGAGACTGGTATTAAGACTGCCCCCTGCAATGTTCTATGTCCTATGTAATGTTTTTGTATAATATATATATATATATATCATGATCATCAACATCAGCTGTTGCTGATCCACTGCAGGATGAAGGCCTCCTCAGCAACACTCCAAAAACTTCTGCCCTGTGCCTTCTTTTGCCATTGTGTACCAAGAAATGTGGTCATTTTATCTATCTATCTTGTCTTTGGTCTTTTTCTTGGGCATTTAGTATCGAGTGGCATCCATTCCAAAATGTGTTTAGTCCATCTACAGTCAGTCTTCTTGCAATGTGGACTGCCCATTTCCATTTCAGGCCCTTTATTTTATCAGTTATGTCATAGACCTTTGTTTGCTGAATATTTGATATACACTTTTTCTGTCTCTTTTTGTTATGTTTGGAATTTGCCTCTCTATACTTCTCTATGTAACCTTAAATTTGTTTATGGCTTGGACATGCAGTGACAATGATTCACAGCCATATGTAATGACTGGGAGGACACACTGGTCAAAAACCTTTTGCTTGAGGCAGAGTGGAAAACTATTAAGTTTTCCAAATGTTTGCCATCCCAACTTTATTTGTCACTCAGTTTCCATCATGGTGTTTCCATCTGTTGAAATTTCCTGTCCAGGGTAAAAGTACTTGCCCACTCCTTCTACATCTTGTCCATCTACTGTGATTTTCCTTTGGTATGGTACATTTGTTAAAAATGACTTGTGCTTTGTGATATTCATCTTCAAATCAACATTTTTGCTTTCCTCTTGTAGCAATTCAATCCGTTTTTGCCTTTATTCAGGTCTACTGATAAATGGTATGATATTGTGTGGAAAACAGAAGAGATGTAGGTAGTCTCCTTTGATTTTAAGTCCTTTTTTGTCCCAATTTAGTTTGCAAAAAATTTTTTCTAAGCAACTAGAAAATATCTTTGGGGAGATTATGCGTGAAGCACCTAAAATGGAAATGGGCAGGTAACCTAGCAAGAAGACTTGATGATAGATGGACCAAACAATTTGGAATTAATTCCATTTGATACTTAACACTCATGAAAAAGACCAAAGACCAGATGGGTCTTTTTCTTGCAGTGGATCGACAAAAGCTGTATATGGTTGTGTTTTTAAATACATTTATATATATATATATATATATATATATATATAATCATCATCACAATCATCATCAATAAAGCCATTGTTGTTCCACTGCTGGATGAAGACCTCATCAGCAACTTTCCAATAATTTTGGCCTTGTGCTTTCTGTTGCTGCCACTGTGGTAATTTCTAAACCTAAGTGGTTTTGAAAGCTTGTACTCTACAAATACTCAGGTAACCAATAAAGGTATAATTTTCACTATAATTGACTCTAGTTTTTTCTATAGTTGACGTGTTACTGTTTTACCACCTTTTACTTTTAGTGGTGAGATTAGCACTATTACACGCCACAAGCTGGCAACATCACCTGGCACTTTAATCATGAGCCCGGGAGTTTTACCCACTTATCCATTACCTAGTAACACCGCTATCTATAGCTGCTAATTTTCTAATTGTAAAGTCAGTCAGCCATGAGATGGTCCAGTCTTGAAGCCCACAGAAATGAAAAACCGAATAAGTTAATTAACTCTTAATAGACCGGTCTAGTTTTATTTTCTTCTATTTCTCTGTTCAATTTATTTTGACTTCTATACCAAAGTGATCAATTAAAAGAAAAAGTTCATAAAAACATAAATTCCTTTTCCAGAAATATATGAATAGCCATAAACATTCTCTCTATTAAACAGATGCATTAGCACAATCTTTCAGGTTAACAATTTTAGTTTTTTTCATATTTTTATTCCAACTGGGGTATATACTACTAATACACAAGTGTTATTTTATTTTATTTTCAGAAACCAATTTTATCTGCTTTTCTGAACAAATGTTAATGTATTAATATCCATGTACTTTATTGCATCACAATCGTCAGCATCAAAACTATATATTTTTTTGCCCTGTGAATTACTGGTGACATCATTATCATCGTCACAAGAACTCATTGTTTACCCCATTAGGAACTGGCAAAATGTAACATTTTCTCTGCATGGAAACTTCTACAGAATGACTGAGCTGTTATTCATTTCCATAGAATCTTCAATGAGAAGGAAAAGGCGACAGAGTTCCTATGATGGAACATAAAGCGCATTGATTTCAATGGGTCTGACATTTCAGCACTGACAAATACACATCATCATTCATACATTCCTATTCACATACATATACACAGCACCCATGCAAACACATACACATCCTCACACAACACAGTCACACTGGGAGCATTGCCTCTGGAAGACATAAATGGAAACTATCCTCTTGAGGAATTTCAGCAGGTGGTACAACTGGATGTTTTATTCCTCGTTCTTCTATCTGCAAATGTTTCCATCTCTATACACCATACTATAGTGCCTATCTGTATGTAAAGGTAACTTGTATTCCTGATGTAATAGAAATGTCTACTACACAGACAACAAGTAGGACACAATCACATAGATGTTGTACATTTCAAGATCCTTTTCTGCTACTATTATCCTGTTAGTACCACAAGTAGAAATCCATCAATATGAGAATATAAATGATGTGTGTGGTGGATAAAATGCTTGAATTCCAGTCTATTTCCTCTAAATCATCATCATCATTAGATAGCGGAATGAATGAAACCTAACAGTAAACTGCAGCACCAGCCTCCTATGAAGTGATACCTGGTAATAGGCCCATGTTAATAAATACAGATAAATAAATCACTCGTGCATTTTAGTACCAGATTCAGGGGAATGTAATCCAAGGATACCACTAATTACAATTGTTATGACTGTAACGATACAGATAGAAGTGACTGATCACATACAGGACTGCGCTGCACAGGACACCCATTACACTAACACTAGGGGAAGGGAAAGCAGAGCAGCTAATAGCCTGGACTTTCCTTAGGACATAAATAAAGGCTCATGTACTAAGTACAAATGGAGTCATTCTGGGTCAAACCAGCTGAGTCATAGGGGACAAAGGATAATTCCTCATGGATTTTAATGGGGCTTTTAAACATGTGAATACTAGAGAACTGTGCAACAGCTTGCAAATCCCCATTTAATTCAGTGGAAATTTGGGGAATTGTATTTGTTCCCCTGTGGTGAAATGAGTTTGTGCTTTGAGATCCATCCTATCTATCGTACAGGGGCGGATTTCCCAATAGACAAAGCAGGCAACTTCATATAGTTCCAAATTATGAGGGGTGGAGCCTCAGCTGTGATGGACACACCCACAATCTGAATTGTGGGAGTGGCAAGAGCAATCTCTATGTCCCTGCACCAGTTGTATACCTCGTTGCATGCTACTATTTTAACCCTTGGTTTAATTAATAATTAATTAAGTGATTTATTTATTTATTTATTTAGTCCCTGCTTGTTATAAGTCAAGGGTATTTTCTGTGTTAGGAACATTTTATTGAAACTAGGGGCGGGGCCATGTGAGGAAAGGGGGTGTGGCCATAAGAGAAGATAAGGACATCTAGATTGCCTTGCCATGGGGCACCTGGGATGTAAATCTGCCCCAATTATTACATGTCACCACATGAGCTGAGAAATCACCAGTGTTCTGGAGCCTGCAAGTCCATTAACTCCTTAAGGACTGGCCGCACAGCGCCTGGCCGTCAGTTCCATTGGATTCAGAGGTGTGCGGTGATGTGCCAGGACTGTCACTGGTCCTTAAGGGGTTAAGGGTAAATCAATGTAAGCAATATAGATATCAACATCATGATCCCTTTACTTACACAGCACAGCAAGGGGCATTTATACCCACCTGATACCCAACAATGGGGAGATTCACTAAGCGGTGATAAAGAGGTGATAAAGTGGTGATAACTTCTCCAGTTTATCACTTCTCTAGTTCCTATTTTATTCTATGGAGACTGTCCACTAAGATTTCTTCATCTTTGGAGATAATAGTGAATAGGTTCCATAGAATAACATAGGAACTGGAGAAGTGATATCACTGGAGAAGTTATCTCCTCTTTATCTCCTCTTTATCTTAGTGCATCTCTCCCAGGTGTCATTACTGACATTTTTAGAGTGATTCATAACATAAAAATGAGTTTTGAACCTCAGCTTTCATTGAGAAATGCCGTAATATGAATTATGGACACAGGGTGGCAGCAAAACATAACAAATGATTTGTACCTACAAAAGTATCCAAGTTACAAAGGTATGAATTCAATGCAGATAATAACTTTGTTTACCCTTTGAGCGCCGGATGGGTGAGCAGAGCGTTGCTTTCTTTTGCTTTGCTTTTCATCAACAAATTTCTCCAAGAGACTTCAATCAGAATGTGCTACAAAAAAGAATTAGTAACACTTTCTTCTGCAGTGTAATCTATGTCAAAATGTGATAAATGTGCAAAAACATACAAAAATAAAACAAACCACTGTCACAAAGTCTTTATGCACAAATCACATCCTGACAAAAAGAGCCACTTTCTAAATATTTATGATATGGTTTATTATATGGTTCTTAAGTGGTTAATATTCACATGTCCCAGTGCCTTGTTCCCATGCACACGCCATCGTCAGGTAAACATGGCATAATGTAAGCACACATATGTCACCTCAAACATGCACTCACACACTCACCTCAGACTGCAGGTGGAATGTGCTGCTGAAAGGACCTTCACACAGGAATCCCAGTGGGCTGAGGAAGGTTCTACCTTCTGCCCATTTCATTCCCACGATAAGTATTTTTGACCATTCCTACCAGTGACAACGTCTATTATGTTTAGTAACAAATTAGAGCTAAGGAAGGGTTGGGATTGATGGGAACTGTACTCCATAGCAGCTGGAAGTCCAGCAATTGTCTAACCCTGACCAAAGGTCTTGGTGGCAACTTAAAGTGATAATAATGCCAAAGAATAGTATTATTTTTTGTTGTTGATTGAAAAAAATATTTGCATCAAATCCCACCTCTCAAACCTCTATGATTTGGGAGATAATCGCATTTAAAGTTCCCTCCTCCCTCTCCTTTTCCTGATGTCGGCTGTAAAGGTGACAGCAGGAGATTCGAGTCGTCCAACTAGAGGAGGCTCTTTAGCAGAGCCGAAATTGCGTTATTTAAAAAGAACTACTTCATTGGAGCGGTCTACAGAGTGTGCTTGCAAACCAGGCATGCTTTATAGACCGTTCCAATGAAGTCAATCTTTTTAAATAATGCGATTTCGGCCTCGTTGAAGAGCCGCCGGCTGATCCCTGGACCGGGATTTCCTGCTGTCAGCTAAAGTGCCGACATCAGAAGAAGGGGAGGGAGGGTGAAAGTTTAAATGTGAATATCTCTCAAACCATAGAGGTTTGAGAGATAGGATTTGCTGCAAATATTTTTTTTTTCATCTACAATACAAAATAATATTATTCTTTGATATTAGTTACTTTACGTTTCTAGGTTATTTATGGTTCACCTTTCAGAACTCTCTAGCATTCAAGGGGCTAAATGACTCATTAAATTATTGATAGTTTGGGGAATGTTTATTTGTCAATCAATCCCAACAGCATAACAACATCACACAAGGGGAAATGTGTGACTCCTCCAGATCAGCTGATTATCTGCACTAATACACTGGCCTAAATCCCTGTGCCTGCACTTCCAGGTGTGTATGAGTGTGTGATTGTATTAGTGCATGTCAGCACGCACACCGCTATGTTCATGACTTTATTGTGAGAAAACACTAAACATCTCCCCTCTATTAAGTACAGGGACAGGAAGTAAAGTTAATATAATATTCCCATGTTATTAGTAAATAGCATTACATAAGTTGCAGAGGAATACACCAAATATCCCATAAGTTTCCCCCACTTCCCTCTCCTTAGTGCAGTTTTTTTAATTGGGAAAAATGTTGTAGTAGACAGCTTAACCCTTTACATGCAAGATGGATATGCAACAAATTATGAAACAATGCAGCAAGTATTTCCTAGTTATTGGGGTACAGTGTTATCCATAGATAAAGACTAGTAGAGTAATAGTGATAACTTGTTTTAACTAACTGAATAGCTTTAGAGTGCAAGCTTTTAAGACCACTTAGGTCTATTCATTAGGTATACCTGATAAAGAGATGAAAGTGGTCCTGAAAGCTTGCACTCTAAATCTATTCCGTTAGCCAATAAAGTTATCACATTTGCTGTTTAGTCTCCATAGTTTATTGTATCTCAGGATCTTATTAATACTTATCCCTACAGTTTTAGTAGATTTATTGATTTATAGAACAAGCTGCTGTCTCATTCAGAAACAACTGTTATTACATAACTAACAGGTGAAATCCCAGATCACAGACTATAACACGATACCCTTAGTTACACTTTATAGTAAAGACTGGACAGGTTATATATCATCTCACCCATAGTGTATCATTATATTATCGTACAGGAAATGATTTGCATCCGTTATACATATAAACACTCACACATTTCCTTCTAGTCTGTGGGGATATAAATGTGTCATTGTGCAGTCAGTGCTCAGTGATCTGGATCAGTCCTGTGTGCAGTGATCAACATGATGTCACACAGCTGTATTCTGCCTGTATTAATGCTCTGGATTCAAGGTGAGGATTACATTATATTTAATGCTCTCAGTTATTATAACACATATAACAACATTAACATTACTGCATTTAGTAGACAATTTCCAGCACACGTTTCATTACTTTATCCTGAGTGTATTCTAGTGGTCAGTGTGACAACTGCTGTTTAAATGGACATTTTTAACTTTTCGAGTGAAAGAGAAGTAAACAATGCATTGGATACCTCTCTGTCGCTCAAAGGGTTAATAAAAACTTTATTAGGACAAACACTTTGCAAAATCAAACAAAACAAACCAGATCTTGTTTTCATTTGATTCTGAAAGGAAATTCAGCAAATTAAACATTTGAATTGGAAAATAATATAAAAATGAAGATGACTATTTACTGTAATATTGCAGTAGATCAGTGTTAGTAAACCTGTGGCTCTCCAGCAGTTAATGGCAACAATTCCTGGTGTCCCCATCCAGCCAGAGGATGATGAGAACTATAGTCCCCAACATCTGGAGAGCCACAGGTTGCCTACCCCTTGGAATATGAATTTAGCATAATGCTGCTACTGAGGCTGATGTACTACAGAAAGATGGAGAAATTCTGGAGCAAACCAACAGAATCACAGGGGAGAAATAAAAGCTCCTGTTAAAATAATGGGATTTTTAACAACTTGAATTCCAGAGATGTCTCCATCACATTATAGATCTCTCCTGTATTTTAGGGATTAAAAGCCTCTTTTAATTCAATCAGTATTTTAGAAAGTGTTATTTCCCCTCTGGTGCAGTTGGTCTCCTCCAGAATCCAGTTGTTTTAGTCCATCAGTTCAGTGTGTGTAATGTTATTTCTATCCCATCCCTCAGGTTCCTATGGACAGATTGTGATGACTCAGACTCCTGATTATGTGTCCGTGTCACCAGGAGAAAGTGTCACCATCACATGTAGATCTAGTTCTGACATTGATAACGACATAGCCTGGTACCAACAGAAACCAGGACAAGCACCAACACTTCTTATCTATTGGGCAACCAGCCGACATACAGGGGTCCCAGAGCGATTCAGTGGCAGTGGGTCTGGATATGATTTCACTCTTACAATCAGCAGAGCGGAGGCAGAGGATGCAGCAGATTATTTCTGTCAGCAGGATTACAGCTCCCCTCTCACACAGTGATACAGAGCCGTACAATAACCTTCCTCTTTCATTTCTCCTATAGAAGCTGTTACTATTAATGTTATGTTCATGTGTTATACAGCAGGTATATATGTAAGGGCACATGCACCATGCACAATACCGTGACACATATATACAATGGCAAAAGTGGAGCAATTTTGGGGAAAACCAAATGCACATAGGAAAATAAAGATTCCCAAGTTTACCTTTGATTTAACCCTGTGAATGCTAGAGACTCTCCAGCATATTTAAATCAATGAGGATTTTTCTACATTATCTACTGTGCAGTTATTTTGCCCCAGAATTGCTCCACTGTTGATTTTGTGCATATGAACCTGTACATTTCGGAAGATACATTTGATATAATAATATTAAAGGTTTTAACATCATAAACCTCAACAATTCCCAGTAAATAACAGGGGACATCAAAGTCTAAATTGGAAAGTGACATTTATTTACAGAATTAAAATGATCTAAACACCAATAAAAGACACAATAATAAGACTCTGTAAAACAGCAGCAGAAAAGGAAAAAAGATTAACTCTGTTATGTCCTACACAGAAATAAATAGGATGCTACAGATGCACCAACTGTACCACCTGTAATGGGATGCTCACTGGCACCAGCTTCCTACATCCACACACTAATGCACAGATTAACATCAAACATAAAGTGACTAGTACCACCGAGTTTGTGGTCTATCTACTAATTTGCCCATGTGGCTTATATTATGTGGTGAAGGCTGGAACTAACTTCCATGAGAAAGTGGTCAATCATTGGTCAACTATCAGGGTGACTCGCACTTCTCAAACTGCAGATAAACCAGTACTGGGGCATTTCTTGGCATTACAGCATCCACTACCCTCCCTTACATCTATGGTCATTGATCATGTACATGCTTTAACCAGGGGTGGCAATAGGAAACTATACAACTGCAAAGGGAAACACATTGGATATACCACCTGAACACAGTCTCACCAAATGGCCTGAATATCACATTCTTCTCAGAAGGAATTCTAACCCATATGATGTGTATCCTAGCGTCCACCATCTAGGAATCACTGGGTTGTATCTTTCATGGCTTGAGAGGAAAATCTTCAGCATTTTACTCTTCTAAGAAGGAATTTTATCCCATAAGATGTGTATTCTGATGTAACAATAGGACTCAAGTCCAGCATCTAGGAATCACCAGGTTCTTTTCCTTCTATGAGTCACTAGTAACAAGTGACCATTGACCTTCTTCATCCTGATGCGCAAAGGTAAGAAGATCTAACATCAAGGATTCAACGAACCTAGGCTTCCCTCCTTTGTGACTAAGTTTTCACCTTTTGAATATGTATAGAGAAACAACAAAAGAGAGGGCGCCCAATAGGGCCTGTTATCCCCAATGACACCTTTTCTAATGATATAAATGAGATACTCACAAAATTAGTAGTTGTGAAATGAAACTATGTCCAAACACAACAAGATAGACATGCACGGAAATTAACCTCCTGTCCTTGCTCAGGTGCTGGTGCAGTAGACAATCCTTCGATTTGGTGAAGCCACAAAGGTGAGAAGAAAACTAAAACGCTGCTATGTTGTCAAAAAAATTCCAGTTTTTATAAAACATATTTTTATAAAGGTATAAAATACTGGAGAGTAGATCTCCCAATAAAAATTCCTTGTAAAAGCTAATGCAATGGCACAACAAACATCAACGTTTCACAGTTAAACTG
Source organism: Rhinophrynus dorsalis (assembly GCA_037306005.1). NCBI lineage: Eukaryota > Metazoa > Chordata > Amphibia > Anura > Rhinophrynidae > Rhinophrynus > Rhinophrynus dorsalis. The sequence goes on from CM074718.1 coordinate 34,291,918, forward strand.
CTTCCTCAAGATTGTAATGCCTTGAAAAAGTGATCCACATAACAGCTATAAAAACATCACTTTTAAATACCCCCTCCTTTTTCCTGATAGGTTAATCATCTACTTACAAGAGAAGTTGGTCTAAATTAACATATCACAACTCTTAAAAAGAATTACAAATTCTATCTATTCATTTATTCAGGAGTTTATATAAATAGCAGATGAACATTAATACCAAAAATCCTTACTTATATCCCGAACCAGAAGTTGATTTCACTCAATCGTGTAACTGGGAGTGATACCTATTTGCTTCTTCCCTTATTACCCGGAGGTAAATAACATCTAATGGTTTGTTCTAGATGTGATTAGTTGCCGGAAACACTAAAGTAACCATCTTAATGCTCCTCAAATACTGCCATGTTGGTACTCCTCAAATACTATTTGGAGCGATACACCTCTAACAGTTTAACCTACTGCTTGGATGCAAGGTGAATGGAAGAACACCGAATGAATCAAAGAAACTACATTTTCTTGTGGATCTTGAAAGATCCAAGAGATCTAAATCGCCATTTTCAAATGGTTATATATTGGGAATCTTTCATCCACCCTCCATCTTCTTGGATCTATAACAATAAAAGTTTATCATTAATCAACAATAAATCCATCACAATAATTATTTAAAAATGTAAAAATTAAAGATGTGTGAAAAATGAAATCTATATATTAACCCAAATGAAAAACGTTTCTCCCAAACTCTGGACCATCAAATAAAGAATCCAAAGATACGATATTATAAAAATGTACTTATAAACCCTAAAAAATGACTAGTGCAAAAATTAGTAACAGCTAACTTAAATATTCCCAATTAATCTATTGTAAAAGTGCACCAGTGTAAATTATGATGTGTACTATTAAGACTCTATCCTACCTATCTATCATAAGTACTAAACAACAGAGGAAATAAATAGTGCTCTAAGATAACCTGTCTATCTATATGTGTTAAACTAAAGACATACATATGTATAGACACGTACATATACATATATATGCGCATACACACACCTACATCCCCCTTGTGTATGATATGTGCTCCATTATATTACCTAACTATTTGTTGTGATATTAGAACTCTCTTTATTCATACCCTGTGTGAAAAATGAATGTGTAAGTGATATATGTGCTTGTTTAATTGTGTTTGTGACCTGTTTGAGGGCCCTTCATTAGGATTGTTTACTAAATCAATCTCCAGATTAATCAGTTCATTGTTTGGATTCTTTGCCTTGTTACTCTCTACTTTCTTACTTGAGAAAACCCCTCAATTTTTATTAAAATGCATCTTGTAGCCATTAAGGGATCAAACTAAATGTCCCCAGTCCCATCTCTCAAACCTTTATGGTTTGAGATATTCGGCCCTAAAGTTCCCCCCTCCCTCCCCTTTCCCTGATGTCAGTGCTCGTGCTGTGCCTGATGCCAGCGCTGAACCTGCTGCCAGTGTGTCTTGTAATTCTCAGGAGGGGGGAGGAGGTAAAGATCATGCCAAGTGTGACAGCAAGGGACGCTAAATCACTCTTGCCATCCCCAAGCATTTCCACCACTATTACTACTACTAAGAAGGTCCAACAGCTTGTTAGGAGTGAAGGAGGGGGTGATCATCATATTACTAGTGACTGTGAGGAGGAAGACTCAGGGACTGAAATTGATGTGGTTGGTGATGGTGAAGCAGCTGTTGTAACTAGTGTTATGGGAGTGGTAGGAAGAGCAATGCAGAGCATCTCGTCTAGTGGTTGAGACCACACCATTCCCCTGACCCTAGGAGACCCCTTCCCTTCTCTGCATTGTCCAGGTGGAACATGATCCTGAAGAAGACAGCAGTAATACCATCACTACCAGGAGCACAGATCAGCTGCCCATGCCTGTTGGTAGTGCTGCCAGTCTGCCTTCTTCAGGTCACCAAGAACTGGCAAGTGTGACATTAGGGGACCCTCTGTCACATTTCTCATCACCTCCCCAAACTAGTGAGGTGGCTGTACTAGAGCAGCAGCAGCATGAAGGGACTGGTGGTGGTGGTGATGTTGGAGAAGCTGGGGTGGAAGAGACATTGATGGCCTTTTATCAAAAACTGAGAAGGAATGGGAGACAGGGATGAGGATGGGCATCACCACCATCACCAGCACTGACATTTTGGAATTTGCAGAGTTTGCAACTGCTCTAATTCCTTCTGCTGCTAAGTTGCAAGGGCAGCAGGGTGCTAAGGAGCAGGCTAGTGTGCAACAGACCACCATGGACACAGTGGGAATGGGGTCAGCAAGTGATGCAGGACTAGGACAGGTTCCACTTGCCAGCAGCAGCAATACTCCTGGTCCTAGATGCAGTGCTGATTCTGAGGCAGTAGCAGCAACAGCAGCAACAACATTCTCTGTCCCAGCAAGTGAAGGGGAATGTGGAGGACAAGAAGAAAGAGGCCATTCTTCTCCACCTTTCCCCTCCACCATGAAGTCATGGGTGTGGGACTATTTTTTTCTTGGGGCAGGAACAGTGCAGTCATCAACAACAGCGCTGTGCACAATTTATGACAAGTCAGTGACAAGGGGAAAGGAGGGAACACACCTTGGACCAACCATCATCATAACGCACATGAAACACAGACACCATGACATTTATGTAAAACATGTTAAAGCCAAACAGCCAACACAGAAATCAAGCACCGCTGTTGCTGTTGCTGTACCCACTGACTCTACCAAAAGGCAACAAGTGGTATGGCAGAGATCAAAGAAGAGAAAGAATAGAGAAACCCAGCCACAGCTGAAAGTTCGATGATGAACAAAACAACTAGCTCGCCATCACCTTCTTGATCTAGTGTAACAACATCTTCTGCCAATGCACCTCATTCATTGTTACCTCCCCTGCCAAGTGATAGCCACTCTGTAGATGTTAGAATGTGGCAGTTCATGTCCACCCAGTGCACTGACCAAACATGCCAGTGTGGTGGAGGAGAATCGCAAGCAGGGCATCAAGCGGAAAACTGAGGAGATTCCATCCCGCAGAATATAATAAGATGGTGGCAGGGAGGATTCATCATTACTATTAAACTGTTAGCAAGTTGCCATGTGTCCTTAGCGGGCTGTGGACAAGGGGCATAGTGACAGCAGCATTACTTGGTTTCTGGTGGGAAGATTTCACATTGGGGAACCTAATTGTTCTGGTGTTTGGATAGAGTTGTACCAGCTGTTTCATGTGAGTGCAGATATAACCATTGATCCCAGTCCTTCCCTTATTTACACTGTGCACATTGCAGTTGATGATATGAGAGGCACAATCTGCTCTCCAGGGAAAAATTTCTAATCTCATCAACAAACCCATGATTTTGGAGGAGGGGCAGGTGGAGAAGCATTATTGGCCAACTTCTTCTTTTTCTCCACATATACCTAAAGTGGTGGGAGCTAGTTATGGTGCTGCTACTGCCTCAGGTGCATCACAGGAGCTAGTAGTGTCTAGGAGTTTGATTATCTATCACTCATGTTACTGTTGTTGTTGATCCCATTCTCTTTGAGCTGCCTAATCGTTCTGCTGTTTAAACAACTCAGCAGCAGCAAGAACAGCAATCACAAATTCTTCATCTACATCAGGGCATTTGACAATGGCCAGTGGACACTGGCCAGCATGAAATGACCTGCTGGCACTAGGCTTGTGCTTAACCCCCCCCCCAAAAAAAAACCCATAGGCCTACAAAAAATAAACAACTTTTGGGGTCTTGTTTCTAACAAGCCAAAGTCCTACAAATCAATGTTTCCTTAGGGCTTGTGCCAAACAAGTCTAAGTCCTACAAATCAATATTTCCTTAGGGCTTGTGCCAAACAAGTCCAAGGCTTAGAGTCACTTAGGTCAGTGCTGTGTCAATGTGATCTTGTTGGTGTGTTCGAAACATTTCGATCTACACCCACATTGACATATTTACTAAAATTGTCGGATGCAATGGGAGAGGTGGGGATGTCCTCCCTTCACACATTGCCAACACTACTACAATACAGAATTTGAATAGCATTCTGGGGGTGACTGGGGGTTACGCAGCATCAATGGGGATTTGTGGTTATCACTTGCCTGCCAGCCTTGTTCCCTTGCCCACTGGCAGCCATAGAACCTCATATACAATGCTTGGCCCCCACACTTGTTTCCTTGACCACTGTTACCATTCTTTTTTTTTTTAATAACTGTCGACCCAATACCAGTCAACAACATGCCCCCAAAACAAATTCTCTGTACAACTGATTTTTCCCCCAGACTCCAACCTCCAACACAGGCACCCTCCTCAGACCCCTTTTATACCATGTCTTATGGATTTTTTTTTTATTGTATTTATTTATTTATTTTTATTAACTGTCCTCACAATTCTCATAAACAAACCCCCCCAAAAAACATTCACTGTTCAAATGATTCTTTCCCCACTCTCCACCAACACAGGCACCCTCGTACCCCTTTTACACTATGCCTTTGGGAAAAGAAATAACATCTGCTATGTGTTGTGTGTAAACTCAATGTTCCCATTGATTTCATTGGAATGGGCTAGACAAAAAAAGTTGAAAAACTGCACTTTTCGCAGGATACTGTTCGCTAAGCGGGAAGTGCCATTATTCACCGATTTTGGTTTGTGGCAAAAATATTCACCCATCCCTAGTAGCAGTGCCACATATACTGCCACCACCAGCAGCACTGCACTGGAGACCCAGCTAACTGCACCAACAATACTGGTGACACCAGGTGCACCACCCTTGCCACCAAGATAGCAACAGATGAGCATGGAGTGGCAGAGAGAGGGAATAGAATGAGGAAGTGATGATCAGGATTCAGAAGACAGATTAGAATGGAAGTGGGTATAGTAGGCCAGAGAGATCCTCTAGTAAGTGGGCAGCAGGAGGGTACAGTGGAAGAACCTGTGAGTGCGCAAGAAGAAGAGGTGAAGGTTCCTGTGAGGGTCCAGGTTCTGGCAGTGATTGGGCAGGAAGAGGGGCAGGATCCTATGAGTGGTCAGGAGGAAGAGAGGCAGGTTCTGGCCGTGAGTGGGCAGGTAGATGGGTAGGTTCCTGTGAGTATGGATGAAGAGTGGAAGGTTCTGGCTGTCAGTGGGCATGAAGATGTGGTTATGGGTCTGGTGACAGCAGTTTCAATGGGTGTGGAGGAGAATGAGAGAGGCAGAGTCCAGTCTTCATCAGGGGCTGGATCAGACCCAGAGTCTGCAGCAGGTGTTTCAGAGACATCTCCTCCTCCTGCATTGAAGTGTGTGTGTGGAAATATTTCTCACTGAGATCTAGAACTAGAGAAGTGATCTCCTCTTTATCGCATCTTAGTGCATCTCCCCCAGGTGTCATTACTGACATTTTTAGAGTGCTCCAAAACATTAAAATGAGTTTTGGTAGGAGCTTTTCCCATTCTCTGACTTCTCATACTCTGAATTATTCTCAATTTCCTTTGTGGTCCACCCCACCAACTCTATGTTTGCATTATCTCATGTCATATGGACATATACTGTCCTTCGAAAATATTAATTCGAAGTTTAATCTCCCACCTAAAGAAATTTTACAACATATTTTACAACACCCAGACTTTAGACAAGCATCTTCTAGGAATCTCATGAATTTCAAGACTCTCCTTAGGCACTCATGCCCAATTAAAAAGCTTTTTTGGGAAGGATATATGATATTTTAACTGAGATTCCCTCTGTGGTCAAACCAACATATGCTTTAAAATGGGAACAGGAACTGAATGTACATCTGTATTTAGCTGATTGGTGGTCTATCTGGTCAGGAATATCGAGCTCTTCCCTCTCCTCACAGACGCTTGAGATGAACTCTAAATGGTTTATGAGATGTATCTGACCCCAGTGAGAGTCCACGCTATATCTGCCTCTAATAGGCCCCTATGCTGGAGATACAGAGCCAGTCTAGGTCTTCTACTCTCATTTTCCATGACTCCAATCTCCATTTATGGTTGAATTGTCCAGTTATTCGGTCTTTTGGGGAATCTTGTATTTCGATTATTAACCGGACCTTGTCTGTAGAGCTCCAGATGTTTTCCCTTCAAATTCTCTTTTTTATAGATATTCCACCTCTTCCCAAGGATAAAATGATAATGTTGTACACTATGCTTAATGCAGCTAAAGAGTTGATCCCCCTCACCTGGAAACAATCTTTTGCCCCTACCATGGAGTCATGGAAAACGAGAGTAGAGGACCAAGTCCTTCTTATGAGACTTACCCTATTACATAGGAACTTAAATCCAGATGACATTTGGCCAATGCTGAAGGACTGGTTCAATGATCCAGCATCTGTTAACCGAAACTGACTTCATGATTTGTATATTCCCTTCCTAGTTTTTTCCTCATATTAAATATTGTCCCGAGCCTATTCTATGGCTCTGATATGCTTACCCAAACCCAGATGTCGTTTTCTACTCCTTTCTTTTCTATTCTTCTGATTTCTTCCATTCTTCTTCTTTTCTCTCCTTTTTCTTTTTATCCTACCCTTTCTCACCTTATCTTATTTCTCCACTCATTCGTCCACACCCTCCTCTCCTCATCCCTCCAACTAACTCATTCCGAGTTTTCTTTTCTGCTTTAATTGCCTCTGTGGTTTTTCATCTTTTCTTTTGACCTCTTTCTCATGTTTGTATCTCGGAGGGAATCTTGCTCTCCTTATTGCCTATTCCTTGATGCCTACTCGTTCTGTGGATTTATTGACTACAATAAACTTGTTGCCATTATTTGGTGATATCTGTTAAGTGGAAAAGCCATATTTCTTTGTTTATCGGATGTCTATGCCATACACACTTCTCTGTTCTCTTTGTTTCTCAACATGTATTTTGCTTTCTGACCATATTATGTAACCTGAGGTCAGTTTATATGTTTTATTTTACTTATTTGACTCAATAAAGATCTAATTATAAAAAAAAAACGAAAAACCTTATAACACTTTTATAAAGAGAGGCCGTTTTATAAAATAAATTAAGCATACAACTCTTTATTGCTGTACTAAAAATAAATAACTAAATGCACTGTATATTTGATTATATGGCTAATGTATGACAGAAATAAACACAACCAAAAATGAGTTTTGAAAATCAGCTTTCAGCGAGTAAATGCTGTAATATGAATTATGGACACAGGGTGGCAGCAAAACATAACAAATGATGTGTACCGACAAAATATCCAAGTTACAAAGATATGGATTAATTGGAGATAATAACTTTGTTAACCCTTTGAGTGCCAGGTGGTTGAGCAAAGCATTGCTTTGCATTGCTTTTCTTCACCAAATTTCTCCAAGAAACTTTATTCAGAATGCGCTGGAAAAATAATGAATAATGATTTTCATATTCAATGTAATCTAGGTCAATATGTGATAAATGTGCGGACAGGTACAAAAATAAAACAAACAAACTACTTTCACAAAGTCTTTATGCACAAATCACATCCTGATGAAGAGTCACTTTCTAAGTCACATGTATTTGTGATACATTACAAAAAATCGATAAAACTAGTAGAAAAGCCCTTGTACATGGGACACAGTACCGGGCAATCGCTGTTCAGTCATGCCCAGTAGTGATGCCCCGCTCTGTATCAGCGTAGTCACGGACAGTCTCTACTGTTAATGACTGCGTCGTTACACATATTTTACCGAATTATTATATAGGATAGGTGCTAAGTGTTAAAGAAAAATGGCAATATTATGGGGCAAACCAACTGCACCATAGGGGATCAATATAAACTCCCATTGCTTTAAATTGGACTTAACCACTTCAAGTTATCAACTGCAATGTAATCTAGGTCAATACTTAGGTGCCACAGAGCCCGGCCTTTCAGATCATTCACTTTTAGAGCACTGCAGATTTCTGGGAGAAAATGTAAACACAGCTATTACTGGTGATTATGGTGAATACATCATTTTTCATATGTCATGAATTTCAGACTGGGAAAGATGTGGGTCCTTTCCGCAGAAGTTCCCATCGGAAGGAAAATAAAGACATACTACTTGTGCAGCTCTCTGATTCTTAAAGGGATTGTAATGTTATAAAAAAAACTAGATTGTCGAGTCTTCTTTATAATATAAGAAGCACATTTCTCTATTTCAAACCACTTACATTACTGTAGTTCATAACATATTCACTGTAGAAGGATCCCCCGCCCGCACCTTCTGGTCGCCTCCCACTGAACCTCTAATCGTGTCATGAGAGCCAATGGATGCAGCGAGGGACACACTTCAGTCAGTAAGTATAAGGAAATCCCTGCCCCCCTTGATGAAGGATGCCAGGATTTTCCTTTGCTTACTGAAGATTGTCCCTCGCTGCATCCGTCTAGACCTGCATGAGCTGCAACAGTGACATTTACAGAAGGGGCGGTGGGGGATCGTTCTACAGTGAATATGTTATGAACTACAGAAATGTAAGTGGTTTGAAACAGCGCAATGTGTTTCTTATGTTATAAAGAAGACTCGGAGATCTAGTTTTTTACAACATTAAAATACCTTTAAATGGTTAATATTCACACGTCCCAGTGCCTTGTTCCCATGCACACGCCATCTTCACGTACACATATCATCATGTAAGCACACATATGTCACCTCACACATGTACACACACTCACCTCAGATTGCAGGTGGAATGTGCTGCTGAAAGGACCTTCACACAGGAATTCCAGTGGGCTGAGGAAGATCTTGTTTTCTGCCCATTTCTTTCCTGCATTTTTGACCATCCCTACCGTTGACCATGTCTATTATGTTTAGTTATAGATACCTAAGGAAGGGGAAATCAATTGCTTGACCTAAAAACTCCCATCAACCTGTCCCAGCATACGGCTGGTTGGGGATAACAGGAATTGTGGTCCATAACAGATGGAAGTCCAGCAATTGACTAATCCTGACTAAAGGTCTTGGTGGCAATGTAAGTCTCTGGGTTCTATATGGTTACATTTTTAGTCCTTTGTAGCATTCAAGGGGCTCAACGTCTCATTAAATTATTGATAATTTGGGGAATGTTTATTTGTCCCTCAATGGCAACAGCGTAACAACATCACACAAGAGGAAATGTGTGACTCCTACAGATCAGCTGATTATCTGCACTAATACGCTGGCCTAAATCCACGTGCCTGCACTTCCAGCGCCTAGATGCACTAACACGCTGGCCTAAATCCACGTGCCTGCACTTCCAGCGCCTAGATGCACTAATACGCTGGCCTAAATCCATGTGCCTGCACTTCCAGCGCCTAGATGCACTAATACGCTGGCCTAAATCCACGTGCCTGCACTTCCAGCGCCTAGATGCACTAATACGCTGGCCTAAATCCACGTGCCTGCACTTCCAGCGCCTAGATGCACTAATACGCTGGCCTAAATCCACGTGCCTGCACTTCCAGCGCCTAGATGCACTAATACGCTGGCCTAAATCCACGTGCCTGCACTTCCAGAGCCTAGATGCACTAATACGCTGGCCTAAATCCACGTGCCTGCACTTCCAGCGCCTAGATGCACTAATACGCTGGCCTAAATCCACGTGCCTGCACTTCCAGCGCCTAGATGCACTAATACGCTGGCCTAAATCCACGTGCCTGCACTTCCAGGTCCTAGATGCACTAATACACTGGCCTAAATCCACGTGCCTGCACTTCCAGGGCCTAGATGCACTAATACACTGGCCTAAATCCACGTGCCTGCACTTCCAGGGCCTAGATGCACTAATACACTGGCCTAAATCCATGTGCCTGTACTTCCAGTGCCTATATGCACTAATACGCTGGCCTAAATCCATGTGCCTGAACTTCCAGCGCCTAGATGCACTAATACGCTGGCCTAAATCCATGTGCCTGCACTTCCAGGGCCTAGATGCACTAATACGCTGGCCTAAATCCACGTGCCTGCACTTCCAGGGCCTAGATGCACTAATACGCTGGCCTAAATCCACGTGCCTGCACTTCCAGGGCCTAGATGCACTAATACGCTGGCCTAAATCCACGTGCCTGCACTTCCAGGGCCTAGATGCACTAATACGCTGGCCTAAATCCACGTGCCTGCACTTCCAGCGCCTAGATGCACTAATACGCTGGCCTAAATCCACGTGCCTGCACTTCCAGCGCCTAGATGCACTAACACGCTGGCCTAAATCCACGTGCCTGCACTTCCAGCGCCTAGATGCACTAACACGCTGGCCTAAATCCACGTGCCTGCACTTCCAGCGCCTAGATGCACTAACACGCTGGCCTAAATCCACGTGCCTGCACTTCCAGCGCCTAGATGCACTAACACGCTGGCCTAAATCCACGTGCCTGCACTTCCAGCGCCTAGATGCACTAACACGCTGGCCTAAATCCACGTGCCTGCACTTCCAGCGCCTAGATGCACTAACACGCTGGCCTAAATCCACGTGCCTGCACTTCCAGCGCCTAGATGCACTAATACGCTGGCCTAAATCCACGTGCCGGCACTTCCAGGGCCTAGATGCACTAATACGCTGGCCTAAATCCACGTGCCTGCACTTCCAGTGCCTAGATGCACTAATACACTGGCCTAAATCCACGTGCCTGCACTTCCAGGGCCTAGATGCACTAATACACTGGCCTAAATCCACGTGCCTGCACTTCCAGCGCCTAGATGCACTAATACACTGGCCTAAATCCACGAGCCTGCACTTCCAGCGCCTAGATGCACTAATACACTGGCCTAAATCCACGAGCCTGCACTTCCAGGGCCTAGATGCACTAATACGCTGGCCTAAATCCATGTGCCTGTACTTCCAGTGCCTATATGCACTAATACGCTGGCCTAAATCCATGTGCCTGAACTTCCAGCGCCTAGATGCACTAATACGCTGGCCTAAATCCATGTGCCTGCACTTCCAGCGCCTAGATGCACTAATACGCTGGCCTAAATCCACGTGCCTGCACTTCCAGGGCCTAGATGCACTAACACGCTGGCCTAAATCCATGTGCCTGCACTTCCAGCGCCTAGATGCACTAATACGCTGACCTAAATCCACGTGCTTGCACTTCCATCGCCTAGATGCACTAATACGCTGGCCTAAATCCACGTGCCTGCACTTCCAGCGCCTAGATGCACTAATACGCTGGCCTAAATCTACGTGCCTGCACTTCCAGCGCCTAGATGCACTAATACGCTGGCCTAAATCCACGTGCCTGCACTTCCAGCGCCTAGATGCACTAATACGCTGGCCTAAATCCACGTGCCTGCACTTCCAGCGCCTAGATGCACTAATACGCTGGCCTAAATCCACGTGCCTGCACTTCCAGCGCCTAGATGCACTAATACGCTGGCCTAAATCCACGTGCCTGCACTTCCAGCGCCTAGATGCACTAATACGCTGGCCTATATCCACGTGCCTGCACTTCCAGGGCCTAGATGCACTAATACACTGGCCTAAATCCACGTGCCTGCACTTCCAGGGCCTAGATGCACTAATACACTGGCCTAAATCCACGTGCCTGCACTTCCAGGGCCTAGATGCACTAATACACTGGCCTAAATCCACGTGCCTGCACTTCCAGTGCCTATATGCACTAATACACTGGCCTAAATCCATGTGCCTGAACTTCCAGCGCCTAGATGCACTAATACGCTGGCCTAAATCCATGTGCCTGCACTTCCAGGGCCTAGATGCACTAATACACTGGCCTAAATCCACGTGCCTGCACTTCCAGGGCCTAGATGCACTAAAACACCGGCCTAAATCCACGTGCCTGCACTTCCAGGGCCTAGATGCACTAATACGCTGGCCTAAATCCACATGTCTGCACTTCCAGGGCCTAGATGCACTAATACGCTGGCCTAAATCCACGTGCCTGCACTTCCAGGGCCTAGATGCACTAATACGCTGGCCTAAATCCACGTGCCTGCACTTCCAGCGCCTAGATGCACTAACACGCTGGCCTAAATCCACGTGCCTGCACTTCCAGCGCCTAGATGCACTAACACGCTGGCCTAAATCCACGTGCCTGCACTTCCAGCGCCTAGATGCACTAACACGCTGGCCTAAATCCACGTGCCTGCACTTCCAGCGCCTAGATGCACTAATACACTGGCCTAAATCCACGTGCCTGCACTTCCAGGGCCTAGATGCACTAATACACTGGCCTAAATCCACGTGCCTGCACTTCCAGGGCCTAGATGCACTAATACACTGGCCTAAATCCACGTGCCTGCACTTCCAGGGCCTAGATGCACTAATACACTGGCCTAAATCCACGTGCCTGCACTTCCAGGGCCTAGATGCACTAATACACTGGCCTAAATCCATGTGCCTGCACTTCCAGCGCCTAGATGCACTAATACACTGGCCTAAATCCACGTGCCTGCACTTCCAGGGCATAGATGCACTAATATACTGGCCTAAATCCACGTGCCTGCACTTCCAGGGCCTAGATGCACTAATACACTGGCCTAAATCCATGTGCCTGCACTTCCAGTGCCTATATGCACTAATACACTGGCCTAAATCCATGTGCCTGCACTTCCAGCGCCTAGATGCACTAATACGCTGGCCTAAATCCATGTGCCTGCACTTCCAGGGCCTAGATGCACTAATATACTGGCCTAAATCCACGTGCCTGCACTTCCAGGGCCTAGATGCACTAAAACACCGGCCTAAATCCACGTGCCTGCACTTCCAGGGCCTAGATGCACTAATACACTGGCCTAAATCCATGTGCCTGCACTTCCAGGGCCTAGATGCACTAATACACTGGCCTAAATCCACGTGCCTGCACTTCCAGCGCCTAGATGCACTAATACACTGGCCTAAATCCACGTGCCTGCACTTCCAGGGCCTAGATGCACTAATACGCTGGCCTAAATCCATGTGCCTGCACTTCCAGGGCCTAGATGCACTAATATACTGGCCTAAATCCACGTGCCTGCACTTCCAGGGCCTAGATGCACTAATACACTGGCCTAAATCCACATGCCTGCACTTCCAGGGCCTAGATGCACTAATATACTGGCCTAAATCCACGTGCCTGCACTTCCAGGGCCTAGATGCACTAATACACTGGCCTAAATCCACGTGCCTGCACTTCCAGCGCCCAGATGCACTAATACACTGTCCTAAATCCACGTACCTGCACTTCCAGCGCCTAGATGCACTAATACACTGGCCTAAATCCACGTGCCTGCACTTCCAGGGCCTAGATGCACTAATACACTGGCCTAAATCCATGTGCCTGCACTTCCAGGGCCTAGATGCACTAAAGGTCAAAGAGGGCTACGAATGTCGATGTTCTATTGGAGCAGTGTCGTAGGCACATCCACAGTATTCACAAAGTGTCTACGACATCACATCACCAGAACTCTGGCAAAAATATGCCCACATCGACATCCATCCGACGTGCCTTCACCATGTTTACAAATTTTTACTCTTCACATGGACAATTGCTTTCCAAATTGAAAAGCTAAATAATGAGACACATTTGTATGCAAGGAGGTGTGTTGACATGTTAATGTGACATTTCGACTCATTCATTAAACTCCAATAGCAGCCTCTGCTGTCAGAGTTCACAGTCTCCACTTAACCTAACTCAGGCTGTCATAGCTGGGTTCCCCCTGTACTTTCCTATAGAGTAACAGCAGAGAGCTATGACATTCTGAACAGTATTCTCTGTGCTTCCCTACCCAGCCAGTAGGGGAATACAGAGAAGGCTTTCAGCACCATGGACAGCATTGAATGCTATAGGGATGTGCATTGCTCACCCCTGTGGCACACAAAGGGTTAACATAAACCTTCAACATATTAACCCCCCTCTTAGTGATATGACATATAGTGCTCATATTCTTCATACTAACTGTCTTGGTCGCACACTTCACTTTATCTGACACTTAACCCATTGAGTACTAGAGAGGTAGCAAATGCAGTGTATGCAAGCTTTTAAGACCACTTAGATCTATTCATTAGGTATGCCTGATAAAGAGACCAAAGCTGCACTGAAAGCTTGCACTCTAAATCTATTCAGTTAGTCAGTAAAGTTATCACATTTGCTGTACTAGTCTCCAGTGTTTATTGTATCTCAGGATCTTATTAATACTGATCCCTACAGTTTTAGTAGATTTATTGATTTATAGAACAAGCTGCTGTCTCATTCAGAAACAACTGTTATTACATAACTAACAGGTGAAATCCCAGATCACAGACTATAACACGTTACCATTAGTGACACTTTATAGTAAAGACTGGACAGGTTATATATCATCTCACCCATAGTGTATCATTATATTATCAAACAGGAAATGATTTGCATCCGTTATACATATAAACACTCACACATTTCCTTCTAGTCTGTGGGGATATAAATGTGTCATTGTGCAGTCAGTGCTCAGTGATCTGTATCAGTCCTGTGTGCAGTGATCAACATGATGTCACACAGCTGTATTCTGCCTGTATTAATGCTCTGGATTCAAGGTGAGGATTACATTATATTTAATGCTCTCAGTCATTATAACATATATAACAACATTAACATTACTGCATCTAGTAGACAATTTCCAGCACACGTTTCATTACTTTATCCTTATTATATTCTAGTGGTCAGTGTGACATCTGTTGTTTAAATGGACATTTTTAACCCTTTGGGTGCCAGACAGGTATCCAACAAATTGCAGAGCAATGCATTGAATACCTCTCTGGCACTTAAAGGGTTACTAAAAACTTTATGAGGACAAACACTTTGCAAAATCAAACAAAACAAACCAGATCTTCTTTTCATTTGACTCTGAAAGGAAATTCAGCAAATTAAACATTTGAATTGGAAAATAATATAAACATGAAGATTACTATTTGCTGTAATATTGCAGGAGACCAGTGATGGGAAACATGTGGCTCTCCAGCCATTGGGTCCAACAATTCCTGGTGTCCCCATCCAGCCAGAGGTGATGAGAACTATGGTCCCCAACATCTGGAGAGCCACAGGTTGCCTGCCCATGCAATATGAATTTAGCATAATGCTGCTACTGAGGCTGATGTACTACAAAGAGATGGAGAAATTCTGGAGCAAACCAACAGAATCACAGGGGAGAAATAAAAGCTCCAGTTAAATGAATGGGAATTTGTAACAACTTGAAGTCCAGAGACGTCTCCATCACATTATATATCTCTCCAGCATTTTAGGGATTAAAAGCCTCTTTTAATTCAATGAACATTTTAGAAAGTGTTATTTCCCACCTCTGGTGCAGTTGGTCTCCTCCAGAATCCAGTCCTTTTAGTCCATCAGTTCAGTGTGTGTAATGTTATTTCTATCCCATCCCTCAGGTTCCTATGGACAGATTGTGATGACTCAGAGTCCTGATTATGTGTCCGTGTCACCAGGAGAAAGTGTCACCATCACATGTACATCCAGCAGCAGCATTGGCAACGCGTTATCCTGGTACCAACAGAAACCAGGACAAGCACCAAAGCTTCTTATCTATTATGCAACCGAACGCCATACAGGGGTCCCAGAGCGATTCAGTGGCAGTGGGTCTGGATCTGATTACAGTCTTACAATCAGCAGAGCGGAGGCAGAGGACGCAGCAGATTATTACTGTCAGCAGCAATACAGCTTCCCTCTCACACAGTGATACAGAGCCGTACAATAACCTTCCTCTTTCATTTCTCCTATAGAAGCTGTTACTATTAATGTTATGTTCATGTGTTATACAGCAGGTATATATGTAAGGACACATGCACCATGCACAATACTGTGACACATATATACAATGGCAAAAGTGGAGCAATTCTGGGGAAAACCAACTGCACATAAGAAATTAGACATTCCCAAGATTGTCATTGATTTAACCCCTTGAATACTAGAGACGTCTCCAACACACTACAAAGCAATACATTGAAGACCTCTCCAGCATATTTAAATCAATTGGATTTTTCTACATTCCCTACTGTGCACTTGATTTGCCCCAGAATTGCTCCATTTTACCTTTCTGCATATGAACCTGTACATTTCAGATGATACATTTGATATAATAATATTAAAGGTTTTAACATCACAAACCTCAACAATTACCAGTAAATAACAGGAGACATCAAAGTCTAAATTAGAAAGTGACATATATTTACAGATTAAAATAATCTAAACACCAATAAAATACACAATAATAAGACCCTATGGAACAGCATTGTTACTGATAGACCAAGTCCCCCAATTTCTGACAGACCCAGTCCTCCAATCACTGATAGACCCAGGCCCCCAATCACTGTTAGACCCAGTCCTCCAATCACTAATAGACCCAGTCCCCCAAATTACTGATAGACCCAGTCCTCCGATCACTGACAGACCCAGTCTTACAATCACTGACAGACCCAGTCCCCCAATAGTTGATAAACCCAGTGGCCCAATTGCTGGTAGACCCAGTCCTCCAATACTTGATAGACCCAGTTTGACTATCACTGATAGACCAGACCTCCAGATGCAGATAGAGCTAGCCCCCCAAAGACTTATAGACCCAGTCATTCAATCACTGATAAACCCAGTTACCCAATTGCTGATAGGCCCAGTTCTTCAATCACTGATAGACCCAGTCCGCCATTCACTGATAGACCCAGACCCCCATGCACTGATTGACTCAGTCCCCCAATCACTGATAGACCCAGTTCCCCAATTATTGATAGATCCAGTCCCCGCAATCCTTGACAGACCCAGTCCTCCAATCACTGACATGGTCTCAGTCCTCCAATCACTGATAGACCCAGTCCCCCAATCACTGATAGACCCAGTCCTCTAATAACTGATAGTGTGTCTGTACTGGGACATTAATATCTGACTGTGCTGTATACATAATACAATAGTGGGGCAATTCTGAAGCAAACCACATACACAACAGAGACAAATAAAATTCCCCAAATTCCCAGTGATGTGCATGGGGCATATAATAACCCTTTGAATTGTACAGAGGTCCCCAGTACAATGAATTGGAGATCATCATAGTATTCAAGGAGTTAAAAGTTCCTTTTAAATCAATAAGTATTTTTATTTGTCTCCTGCAATGTTTTTAGTTTACACCAGAATTGCTCCACTTTTGCTTTTGGAAATATGTCCCTCTAGTTTCCCTCTACAAAGCATTATCTGATAGGACACTGTAGCAGGTAGTGTGGATTTAGATTTATTATATAAACTCTTAGATAAATACTTTGCATTACTGAGTCTTTTGAAGTTCTGCTTTAACCCATTGGCTGCTGGACATGTTACCATCACATTGCAACTCCACTTGTCCAAGAAGCCTCTACCGGCCTCTGTGAGACCTGTCATTACTGCTGTGTGTGCAGTGATCGGCTCCATCACATGATCACTGATAGGAACATGGAACCAAATAATAACTACTATTAACCCATTGGTTGCTAGAGCTGTCTCCTTTACAGTGATTATCAACGTGTCCAGTGGAACCCCAGGGTTCTATGAAGAAGATCACGATACATGTAAGTAATGGGGGGGGGGGCAGTGGAACAAGGAATCCACCTTATAAGGAAAAAGATACATTTACCTGCTTAATGTTACCTGATATATCAACATAATAAGTTGCCAGTACCAATTAGAATTCTAATACAATAACTGCTTGTATGTTACAGATGTATCTAATGCATTGTGAAGCAATGGGTTGGTGTTCTCTCTCTCGTATCCAGGGGTTAATAGGTTTGATTGTTGGGGTTCCATGTGAATTTCATTGTGAAACAATATGGTTCCCACAGCAGATTAAGCTTTAGAACCACTACTCCAATGCTTCTTTAGGATGATGGGAATTGTAGTCCAACACAACAGCTGGGGGGGGTTCACGTTGCCCACTCCTGGTCCATTCGTTGGAAGCCTGAGCTGGCATTGGATGCAGCAGTACATTAATCTAATTCTTGGTGATGTTAATTAACACTTATTTTACTTTTGGAGATTCCTCTCTGGGAGATCTAAGTGTATTTATTGAATGTAAAATGAGACAGTGACAATGTAACACAATAGCAAGTCTTGTACTAACCAATAGATTTTATGTTGTGTATTGTGGTGCAGAGCCTCTCATGTCACTCTAATGTCCTTTTACAAGGTCATGGACTTGTGTTATTGGTCAGCAGGTTAATACTAGTGTTGAGCGAGCATGCTCGGCCGATGCTCGGATCGGCTCGAGCATCGCTCTGCTCGGCACATGGCGGTACTCGTACGAGTACCGCATGTGCTCGCCCGCCATGTTCGGGTCTCCTCCCCGCACGTTTTGCGGCTGCTGCGCAGCCAATAAACGTGCAGGGAGGTTCTGACATCGGTGTAATGCCAGCAGCCATGTTGGCTGCTGGCATTACACTGATTGGCTGGCCAGAACCCGTGGTCGGGTGCTGTATAGCACCTGACCATCGAGTTCGGCTCAGTCTTAGCCAGGGAGAGCTGAGGATAGGAAGGGAAATACAGTGTAGGGAGGAAAAAAACCAAAATTGTGAAAAAAAAGAACCAAAAGTCCTTTTTAGGACTACTGTGTGTGGGGGCAGCAGGTTATTTTGTGTGGGGGGAAAAAAACAAACAAAAAAAAAAAAAAAATATTCTGTTTAGTGTGCAAAGTTGCAGATTAGAGCACATTCTGTTTAGTGTGCACAGTTGCAGATTAGAGCACATTCTGTTTAGTGTGCAAAGTTGCAGATTAGAGCACATTCTGTTTAGTGTGCAAAGTTGCAGATTAGAGCACATTCTGTTTAGTGTGCAAAGTTGCAGATTAGAGCACATTCTGTTTAGTGTGCAAAGTTGCAGATTAGAGCACATTCTGTTAAGTCTTCAAACTAAAATATCAAAGTCACATATTCCATTCAGTGTGCGTCGCCGCAGTTTAGCAGCACATTCTGTGTACTGTGCAGAGTTGCAGAATAGGAAGAAATACTGTTAAGTCTTCAAACTAAAATATCAAAGTCACATATTCCATTCAGTGTGCTTCGCCGCAGTTTAGCAGCTCATTCTGTGTACTGTGCAGAGTTGCAGAATAGGAAGAAATACTGTTAAGCCTTCAAACTAAAATATCAAAGTCACATATTCCATTCAGTGTGCTTCGCCGCAGTTTAGTAGCACATTCTGTGTACTGTGCAGAGTTGCAGAATAGGAAGAAATACTGTTAAGTCTTCAAACTAAAATATCAAAGTCACATATTCCATTCAGTGTGCTTCGCCGCAGTTTAGCAGCACATTCTGTGTAGTGTGCAGAGTTGCAGAATAGGAAGAAATACTGTTAAGTCTTCAAACTCAAATATTAAAGTCACATATTCCATTCAGTGTGTGTCACCGCCGTTTAGCAGCCTATTCTGTGTACTCTGCACAGTTGTAGACTAGGAAGAAATACTGTTAAGTTTTCAAACTCAAATATTAAAGTCACATATTCCATTCAGTGTGTGTCACCGCCGTTTAGCAGCCTATTCTGTGTACTCTGCACAGTTGCAGACTAGGAAGAAATACTGTTAAGTTTTCAAACTCAAATATTAAAGTCACATTTTCCATTCAGTGTGTGTCACCGCAGTTTAGCAGCCTATTCTGTGTACTCTGCACAGTTGCAGACTAGGAAGAAATACTGTTAAGTTTTCAAACTCAAATATTAAAGTCACATATTCCATTCAGTGTGTGTCACCGCCGTTTAGCAGCCTATTCTCTGTACTCTGCACAGTTGCAGAATAGTAAGAAATACTGTTAAGTTTTCAAACTCAAATATTAAAGTCACATATTCCATTCAGTGTGTGTCACCGCCGTTTAGCAGCCTATTCTGTGTACTTTGCACAGTTGCAGACTAGGAAGAAATACTGTTAAGTTTTCAAACTCAAATATTAAAGTCACATATTCCATTCAGTGTGTGTCACCGCCGTTTAGCAGCCTATTCTGTGTACTCTGCACAGTTGCAGACTAGGAAGAAATACTGTTAAGTTTTCAAACGCAAATATTAAAGTCACATATTCCATTCAGTGTGTGTCACCGCAGTTTAGCAGCCTATTCTGTGTACTCTGCACAGTTGCAGACTAGGAAGAAATACTGTTAAGTTTTCAAACTCAAATATTAAAGTCACATATTCCATTCAGTGTGTGTCACCGCCGTTTAGCATCCTATTCTGTGTACTCTGCACAGTTGCAGAATAGTAAGAAATACTGTTAAGTTTTCAAACTCAAATATTAAAGTCACATATTCCATTCAGTGTGTGTCACCGCCGTTTAGCAGCCTATTCTGTGTACTCTGCACAGTTGCAGAATAGTAAGAAATACTGTTAAGTTTTCAAACTCAAATATTAAAGTCACATATTCCATTCAGTGTGTGTCACCGCCGTTTAGCAGCCTATTCTGTGTACTCTGCACAGTTGCAGACTACGAAGAAATACTGTTAAGTTTTCAAACTCAAATATTAAAGTCACATATTCCATTCAGTGTGTGTCACCGCCGTTTAGCAGCCTATTCTGTGTACTCTGCACAGTTGCAGACTAGGAAGAAATACTGTTAAGTTTTCAAACTCAAATATTAAAGTCACATATTCCATTCAGTGTGTGTCACCGCCGTTTAGCAGCCTATTCTGTGTACTCTGCACAGTTGCAGACTAGGAAGAAATACTGTTAAGTTTTCAAACTCAAATATTAAAGTCACATATTCCATTCAGTGTGTGTCACCACCGTTTAGCAGCCTATTCTGTGTACTCTGCACAGTTGCAGACTAGGAAGAAATACTGTTAAGTTTTCAAACTCAAATATTAAAGTCACATTTTCCATTCAGTGTGTGTCACCGCAGTTTAGCAGCCTATTCTGTGTACTCTGCACAGTTGCAGACTAGGAAGAAATACTGTTAAGTTTTCAAACTCAAATATTAAAGTCACATATTCCATTCAGTGTGTGTCACCGCCGTTTAGCAGCCTATTCTGTGTACTCTGCACAGTTGCAGACTAGGAAGAAATACTGTTAAGTTTTCAAACTCAAATATTAAAGTCACATTTTCCATTCAGTGTGTGTCACCGCAGTTTAGCAGCCTATTCTGTGTACTCTGCACAGTTGCAGACTAGGAAGAAATACTGTTAAGTTTTCAAACTCAAATATTAAAGTCACATATTCCATTCAGTGTGTGTCACCGCAGTTTAGCAGCCTATTCTGTGTACTCTGCACAGTTGCAGAATAGGAAGAAATACTGTTAAGTTTTCAAACTCAAATATTAAAGTCACATATTCCGTGTAAGATGAAGAAGGCGGGTAAAAAGGGACGGGGAAGTGGACGTGATCCTGATAGTTCAGGGCGCGGGTCAGGACGCGTAGAAACTGTGCCTGGTGCCAGAGCACAAGAAAGAAAGACATCCACCATACCTAGCTTCATGTCTAATTTTACAGGGCGTCGCAGGACATCACTCTCGAGGTCCAACCACTGCGAACAGGTGGTCGGTTGGATGACAGCTGATACTGCTTCCAGTCGGTTAAGCACCACCCTGTCTTCCACCAAGTCCACTCTCAGTAGCCAAGAGTCTGGTCAACATAATCCTCACTCTGATCATCCTTCCTCCCACCATACACGGTCTGGTCAAAGAAGTGATCCCACACTGGGATATAGTGAGGAGCTCGTCTCATCACCAATCCTTCATTTGACCCTCTCTCCAAGCACGCTTGCAGAGGAACATGACATCTTGTGCCCTGATTCACAACCTCTAGAGGCTACCCAATCACAAGAAGATGACAGATGTGAACGGCATTTAAGGTCAAAGGAAGTAGTGGATGATGATGATGATGATGAGACACAGTTGCCATTAAATCAACCACTATTTCCGTCTCAAGACCTTGTTGAGGAGAATGTTATACAGTTGTCAATGACTGAGTATGTGGTGGGATCAAGACTTGAGGAGGATGATCAGAGTGAGGAAGTGGAGGAGGACTTGGTGGATGATGAGGTGACTGACCCCACCTGGGAAGGTGGAGAGCCGAGCGATGACAGCAGTCCTGAGGGTGAGCCATCTGCAGCACCGCAACAGGCTGGAAGAGGCAGTGGTGTGGCTACAGAAAGAAGGCGGACCGCACCAAACCGGCCCGCAAATGTTCCACGGAGCACCCCCTTGCGTAAATCTACCTTGCCAAAGGGTAGGTGTTCCGCGGTATGGCGTTTTTTTAAGGAAAGTGCGGACGACAAAAGAATTGTAGTTTGCAACCTGTGCCACACCAGAATGAGCCGAGGCATGAACACTAGAAACCTCACCACCACCAGCATGATCCGACACATGGCATCCAAGCACCATAGTAAGTGGGAGGAACGCCTGGATCGCCCATCTGTGTCTGCAGGCCACACCACTGCCTCCTCTTCCCCTGTTTTCGGTGCCGGCCAATCGCCTGTCGAAGGCGCAGGCCTGCATACCTCCCGCCCTGCACCTGTAGCATCTGAAGCACCATCAGCGACCACATCCACTTCCCTGTCCCAGCGCAGCGTCCAAATGTCGTTACCCCAGGCATTTGAGCGCAAGAGAAAGTACCCAGCCACCCACCCACAGGCCATAGCACTAACCTCACACCTTTCCAAATTACTGGCCATCGAAATGCTGCCATTTAGGCTTGTGGACACTGAGTCCTTCCGCAGCCTGATGGCAGCAGCTGTCCCTCGGTACGCGGTCCCCAGCCGCCACTACTTTTCCCGGTGTGCCATCCCCGCATTACACCACCATGTGTCCCGTAACATCACCCGTGCCCTGACCAACGCAGTTACTGGGAAGGTCCACTTAACGACTGACACATGGACAAGTGCTTGTGGCCAGGGACGCTACATTTCCCTGACGGCACACTGGGTGAATGTCGTGGAGGCTGGGAGCGACTCGGACCCTGGGATGGCACGGGTGCTACCCACGCCGAGGATTGCGGGCCCTACCTCCATCAGGGTTTCCGCCAGCACCTACGTTATTGGCTCCTCCTCCTCCGTTTCCACCTCCGAATTCTCTACACGCAGCGCCACTCCCCCATCAGCCAGTAGCTGGAAGCAGTGTAGCACTGCAGTGGGGAAGCGTCAACAGGCCGTGCTGAAGCTGATCTGCCTTGGGGACAAACAGCACACGGCCTCAGAGCTGTTGCAGGGGATTAGTCACCAGACCGAGCAGTGGCTCTCGCCACTCAACCTGCAACTAGGCATGGTTGTGTGTGATAATGGGCGTAACTTGGTGGCGGCTTTGGAGCTCGGCAAGCTCACACACGTACCATGCCTAGCGCATGTATTTAATTTAGTGGTGCAGCGATTTCTAAAAACCTACCCCAATGTGCATGATCTCTTGACCAAGGTGCGCCGCGTGTGTGCACATTTCCGTAAGTCATCTACAGCTTCGGCCGGCCTGTTGAAGCTGCAGCAGCGCTTACAATTGCCAGCTCACCGGCTGCTGTGTGACGTGAGCACGCGCTGGAACTCCACCTTCCACATGTTGGCCCGGCTTTGTGAGCAGCAGAGGGCAGTAGTGGAGTACCAGCTGTTACACGGTCGTCGCCTCTCCGTTCAACTTCCTGTAATCAGAAGTGAGGAGTGGGAATGGATGTCAGACCTCTGCGAGGTTTTACGCAATTTTGAGGAATCGACACAGATGGTGAGCGGCGATAACGCTATTATCAGTGTCACCATCCCACTTCTGTGTCTACTGAAACGCTCGCTGCTCACAATTAAAACCGACGCTTTGCATGTGGAAGAGGTGGAAATGGGGGAGGAAGAGCTTACACAAGGTGATAGCCAGAGCACCCTCACTTCGTCTTCTCAGCAACAATTGGAGGAGGCGGAGGAGGAGGAGGAGGAAGACACGGTTGCCTCCGCTACAGAGGGTAGCCATGGAACTTTAGTTCCATCTCTTCAGCGTGGGTGGGCAGAAGAGGAGGAAGAGGATGAGGAGATTGAGAGTCATCCTCCTGGTGAGGACAGCGAAATCTTGACTGTTGGTACTCTGGCACACATGGCTGACTTTATGTTAGGCTGCCTTTCCCGTGACCCATGCGTTATACGCATTTTAAACAACACGGATTACTGGGTGTTCACCCTTCTGGACCCCCGCTACAAAGAGAATTTCTCATCTCTCATTCCTCCGGTGGAGAGGACAAGCAAAATGGTGCAATACCAGAAGGTTCTTGTTGAAAAATTGCTCCAAAATTTTCCATCTGACAACGCTGGCGGCAGAGTACGTGCTACCTTGGCCAACAGAGAAGGGGAGAAAAGGGGAGCACACAGCAGTTCCGACAAAGGCAGGGCAACACTCTCCAAGGCGTGGGACACCTTCATGACACCCCGCCAGCACCCTCACCCTGATGCGCAGCCTAGTGTCACAAGGAGGGAAAAGTTTTGGAAGATGGTGAAGGAGTACGTAGCAGACCGTGTCAGCGTCCTCAATGATCCCTCTGTGCCTTACAACTACTGGGTGTCCAAGCTGGACACGTGGTATGAACTGGCACTCTACGCCTTGGAGGTGCTGGCCTGCCCTGCCGCCAGCGTTCTGTCTGAGCGGGTATTTAGTGCTGCTGGTGGCATCATAACAGATAAGCGTATCCGCCTTTCCACCGACAATGCTGATAGGTTGACACTTATAAAAATGAACAAGGCCTGGATTTCCCCTGACTTCTCCACTCCACTGGAGGAAAGCCCCGGGGGAACATAAACTCACTTTATATATGTTATTTACAATGATGTGAATACTCTGTATTCCCATTCACCCCTTCCACCCAAAAAACGGGTATATGGTTGACTCTTAATCTTCTCATCCTCCTCCTCCTCTTCCATATGCCCTGTGCTATAATTTTTATATAGGGCCAGCTCACCAGCGGGCCCTGTTTGACAATTTTTATATAGGTCAGCTCACCAGCGGGCCTTCTCATATAATGTTTTATTGGGTCAGCTCTCTAGCGGGCCCTCTCATATAATGTTTTATAGCGTCAGCTCACTAGCGGGCCTTCGCATATAATGTTTAGGATGGTCAGCTCTGCAGCAGACCCTCACCCATAATGTTTTAGATGGTCAGCTCAGCGCACGTTTCCCTCTTAATCATGGCCTCAGTTCTGAAAATCAAGGAAATTTTTGGGAGAATTTGCCTCTGCGCACGTTTCCCTCTTAATCATGGCCTCAGTTCTGAAAATCAAGGAAATTTTTGGGAGAATTTGCCTCTGAGCACGTTTCCCTCTTAATCATGGCCTCAGTTCTGAAAATCAAGGAAATTTTTGGGAGAATTTGCCTCTGCGCACGTTTCCCTCTTAATCATGGCCTCAGTTCTGAAAATCAAGGAAATTTTTGGGAGAATTTGCCTCTGCGCACGTTTCCCTCTTAATCATGGCCTCAGTTCTGAAAATCAAGGAAATTTTTGGGAGAATTTGCCTCTGCGCACGTTTCCCTCTTAATCATGCCCTCACTTCAGAAAAGCAAGGAAATTTTTGGGAGAATTTGCAGATGATATACAAGTAAATATACAGCAAATATTGTTTGGTAACAATTTTTCGCCTAAAGTCGTTTTTATTTTCCTTTTTGTGTGTTTTATGGTCAGTCTGTAAAAATGGCGTACTACGGGCGAAAGATCGTTCCCAGCAGTGATGTTGGAGTCCAAGATGCATCCAGACATCCTCCCTATGCTGTCCCTGAACCATTTCTGTGGTGTTTCCATCCTTTTCTGCCCTTTTCCTATGGACCAGGCACCCTCCCCTCATCAGAGCAGGGGGTGCCTGGTGTAATGCTCGAGTCCTCCCATTGACTTCAATGGGGCTCGGGTGCTCGGCCGAGCACTCGAGCCTCAGGGGGTGCTCGGTCAGAGCACCCGAACACCCGAGCATTGGGGTGCTCGCTCATCACTAGTTATTACTATTAAATTCATAATGAAGCTGATAAAATGTGTGGGAACCGTAACCTCAAATTATATTAATATAGAATGTGGTTAAAGGGATAGTAATGTTTCACAAAAACAGCAGCTCCAATTAATCTTCACAGTATTTGGGCCATGGAGAGTGGTATAACAATACTGTCAGAGTTGTAGTTCAAGAATAATTGAATGATAAAGTTTTCCCCCCCGTCCCTTTTACCTAGTCTAAACTGCCTCCCCTCAGATGTGGAATCAGGCTCACAGACCAGACAGCTCACAGCAAGGGACAATCTTCTATATGTGAGAACAGTGAAAGCCCTGCCCAACTTGCCAGGTTTTTCCCTTGCTAATTGAAGATTGTTCTCCTTTAAACATTTCCAGAATTACACTAGATGGCGATGTTATATTGAAAGAAGAATTCACTTTATATTACAAGTGCAGCTAAACTATGGAAAGAGGTGATCTGGGGGAAGCAGATGCAGAAGTCTGTTATCAGATACAATATTTATTTTATTATATTTTCAGGTTACATTCTATTATTCATCAATAAAAATTGTTCTTATAATAACCGGTAAATGTATCTTGGTTCAGTTTGGCATTATTGAGAAATGAGCACCATAAAACATGGGAGTAAGAAGAGGGGTGGACAGAAGACAAATCCCCCTATACACACATTTTCATTTCAATTTAGTGCCCCCGCCCATCATATGTGGAACAGACCACCTCAGCGCTGAAGTTAAAACAACAGCAGCTGCCAAGTGTCAGTGCAACAGTGATCTGACAGACACAGATATGATCACTTCTTATTACCCCTCACCTGTCAGGTCACCTTTGTCTTCTTCCTGCTATAGAAATACAAATAAAGGTTGTTACAAGATGGCTCTCTCTTGTACATTGGCTGCAGGACCGTCTATTTCCAATGAACCCCTCACACATCTGATTTTGTGTCCTCATGTGAGAAGGGGTAAAGCACTTGGGGGGAGATTCACTAAGCGTTGATGAAGCAGTGATAAAGAGGTGATAATGTGAAGATGACTTCTCCAGTTTATCACTTCTCCAGTTCCTATGTTATTCTACGGATCCCATTCACTAAGATCTCTAAAGTTGAAGAAATCTTAGTGCATTCATCTCCACTTTATCACCTCTTTATCATCTCTATCACCGCTTACTGAATCTCCCCCCAGGAGATCCAGCTAACAGGCAGTGAGTTTAGAGAGTGATAGTGCAAGCGGGTGGGGGAGAGAGTGGGTGAGGGGGTCACCAAAAGCCATTAATGTTCCATAGCCTCAATCTGACCCTGTAAGCCATCATTAGCCCTGACCTTGCGTGTTCATTTGTGATGGATTATTGCTCTGCTGGTGTCTCATGTTGGTGTATTACCCTGCGTGTTCATTTGTGATGGATTATTGCTCTGCTGGTGTCTCATGTTGGTGTATTGCCCTGCGTGTTCATTTGTGATGGATTATTCCTCTGCTGGTATCTCGTGTTGGTGTATTGCCCTGCTTGTTCATTTGTGATGGATTATTGCTCTGCTGGTGTCTCATGTTGGTGTATTGCCCTGCGTGTTCATTTGTGATGGATTATTGCTCTGCTGGTATCTCGTGTTGGTGTATTGCCCTGCTTGTTCATTTGTGATGGATTATTCCTCTGCTGGTGTCTCATGTTGGTGTATTGCCCTGCGTGTTCATTTGTGATGGATTATACCTCTGCTGGTGTCTCATGTTGGTGTATTGCCCTGCGTGTTCATTTGTGATGGATTATTCCTCTGCTGGTATCTCATGTTGGTGTATTGCCCTGCTTGTTCATTTGTGATGGATTATTCCTCTGCTGGTGTCTCATGTTGGTTTATTGCCCTGCGTGTTCATTTGTGATGGATTATTCCTCTGCTGGTGTCTCATGTTGGTGTATTGCCCTGCGTGTTCATTTGTGATGGATTATTGCTCTGCTGGTTTCTAATGTTGATGTATTGCCCTGCTATTCTCATGTACTGTTATATTGTTAAGCCCCTCTCTTATTATACTGTACTGATATCTTAGCACATTTCCTGGGCTTGGAACCCAGTTGAATTTATATCAAATGAAAACTAAAATAAAATCTGGTGTGAAACCCAAGTAGCACCTTGTGTATCAATTAAAAGGCCACATATTTTCTTTAAAGGCAAAGTAAAAGGAAAATTAAGTTTACAATTTCAAAATGCTAAATAATGTGAGAATTATTTTGTATTTTTAAATTGTAAACTTAATTTTGAAAACTTTACCTTTATCTATGATGTACTTTCTTTGGGTATATAAGGATTCTCTTTGTACTCTGACAAAGGCCCAAGGTATGGCCGAAACATTGATACACTAAATTGCAAATTTTTTCAACATTTGGAAGTCCTTTGCATGGGCGGATTGTCCTATCGGGGGATCGGGCATCTCCCGGTGGGCCGCTAGATCATGGGCCTGTGGGGGAGATCAGAGGATCTCACCTCACCGTCCCACGATATTTTGAAGGAGAGGTCTGTGTTGCCACCGGTCATTCCACAGATGTACTTTGTGATTATTATTGTGAAGTGTTTGACTCCTTCCCAAGAACTCAGAATGTGTGGGTTGTCAGTACCTGACAGAACAACTGTGTAACTATTGTTTTTACAGCATGACTTGAGGAGTTGGTGGGGTGGCTGTGGCATGTGTGGGCAGGCTATGACTCTTGTCATCTCCTCCAACAAACATACTCCTCTGCAGCAGGAGCAATAGGTGTTAGTTCAAGGAAAGTAAATCCTGGAACATTATCTGACACATGACGGTTCCTTGTATAATGTGCCCCAGAGCCCTGGGAACTTCATCTAGTTTTGGCACCTCTGACATGTTGATGATTTGTCCCCTAGTCAGACCTGTTGTTGCGCTTCAGGTTGGATCTCAGTGAAGAGGTGTCTACTCCTGGGCGGGAGCCTGCTTTCCTCCTGCTCACATGCTTCTTTCACAGACAACAGAAAGGAAAATGTTTAGCTTTTTAGTCCCTGGCATCTTTGGTCAATTTATTTTTAATTGTTTATATTTTTTATTATCTGTCCCTATCAGCAACAAAAAATTACACTCATCATGCAACTGCGTCTTTCCCCACTTTCTCCTAACACACAAAACAGCCAGCAGAAAGCAGCCTGTGTCTTCCCAGTTACACAAAATGTTGGGGTATTTGGGGTAAATCTCCTTTCCTCCTTTGCTCCCTTCTCACAACTTCAGACTTATTTAAAAGAGCATAATATAGAGGGCTATGTACGTTAGTATTGGGATTAATATTTAGTTAGGGCTTGTTGATCCAGGGAGAAGTCTGATTGCCATTTGGAGTCGGATGCCTTCTTTTGGGTCAGCGATGGTAAACAGGAATAAGAAAAGGGTTGAACTGGATGGACGCAAGTCTTTTTTCAACCTAAATTACTATGTAACTATGTAACCGGACACAGAGATAACAGCGCGATCAGGAAGGAACTAGAATCACCTCTACCTGTCTCAGTTATCAAAGATTTTAGCGTAGTTATGTAAATCTCCTTTCTCCCTTCACACTCCCCCAGGGTGCCCCCAGACTCCCCTAACAAAGAGAACAAATGCCACAAGAGTCCTTAAACTACACACCCTCTTTTCTTTATTTGTCTGTCCTACCTTGATCAGAATTGAGCTGCTTTCTCCACCTCTCACATACACATAATGACAAGCTGCTGGACCCTGACTCCCCTTTTATACTGTCCCTGTGTGAGAAGAGAGTAAACCTGCCATGTGGTGTGGAATTCAGTCTTATTATTAATATCAATGCAATCAGCTAGCGTGGAAACCCGGAAAATTTGCACTTTTTGGTATTTTTTTGCCTGTTTCAGTTTGAGGTGAAAAATTCTGCCCATCCCTAATTCTGATTTCTTTTTCAAATTGTTAGTAAATAGCATTAAATAAGGTGCAAATGAACAACCCATTCATTTCTTCACTGCCCTCTGCTTAGTGACGTCTTCTTCAGTGGGAGAAATGTTGCGGTAGGCAGCTTAATACAGAGACCAAAGGCAGGTTCAGCATCAGTACATTGATTCCAGCATGTATTCCTAGTTATAGGGGTACAGTGTTATCTATGGATAAAGCACCAGACTAGTAGAGTAATAGTGATACCTTTATTGGATACAGGAGAGTAACTGCAGGGCCTGCAGAAGGTACAGTTGTACCACAGTCTGGCATCCAAGGGAGCCCCATCTTCCCAAAGATCCAAAAGATTCTAGTTATGTCTCTGTGACAATATGTTTGTGTTGGGGCACCAGGGATCTCCAATGATTAGTTATGACACTGATTGCCTAACTGAATAGGGTTAGAGTGCAAGCTTTCAAGACTACTTAGGTTTCTTCATTAGGTATTCATGACAAAAAGACTAAAGTTGTACAGAGAGCTTGCACTCCAAACCTATTCAGTATCATTTTTACTCTACCAGTCTCCAGTGTTTACTCTAGCACAGAATCATATTATTACTTACCCCTACAGTGTTATTGGATTTATTGATTTGTTTTTAAGGATTTGTGAACATAATGGACATGATAGTATAACAGATCTAACTATATATATATATATATATCTCATCTGGAAACAAATAACTAACGTGTGAAATCCCAGATCACAGACTATAACACATTACCCTCAGTTACACTTTATAGTAAAGACTGGACAGGTTATATATCATCTCACCCATAGTATATCATTATATTATCGTACAGGAAATGATTTGCATCCGTTATACATATAAACACTCACACATTTCCTTCTAGTCTGTGGGGATATAAATGTGTCATTGTGCAGTCAGTGCTCAGTGATCTGGATCAGTCCTGTGTGCAGTGATCAACATGATGTCACACAGCTGTATTCTGCCTGTATTAATGCTCTGGATTCAAGGTGAGGATTACATTATATTTAATGCTCTCAGTCATTATAACACATATAACAACATTAACATTACTGCATTTAGTATTCAATTTCCAGCACACGTTTCATTACTTTATCCTGAGTGTATTCTAGTGGTCAGTGTGATATCTGTTGTTTAAATGGACATTTTGAATATAAACTTCATGAAGACAAGGACTTTTCAAAAACAAACAAAACAAATCAGATTTTCTTTTCATTTGATTCTGAAAGGAAATTCAGCAAATTAAACATTTGAATTGAAAAATAATATAAACATGAAGATGACTATTTGCTGTAATATTGCAGTAGATCAGTGATGGGAAACATGTGGCTCTCCAGCAGTTGAGGGCAACAGTTCCTAGTGTCCCCATCCAGGCAGTGGATGATGAGAACTATGGTCCCCAACGTCTGGAGAGCCACATGTTGACTACCCCATGCAATATGAATTTAGTACAATGCCGCTACTTAAGCTGATGTACTACAGAGAGATGGAGAAATTTTGGAGCAAACCAACAGAATCACAGGGGAGAAATAAAAGACCACTTTAAATTATAGGGAATTTTTAACAACCTGAGTGCAAAAGTAGTTTCCAATGAATTATAGATCTCTCCAGCATTGATTGTGTTAAAACACATCTAAATCAAGTAGAATTTTGGAAATTATTATTTTCCTTTGTTGTGCAGTTAGTTTTCCCCAGAACTGGTCAAGTTCTTTTATTATATAAACTTAATGTATTTCATGTTATTTGTATCCCATCCCTCAGGTTCCTATGGACAGATTGTGATGACTCAGACTCCTAATTATGTGTCCGTGTCACCAGGAGAAAGTGTCACCATCACATGTACATCCAGTAGCAGTCTTCTTCATACTAATTCTCGTAATTACCTAAACTGGCACCAACAGAAACCAGGACAGTCACCAAAGCGTTTAATCTATTATGCCAGCACCAGAGATACAGGGGTCCCAGAGCGATTCAGTGGCAGTGGGTCTGGAACTGATTTCACTTTTACAATCAGCAGAGCGGAGGCAGAGGATGCAGCAGATTATTACTGTCAGCAGAGTTACAGCTCCCCTCTCACACAGTGATACAGAGACGTACAATAACCTTCCTCTTTCACTAACCCCTACTGTATAAATACATATACTAGCTATCATATAACAGCATGGATTTTTTATTGCTAGGATTCAAAAACCTTGCAATGATTTTGCCAGGAGTGACCGGGTGGGTGTTGATTGATACATTATTTGACAGCCCAACATTCTTTCACTGTCCCACTAGTAGTCACAGACCCATAAATGCACTGAATGACACCCACTATCAGAATGGTAGTCATAGAAGCACACATACAGTCTATGACTTCCCCATACCTGGGAACTTTGATATTTGGTCTCCCCGGAGGGGAGTCCTGTTGTGCCACTGGGGAAGAAAAATGAAGTGATTTGCATCAAAAGGGGGGGGGCTTAACCATGAGTGGGGTGGGGCTTAACAGGAAGAAAGTTCTGTAAAAGAAAGTTGTAAAACTAGGCTGGGGAAGGAGGAGAATTGGGCTGGGAGTAGGAGGAACACAGCGGGAAAGAGCAGAATTAGGCAGAATTTCAGCAGAAACTCCCCACACCTGGATACTCAGCCTCTGCCCCGGAATCCAGTAATGAAGTGTCAAAACCGAAGTCTTCGGGGTAAATCCAGAGTATTCCCAGCTATGGACATCCCCAGTTCCACTGTCTCAGTTGTAGTCAGAGAAGCAACATATACTGTCTGACACCCCGGCCTTGTTACATTGTTCCAGTGTTAATACCAGAACCACACATATGCTGTCTGACACCCCAGCCTTGTTACACTGTTCCAGTGGTAATAACAGAAGCAACATATATTGTCTGACACCCCAGCCTTGTTACACTTTTCCAGAGGTAATAACAGAACCACACATATACTGCCTGAGACCCCAGACTTGTTACACTGTTCCAGTGTTAGTAACAGTAACACACATATACTGTCTAACACCCCAGTCTTGTTACACTGTCCCAGTGTTAATAACAGTACCACACATATACTGTCTAACACCCCAGCCTTGTTACACTGTTCCAGTGGTAATAACAGAAACACACATACACTGTTTGACACTCCCGCTATGTCCCACTGTCTTCTGGGAGTCAACGAACCACACATACACTGTCTGACACTCCCACTATGTCCCACTGTCTTCTGGGAGTCAACGAACCACACATACAC
Source organism: Rhinophrynus dorsalis (assembly GCA_037306005.1). Taxonomy (NCBI): domain Eukaryota; kingdom Metazoa; phylum Chordata; class Amphibia; order Anura; family Rhinophrynidae; genus Rhinophrynus; species Rhinophrynus dorsalis. Next base: position 34,324,818 of record CM074718.1, read on the forward strand.
TGTCTGACACTCCCACTATGTCTCACTGTCTTCTGGGAGTCACAGAACCACACATACACTGTCTATCACCACAGTCTTGTTCCACTGTTCCAGTAGTAGTAGTAATAGAACTACACATCAGAAAGTGGTGGTAACTGAAATTGTCTGTAATCACAATAGTTCTCACGCCATGGCCATCAATTCTCAAACATGTTTCTGTCATTTTTTGCATTCAATTCCTCCAACTCCGTCAAAGGGAAAAAGCCGTCTTAAAAGTGGGTGTGGTTTAATCTATCATATTTTAAGGTGTTTTCAGAAAAAAAATATTAGTTTCAACGTCATTTTTTTCCCGGTAAAATAAAAATGGTCTAAACTTGGAGAAGACAAATTAAACCTTTGAGTGACAGAGGGGTACGCAACGCATTGTTCTGCAATGCGTTGTGTACCCCTCTGGCACTCAAAGGGCTAAAGTGCTGTTAGCAGGAGTGAGAAGCAATTTGTTGCTTCAATGATAGAAAAATGTCTTTATTTCTTTGAAAATTTTCATTTCAAAGACAAAATCAAACACATTTTTAGCATCAGAATTTTTAAAGGCAACGTTCATCAATATCTTCTTACCGTCATTTTTATTTCTTTAAACGCATTTTCAAACGTGACAGATTTACTTCTGAAATTATTGTCCTTCTTTTACCACCAACTTTTTGAACATCTCGCCCTTAGTGTTTGAAACGGTAGCCTTGTTCCATTGTCCTATTGGTAGTCATAGAGCTACAAATACACTGTGTGACACCCCTACATTTTACCCCTGTCCAGCTGGTAATCACAGACCTACACATACAGTCTGTCACCTGGCCTTCTCCCACTGTCCTACTGCTTGCCACAGACTCACACTTCTGTTGTGTCACTCCCAGCTTGGGCAAAGAGGGAGGTAACTGGGGGAAGAGACAGTTGGGGGAGAGAGTGGCAATGAGAGAAGAGGAGTGGGAGAGATATAGGGGAACTCGGCCAAAGTAGGGGAGAAAGAGAGGCAATGTGGAGAAAGGAAGGTCAAGTGATCAGCAGACATGCACTATATTAACCCTTCTCGTGCCAGGTTCCTGTTCAGTTTGCTGATGAGGTTCTGTGACTGGAAGGGTTAAAGAACAATTACTGTAATTAGCTTACAATCCCATTATTCACCCCCATTAACCCTTTGAGTTACAGAAGTAAGTGTGAGTGGCATCAAGTGTATGTGTTTAACCCTTTGAGTGCTAAAGGGGTGTGTAATGCCAAAAGATTAATAGGGAGGAGAAGGGAGCTCAAGTGTAATGGCTGGTTGTCTCCTATAACTCTGGGGGTTATACATTAAGGAGTGATAAAGAGGTGATAAAGCGGAGATAATTTCTCCAGTGATATCACTTCTCTACTCCCTATGTTATTCTATAGAGCCAGTGCACTAAGATCTATAAATCTGGAGAAATCTTAGTGCTTTGGCTGTATAGAATCTAAACACAATAGGGTGGAATTGCACAGGCTGTATAAAATGTACTCAAATAATGACTATATAGTCCAGGTGCACTCAGGGCCAAACATTGCTAAACACACAGAATTATGGGGAATTGTAATGGTACAGAGAAACCAAATTACCCCCCCCCCCACACACACACACACACACAGACACACACACACACACACACACACACACAATCAATTGAGGCACACTCGAGTACCATAAAATAAAAAAACTTTATTCATACACAATATGGTTCAATAATAAGACTTCATATGTATGTTTGTGTGTGTGTGTGTGTGTGTGTGTGGAGTGTGATAGATTAGGAAATGGAGAAGTGATATCACTGGAGAAGTCATCTCCTCTTTATCTCCTCTTTATCACCTCTTTATCTCCTCTTTATCACACCTTAGTGAATAACCCCTTTGAGTTCCAGAGAAGTGTCCATTGTATTTGACACACACCTGACAGTCAATGGGTGAAAATAAGTTAAAGGTAATATCAGTAACACAGAAAATTGACCAGTTTGTTAAATTTTTTATGGGAATTCCCACGTATTGCAGAATCATAGATTTTCTGCCTTTTCGATAACATTACAGATTTTCCTGTTTTCCATCTATGTTTCTATAGTGACAAGAATTCCCCACTGCCGTAATACACACCTGGAACTTCCCACACGGGCACCGCTCATTGTGTTCTACTGGACCTTCCTGCTTGGGAATCCTCTGGGCCATATTCACAGATGTAAAGGTGGAACAATTCTGTGGTAAACCAACTGCTCCATACAAAGCAAAGAAACACGTACATTGAATAAATTGGGGATTGTAACCCCTTAAATGCTAGAGAGGTCTCCAATGCATTGCAAGGCAATGTACTGGAGACATGGGCATCTGCAGAAATGTTTCCTCCCAGCCACTATGCTAGAGGTCTCCTGTGTGTTGCAAAATTCTCTAGCATTCAAAGGATTAAAAGGCCCATTTAAATCAGTGGTGATCTGGGGAATTTTAATTTTTTTCTTATAATGCAGTTAGTTGTCTCCACTTTCGTTTTGCACACTGTGCCCATTGGCTGTAATGATTCTGAATACATCACTGGGGGGGAGATGCACTAATGGTCGGTGCTGTGGCGTTGTGTCCCTGCCAATGTGTGGTGAGCACATCACCTTGCAGATGGAGTCACACATCACTATATGCATGATGAAGTAAGTATGTAAGGGGAGGGGAGAATGTGCTCATTAGAATGGAGGGTTGTCGCACTGCTGGTGATGTATAAGGGACGTCCTCCTTACACATCATCGGGCCATCGAGAGGGTAATGGATAACTATAGAGGTGGAGATAAATTATTGGGATTAAGACAAAAGGAGACATATTGGATAAATAAACTTAAAACCATGGCCCCAGATGGTTTGAGCATTAATACTGATTTTGAGCAGCTTTTATTTAAAATATTTAACATGTTCTATATTATTTTAACTATTTTAGATATTTTCATGGGTGGATTCATTCTTCTAGTATATTTACATATATATTTTTACATTTTTTCTTGTGGGTTTAGTTACTCTGTGGCACTTCTTATGGTCTTTACTTTTATTAAATATTTTTTAAACTACATTTACATCATGATAACTTTTATTCATTTGTTTATTTAACTTGATTTTCCTGATATTTTATATTTGTGAAGTACATGCAGAAGCAAGTCAAGTTTTGCCCCAGACACTGACTGATACTGTATTATTTTTTTCCCTGATGAAGCGAGTAATTATCTCACGAAATGCGTTGGAAATCTATCTATACTATTTTTATCATTAAAAGTTTACTCTATATTTGATTTTTATTGCTGCGCTGGTTTATGCTTTATATAGTTGGAGTATAAGAACTCTGTTGACACTCTGAATTTTCCATCTGTTCTGCCAAAACATACACACTATACAACGCGAGCCGACTTGACCCGCATGGAAGCACCAGACCTCACAGCAGACAGGAGTCAATCGGAAATAATCTATCCCGTGATTACAGGCAGGAATTCATCGCAAAGGATTATAGAGAAGCCAGCGTCGCTGAAGGACCATCAATACCAGGATTCTTCTGTATACTATTTGTAAGCACATCTTTAAGAAGTTATCCGGTGAGTGCATGCAGTAATAGCGGGGGATTTGTTATTACCTTTTAATACAGTGTACATTAAGAGGATGCGCTTCTGTTTTTCTTTTCATGATACTGTATTATAATAGATAGGAGATGAGGAAATCCCATTCAATTTATTTTATGTAGATAATTGGTGTGGTGCTACATTTTCTGGTGGCCAATAGATGTCAGTAGTGACAACTGAATTAGTGATGTTTCCCTGATGGTGTTGTGTGTCACTCATTCTATTTAAATTATTTCTTCTTATCTTTCCTGTATTCATATGATATGTTTTTTATTATAATTGTTTTAAGGAGAATTTTTTATCTTATTGTATAAACTAACCCCATCAGCTGGTGACGGGGTGGAACTCAATCCAGAAGTCTATAACTCACAGACACAAATGCTGCAGGTAGTGTGTGCAGCCCCATAGGCATTTAGTGTTTTGCTAGGACTTCCTTTACTAGTGTAAATGGTTTTTATGCGTGCAGCCCAAAGAGAATGAACCGCAAGACTCCAAATCTCACAGTACAATCAGCAATGGAGAAATTGAGTTACATGATTACCCTCCACATGGTACCCATCTGCCAGGAGAAAGACATCTATTCCTCCTGATTTCGCTCTGACCTAACCCTGCTTGTGGTTGGTTAATATTGAGCATGCACAGTGTTACACTCAACTTTTGGGAATGTAATAGCAGCTGCAGGTCCTCTCTAGCTTGGCTTTGGCTCACCCCTCCCTCCAACTGCTGAACTGAGCCAGACATTTGACCGGAGCCTCCAATGGCTTCCATAGTAGTAGCAGCCCACTGGCCCAGATGTATCATTGGCCTGGGAGGCAATTAACACCAGGCCAGCTCTACCCTGTCCAATACATGTAAGGATTACTGCACATCTATGCATAACAAACCAAGACGTAGACACCATGAATTCTCACACTGGAAACTGCTGTTGTGTTCCTGGTGCTGAGTATGCTCATGCATCATGCTGATGTAAATATGTACACTTGGATCTTGTTCCTCAGCGCGCACTACTGTCCCACACAGCAATCAGTCCTCAACCAATGTCCAGTTCTAAATGTGATTCATTGTTTGCTGGAAGGCAGGGAAAGATGTTTCCATCTTGTTTGTGTTGTCCTTTTGCTATATACAGTATGCATATGTCTATAATGAGCAAGCAAATTCATCTGAGACTGCAGGGGAGGATGGGGCAGTTGATACTACAGCCTGCATATGCTGCTGTACCTAATGTTTGGGAATGTCCATCACTTAATGACTGCAATACTGCAACTGTGTGTGTCACTGATCTGACTCAAAGCAGTAGACAAAGGCAAAGCTATGGAAAAATGCAATCTGGAATGACCCCTCTTCACTTTTATTTTTTTTTTTTTTCCTGGTTGCACTTCAAGGCTGAACTGTTTACAAGTGATCACCATGGAGACCTGTACGAGACCCTAAACTAGGAGCTTATAGAACCCCCACATAGTGAACCTAGAGCAGGGCTTCAATTTGGAGCTTAATAGAAAATGGTGCAACTTGAGGTTCCGGGAATGTACATAGGCTGACCTGTGACTCCCTTCCATGGCACTGACCTTCTCCTGGATCACCTTCGCTTTCGCATTGGTTGATGATAATGTCCCAACAACTTCCCTGATCAGGTCCCAACCAGCCAGTGTCTGCCATTGGGATGATCCCGATTCTCCTGCCACCGCCACTTTTGTCACAGCATAGAATATTGACAGATCTCATACTGACATTAACAATTTGAGTGCCAGAGGGGGTAGCCATGACATTGCTTTGCAATGCTTTTGCTAACCCTCTGGCACCGAATGGTTTAAGTCATGAAATTGAGACAGCAGCATGTTTTGAGTCTGCAATGGGATGTAGTGCCTTTTGCTCCTTGACCTGCTTCCCTCAATTCAGTTCTCCAGAGCTAATGGCAAACAAAAGCTTCCACCAATCTTCCTCTTTAGCAATAAATAACACTACAGAATTCCTTTTATATCCTCCATCATATTCTCTCTACATTCATTCTGCAAAATCACTGTTTACTTAGCCACTCAGATGCTTTCAAAGAACAAACTCCCAAAAACACATTGATCAATACTGAAATCATTAATACTTCAGCAGGGAGAAAATTATTGTATCAGTTGGCCACAGTCACACTGGATGGTGGATTTTATTGCAAACTATAAAAGATGACCCTGCTGAGGTCTAAAGTGAGAGACTGGTATTAAGATGGCCACCTGCAATGGAATCTAAAGTAATCAAGAACTTTTTATGTGATGCATATCTGTTCTATGACCTATGTAATGTTTCTGTATATAAGATATATGTATACATATATATCCTATATAATAATTTGCTAAAACGCTGAGTGTGCTGCAGTCGTGCGCAGTGGAGACTGCCCGTGATGAGGCTGATGCAGAGTGGGGCGCTCCGAAAGAGCGTCCCGCTCTGTATCAGCCACAACGCGGGTAGTCTCTACTGAGCATGACTGCACCGCAACCGGCTGGCACTGTATCAGCCTGGGCGTGGGCAGTCTCTACTGTGCATGACTGGTCCGCGACCGGCTGGCAGTGGCACTGTGGCCCGTGTAACGGGCTCTTCAACTAGTGTATATAAAGTAGAGCTGGAATCAGCACTCTCAGGAAGCTTTTACTTAATGCAATAGATGATTTATTGAAGAAATCAACGTTTTGATACCAGTAGGGATCTTTATCATGATTATTACACTATCTGGCACCCAGGCATTCTTCTAAATTATCTTGAGTGCATCCTTTTCTACAAATTTATATATATATTATTATACAGGGCTCAAAATTTCCACTCGCCACTAGCCAATGGCGAGTGAAAATTCAGCCCTGGTGAGTAGAAATTCAGCCCCGGTGGGTATGTTATGGCTTGCAGTGACAAGTAACTTTTCAGGTCTGGCTAGTAGAAAAGGACTTCAAATTTTAAGCATTTTTATCATGATCATCAACATCAGCTGTTGTTGTTCCACTGCAGGATGAAGGCCTTCTCAGCAAGACTCCACAACCTTCTGCCCTGTGCCTTCTGTTGCCACTGTGTACCAAGAAATGTGGTCATTTTATCTATCCACATTGTCTTTGGTCTTCTTCTTGGGCATTTAGTATCAAGTGACATCCATTCCAAAATGTGTTTAGTCCATCTACAGTCAGTCTTCTTGCTATGTGGACTGCCCATTTCCATTTCAGACACTTTATTCTATCAATTATGCCATCGACCTCTGTTTGCTGATTAATCCATACACACTTATTCTGTCTCTTTTTGTTATGCTTACAATTTGCCTCTCTATGCTTCTCTATGTAACCTTAAGTTTGTTTATGGCTTTGACATGTTGTGCCCATAATTCACAGCCATATGTAAAGATTTGGTGGACACATTGGTCAAAAACCTTTCGCATGAGGCAGAGTGGTAAATGTGTCTTAAAGACTGTACTACTAAGTTTTCCAAACGCTTTACATCCCGACTTTATTTGTCACTCAGTTTCCATCATAATGTTCCCATCTGTTGACATTTCTTGTCCAGGGTAAAAATAATTGTCCACTTCTTCTAGTTCTTGTCCATCTACTGTGATTTTCCTTTGGTATGGTACATTTGTTAAAAACGACTTGTGCCTTGTTGATATTCATTTTCAATTCAAGATTTTTGCTTTTCTCTTGTAGCTCTTCAATCTGTTCTTGCCTTTATTCAGGTCTGCTGGCAAGGAGTATGATATTGTCTGGAAAACTAAAGTGATGTTGGTAGTCTCCTTTGATTTTGTCCTTTTTTGTCCAAATTTAGTTTGCAAAAATTTTCTTTTAAACAGCTATAAAATATCTTTGGGGAGATTGTGTGTGAAGCACCTAAAATGTAAATGGGCAGGTTACATAGCAAGAAGACTTGATGATAGATGGACTAAACAATTTGGAATTAATTCCATTTGATACTTAACAGCCATAAAGAAGATCAATGACCAGATGGATCTTCATCTTGCAGTGGATCGACAACAGCTGTACATGGTTATGTTTTTAAATATATATATATATATATATATATATATATATATATATATATATATATAATCATCATCTGCAGCCATTGTTGTTTCAGTGCTAGATGAAGACCACATCAGCAACTTTCCAGCTATTTTGGCCTTGTGCTTTCTCTAAAGCTAAGTGGTTTTGAAAGCTTCTGTTTCTAAAGCTAAGTGGTTTTGAAAGCTTGCACTCTACAAATGCACAGGTAACCAATAAAGGTATAATTTTCACTATAATTGACTCTAGGTTTTTCTATAGTTGACATGTTACTGTTTTACCACCTTTTACTTTTAGTGGTGAGATTAGCACTATTACACGCCTCAAGCTGGCAACATCATTAATCATGAGCCGGGAGTTTTACCCACTTATCCATTACCTAGTAACACTGATGTCTATAGCTACTAATTTTCTAATTGTAAAGTCAGTCAGCCATGAGATTGTCCACTCTTCAAGCCCACATAAATGAAAAATCGAATAAGTTAATAAACTCTTAATACACTGGTATAGTTTTATTTACTTTTATTTCTCTGTTCAATTTATTTTGATTTCTGTAGCTAAGTGTACAGTTAAAAGAAAATCAAACATTAACTTTTCTACTGTAAAAGTTCATAAAAACATAAATTCCTGTTCTAGAAATATCTGAATAACCATCAGCATTTACTCAATTAAACAGATGCATTAGCACAATCTTTTAAGTTAACAGTTTTAGTTTAATTCATATTTTAATTACAACTGGGGTATGTACTAATAATACACAAGTATTGTTTTATTTTCAGAAACTAATTTAAACTGTTTTTCTGAACAAATGTTAATGTATTAATATCCATGTACTTTATTGCATCACCACCATCAGCATCAAAAATATAAATTTTTCTCCCCAGTGAATTACTGGTGACAGCATTATCAACGTCACAAGAACTCATTGTTTACCCCATTAGGAACTGGGAAAATGTAACATTTTCTCTGCATGGAAACTACTGCAGAATGACTGAGCTTCCATAGAGAAACAATGAGAAGCACATTTGAGAGATGCCGCTGGTGGCATTTAATTCAGTTTTTAAAGGGCTTCAATATAAGGAATAGTATTTTTGAAGTATTACTATCTCTATAAAGTTGTTGAGGATTGAGGCTTGGCGAATACTGGGTGGTAGGGAGTTCCAGAGGTAGGGGGCAGCAAGTGAGAAAGCTTTCAATCGTGAAACAGCGATTGTGGTTAAATATAAATAAATCACTCATTGATTCAGGGGAATGTAATCCAAGGATACCACTAATTACAATTGTTATGACTGTAACGATACAGATAGAAGTGACTGATCACATACAGGACTGCACTGCACAGGACTCCCATTACACTAACACTAGGGGAAGGGAAAGCAGAGCAGCTAACAGCCTGGACTTTCCTTAGGACATAAATAAAGGCTGATGTACTAAGTACAAATGGAGTCATTCTGGGTCAAACCAACTGAGTCATAGGGGACAAATGAAAATTCCTCATGGTTTTTAATGGGGCTTTTAAACACTTGAATACTACAGAACTATGCAACAATTTGCAAAGTCCCATTTAAAGGGTTACTAATGTCTAAAATGATTTTTCATTTTGAAGAGGCTAAAAAGTTGGCTTGAATGCAAAAAAACATATTTTTGAGAGATACATGCATTCAAGGTTCGATGTTTCTTGCTGTCAGCTGTAAAGGAGATCCATGTCGGCCGACGCGGAGGCTCTGCAGCAGAGCCGCAATCGTGTTATTGACAATGAATGACTTTATTGGAATGGTCTAAAATGTGTGCTTGGTTTTCAAGCACACATTTTAGACCATTCCAATGAAATTATTCGTTGTCAGTAACGTGATTGCGGCTCTGCTGCAGATCCTCCGTTTTTTTTGCATTCAGGTCAACTTTTTAACCTCTTCAAATTGAAAAATAGTTTATTTTAGAAATTACTAACCCTTTAATTAAGTAGATATTTGGGGAATTGCATTTGTCCCCCTGTGGTGAAATTGGTTTGTGCTTTGAGATCCATCCTATCGTAGGGGCGGATTTCCCAATAGACATAGCACACAGCTTCCTAGAGCTCCAGATTATGAGGGGTGGAGCCTGAGCTGTTCTGGCCACACCCACAATCTGAACTGTGGGTGTACCAGAGAAATCTCTATGTCCCTGCACCAGTTGTATACCTCGTTGCAGGCTATTATTTATATCCCTTGATTTAATTAATTAATTAATTAATTGAGTTATTTATTTATTTATTTATTTAGTCCCTGCTTGGTATAAGTCAAGGGTATTTTCTTTGTTAGGAACATCTTTTATTGAAACTAGGGGCGGGGCCATGTGAGGAAAGGGGGTGTGGCCAAGAGAGGAATAAGGACATCTAGATTGCCTTGCCATGGGGCACCTGGGATGTAAATCTGCCCCAATTATTACATCACCACATGAGCTGAGAAAATCACCAGTGTTCTGGAACCTGCAAATCCATTAACTCCTTAAGGACTGGCCGCACAGCGCCTGGCCGGCAGTTCCATTGGATTCAGAGGTGTGCGGTGATTAGTGTTGAGCGAGCGTGCTCGGCCGATGCTCGAATCGGCTCGAGCATCGCTCTGCTCTGCACATGGCGGTACTCGTACGAGTACCGCCATGTGCTCGCCCGACATGCTCGGGTGAAGAGGATCTGTGCCGGAAGAGGCACAGATCCGAAGACGCTCCGCTGGACCACCAGGGAATGGAGGTACGGGGGCATTGCGGAGATGAAGGGGGCATTGCGGAGATGAAGGGGGACATTATGGAAGAGGGGCATAGACTCTATGCCCCTCTTCCACAATGTCCCCCTTCATCTCCGCTATGCCCGTCTGCCACAATGTGCCCCTTCATCTCCGCTATGCCCCTCTTCCACAATGTCCCCCTTCATCTCCTATGCCATAGAGGAGATGAAGGGGGACATTGTGGAAGAGGGGCATAGCGGAGATGAAGGGGGACATTGTGGAAGAGGGGCATAGAGTCTATGCCCCTCTTCCACAATGTCCCCCTTCATCTCCGCTATGCCCCTCTTCCACAATGTCCCCCTTCATCTCCGCTATGGCATAGGAGATGAAGGGGGACATTGTGGAAGAGGGGCATAGCGGAGATGAAGGGGGACATTGACCAGGCACCCTCCGCTCATCAGAGCAGGGGGTGCCTGGTTTAATGCTCGAGTGCTCCCATTCATTTGAATGGGGCTCGGGTGCTCGGCCGAGCACTCGAGCATCAGGGGGTGCTCGGTCAGAGCACCCGAGCACCCGAGCATCGGGGTGCTCGCTCATCTTTAGCGGTGATGTGCCAGGAGTGTCACTGGTCCTTAAGGGATTAAGGGTAAATCAATGTAAGCAATATAGATATCAACATCATGATCCCTTTACTTACACAGCACAGCAAGGGGCATTTATACCCACCTGATACCCAACAATGGGGAGATCCACTAAGCGGTGATAAAGAGGTGATAAAGTGGTGATAACTTCTCCAGTTTATCACTTCTCTAGTTCCTATTTTATTCTATGGAGACTATCCACTAAGATTTCTTCAGCTTTGGAGATAATAGTGAATATGTTCCATAGAATAACATAGGAACTGGAGAAATGATATCTCCTCTTTATTACATCTTAGTGCATCTCCCCCAGGTGTCATTACTGATATTTTTAGATTGATTCATAACATAAAAATGAGTTTTGGAACTCAGTTTTCAGTGAGTAAATGCTGTAATATGAATTATGGACACAGGGTGGCAGCAAAACATAACAAATGGTTTATACCTACAAAAATATCCACGTTACAAAGATATGTATTCAATGCAGATAATAACTTTGTTTACCCTTTGAGCGCCGGATGCTTGAGCAGAGCATTGCTTTGTTTGTCTTTGCTTTTCATCAACAAATTTCTCCCAGAGACTTCAAAGAGAATGTGTTAGAAAAAACGAATTAGTAACACTTTCTTCTGCAATGTAATCTGTCAAAATGTGATAAATGTGCAAAAACATGCAAAAATAAAACATACTACTGTCACAAAGTCTTTATGCACAAATCACATCCTGACAAAAAGAGCCACTTTCTAAATATTTATGATATGGTTTATTATATGGTTCTTAAGAGGTTAATATTCACATGTTCCAGTGCCTTGTTCCCATGCACACATCTTCACGTACACGTCATAATGTAAGCACACATATGTCACCTCACACACACATGCACTCACACACTCACCTCAGACTGCAGGTGGAATGTGCTACTGAAAGGACCTTCACACAGGAATTCCAGTGGGCTGAGGAAGGTTCTATCTTCTGCCCATTTCATTCCCACAATAAGCATTTATGACCATTCCTACCAGTGACAATGTCTATTATGTTTAGTAATAGATTAGAACTAAGGAAGGGTTGGGGTTGATGGGAACTGTACTCCATAACAGCTGGAAGTCTAGCAATTGTCTAACCCTGACCAAAGGTCTTGGTGGCAACTTAATGTGATAACAATGCCAAAGAATAGTATTATTTTTTGTTGTTGATTGAAAAAAATATTTTCATCAAATCCCACCTCTCAAACCTCTATGGTTTGGGAGATATTTGCATTTAAAGTTTCTCCCTCCCTCTCCTTTTCCTGATGTCGGCTGTAAAGCTGACAGCAGGAGATTCGAGTCGGCCGACTCGTGGAGGCTCTTTAGCAGAGCCGAAATTGCATTATTTAAAAAGAACTACTTCATTGGAGCGGTCTACTGAGTGTGCTTGCAAACCAGGCATGCTTTGTAGGCCACTCCATTGAAGTCAATCTTTTTAAATAATGCGATTTCGGCCTCGTTGAAGAGCCGCCGACTGATCCATGGACCGGGATCTCCTGCTGTCAGCTAAAGTGCCGACATCAGAAGAAGGGGAGGGAGGGGGAAAAGTTAAATGTGAATATCTCTCAAACCATAGAGGTTTGAGAGATAGGATTTGCTGCAAATATTTTTTTTTTCCTCTACAATACAAAATAATATTATTCTTTGATATTACTGTTACTTTAGGTTTTAGGGTTATTTATGGTTCAATTTTCAGAACTCTCTAGCATTCAAGGGGCTAAATGACTCAATAAATTATTGATAGTTTGGGGAATGTTTATTTGTCCCTCAATGACAACAGCATAACAACATCACACAAGAGGAAATGTGTGACTCCTCCAGATCAGCTGATTATCTGCACTAATACACTGGCCTAAATCCCTGTGCCTGCACTTCCAGGTGTGTATGAGTGTGTGATTGTATTAGTGCATGTCAGCACGCACACCGCTATCGGCACTGCTGTCAGCTAAAGTGCCGACATCAGAAGAAGGGGAGGGAGGGGGAAAAGTTAAATGTGAATATCTCTCAAACCATAGAGGTTTGAGAGATAGGATTTGCTGCAAATATTTTTTTTTTCCTCTACAATACAAAATAATATTATTCTTTGATATTACTGTTACTTTAGGTTTTAGGGTTATTTATGGTTCAATTTTCAGAACTCTCTAGCATTCAAGGGGCTAAATGACTCAATAAATTATTGATAGTTTGGGGAATGTTTATTTGTCCCTCAATGACAACAGCATAACAACATCACACAAGAGGAAATGTGTGACTCCTCCAGATCAGCTGATTATCTGCACTAATACACTGGCCTAAATCCCTGTGCCTGCACTTCCAGGTGTGTATGAGTGTGTGATTGTATTAGTGCATGTCAGCACGCACACCGCTATCGGCACTGCTGTCAGCTAAAGTGCCGACATCAGAAGAAGGGGAGGGAGGGGGAAAAGTTAAATGTGAATATCTCTCAAACCATAGAGGTTTGAGAGATAGGATTTGCTGCAAATATTTTTTTTTTCCTCTACAATACAAAATAATATTATTCTTTGATATTACTGTTACTTTAGGTTTTAGGGTTATTTATGGTTCAATTTTCAGAACTCTCTAGCATTCAAGGGGCTAAATGACTCAATAAATTATTGATAGTTTGGGGAATGTTTATTTGTCCCTCAATGACAACAGCATAACAACATCACACAAGAGGAATTGTGTGACTCCTCCAGATCAGCTGATTACCTGCACTAATACACTGGCCTAAATCCCTGTGCCTGCACTTCCATGTGTGTATGAGTGTGTGATTGTATTAGTGCATGTCAGCACGCACACCGCTATCTTCATGACTTTATTGTGAGAAAACACTAAACATCTCCCCTCTATTATGTACAGGGACATGAAGTAATGTTAATATAATATTGCCATGTTATTAGTAAATAGCATTACATAAGGTGCAGAGGAATACACCAAATATCCCATAAGTTTCCCCCACTTCCCTCTCCTTAGTGCAGTTTTTTTAATTGGGAAAAATGTTGTAGTAGACAGCTTAACCCTTTACATGCAAGATGGATATGCAACAAATTATGGAACAATGCAGCAAGTATTTCCTAGTTATTGGGGGTACAGTGTTATCCATGGATAAAGACTAGTAGAGTAATAGTGATAGCGTGTTTTAACTAACTGAATAGCTTTAGAGTGCAAGCTTTTACGATCACTTAGGTCTATTCATTAGGTATGCCTGATAAAGAGATGAAGGTGGTCCTGAAAGCTTGCACTCTAAACCTATTCAGTTAGCCAATAAAGTTATCTCATTTGCTGTTCTAGTTTCCACTGTTTATTGTATCTCAGGATCTTATTAATACTTATCCCTACAGTTTTAGTAGATTTATTGATTTATAGAACATGCTGCTGTCTCTTTCAGAAACAACTGTTATTACATAACTAACAGGTGAAATCCCAGATCACAGACTATAACACGATACCCTTAGTTACACTTTATAGTAAAGACTGGACAGGTTATATATCATCTCACCCATAGTGTATCATTATATTATCGTACAGGAAATTATTTGCATCCGTTATACATATAAACACTCACACATTTCCTTCTAGTCTGTGGGGATATAAATGTGTCATTGTGCAGTCAGTGCTCAGTGATCTGGATCAGTCCTGTGTGCAGTGATCAACATGATGTCACACAGCTGTATTCTGCCTGTATTAATGCTCTGGATTCAAGGTGAGGATTACATTATATTTAACTCTCTCAGTCATTATAACATATATAACAACATTAACATTACTGCATTTAGTAGACAATTTCCAGCACACGTTTCATTACTTTATCCTTATTATATTCTAGTGGTCAGTGTGACATCTGTTGTTTAAATGGACATTTTTAACCCTTTGGGTGCCAGACAGGTATCCAACAAATTGCAGAGCAATGCATTGAATACCTCTCTGGCACTTAAAGGGTTACTAAAAACTTTATGAGGACAAACACTTTGCAAAATCAAACAAAACAAACCAGATCTTCTTTTCATTTGACTCTGAAAGGAAATTCAGCAAATTAAACATTTGAATTGGAAAATAATATAAACATGAAGATTACTATTTGCTGTAATATTGCAGGAGACCAGTGATGGGAAACATGTGGCTCTCCAGCCATTGGGTCCAACAATTCCTGGTGTCCCCATCCAGCCAGAGGTGATGAGAACTATGGTCCCCAACATCTGGAGAGCCACAGGTTGCCTGCCCCATGCAATATGAATTTAGCATAATGCTGCTACTGAGGCTGATGTGCTACAGAGAGATGGAGAAATTCTGGAGCAAACCAACAGAATCAAAGGGGAGAAATAAAAGCTCCAGTTAAATAAATACGAATTTATATGGGAAGCTGTAACAACATGAAGTCCAGAGACGTCTCCATCACATTATATATCTCTCCAGCATTTTAGGGATTAAAAGCCTCTTTTAATTCAATCAGCATTTTAGAAAGTGTTATTTCCCCTCTGGTGCAGTTGGTCTCCTCCAGAATCCAGTCCTTTTAGTCCATCAGTTCAGTGTGTGTAATGTTATTTCTATCCCATCCCTCAGGTTCCTATGGACAGATTGTGATGACTCAGACTCCTGATTATGTGTCCGTGTCACCAGGAGAAAGTGTCACCATCACATGTACATCCAGTAGCAGCATTAGCAACTGGTTATCCTGGTACCAACAGAAACCAGGACAAGCACCAACACTTCTTATCTATTATGCAACCAGCCGCTATACAGGGGTCCCAGAGCGATTCAGTGGCAGTGGGTCTGGATCTGATTACAGTCTTACAATCAGCAGAGCGGAGGCAGAGGATGCAGCAGATTATTACTGTCTGCAGTATGACATCACCCCTCTCACACAGTGATACAGAGCCATACAATAACCTTCCTCTTTCATTTCTCCTATAGAAGCTGTTACTATTAATGTTATGTTCATGTGTTATACAGCAGGTACATATAGGATACATGCACCATGCACAGTACTGTGACACACACATATATACAATGGCAATAGTGGAGCAATTCTAGGGAAAAACAACTGCACATAAGAAAATAAATATTCCCAGGAGTGTCATTGATTTAACCCCTTGAATACTAGAGACGTCTCCAACACACTACAAAGCAATACATTGAAGACCTCTCCAGCATATTTAAATCAATTGGATTTTCTTACATTCCCTACTGTGCAGTTGTTTGCCCCAGAATTGCTCCATTTTACCTTTCTGCATATGAACCTGTACATTTCAGTTGATACATTTGATATAATAATATTAAAGGTTTCAACATCACATACCTCAACAATTCCCAGAAAATAACAGGAGACATCAAAGTCTAAATTAGAAAGTGACATATATTTATAGATTAAAATAATCTAAACACCAATAAAAGACACAGTAATAAGACCCTATGGTACAGCATTGTTACTGATAGACCAAGTCCCCCAATTTCTGACAGACCCAGTCCTCCAATCACTGATAGACCCAGTCCTCCAATCACTGATAGACCCAGTCCTCCAATCACTGTTAGACCCATTTCCCCAATCACTAATACACCCAGTCCCCCAAATTACTGATAGACCCAGTCCTCCAATCACTGATAGACCCAGTCTTACAATCACTGACAGACTCTGTGTCCCAATAGTTGATAAACCCAGTGGCCCAATTTCTGGTAGACCCAGTCCTCCAATACTTGATAGACCCAGTTCGACTATCACTGATAGACCAGACCTCCAGATGCAGATAGAGCTAGCCCCCCAAAGACTTATAGACCCAGTCATTCAATCACTGATAAACCCAGTTCCCCAATGGTTTATAGGCCCAGTTCTTCAATCACTGATAGACCCAGTCCGCCATTTACTGATAGACCCAGACCCCCATGCACTGATTGACTCAGTCACCCTATCACTGATAGACCCAGTTCCCCAATTACTGATAGATCCAGTCCCCGCAATTCTTGACAGACCCAGTCCTCCAATCACTGACACGGTCTCAGTCCTCCAATCACTGATTGACCCATTCCTCCAAATCACTGATAGTGTGTGACTACAAGTTTGTACTGGCACATTAATACCTGACTGTGCTGTATACACAGTACAATAGTGGGGCAATTCTGAAACAAACCACATACACAATAGGGACAAATAAAATTCCCCAAATTCCCAGTGATGTGCATGGGGCATATAATAACCCTTTGAACTGTACAGAGGTCCCCAGTACAATGAACTGGAGATCAGCATAGCATTCAAGTTAAAGTTCCATTTAAATCAATAAGTATTTTTATATGTCTCCTGCAATGTTTTTGGCTTGCACCAGAATTGCTCCACTTTTGCTTTTGGAAATATGTCCCTTTAATTTCCTTCTACAAAGCATTATCTGATAGGACACTGTAGCAGGTAGTTTGGATTTAGATTTATTAAATTAACTCTTAGATAAATACTTTGCATTACTGAGTTTTATGAAGTTCTGCCTTAACCCATTGGCTGCTGGACATGTTACCATCGCATTGCAACTCCAAGTGTCCAAGAAGCCTCTACCGGCCTCTGTGAGACCTGTCATTACTGCTGTGTGTGCAGTGATCGGCTCCATCACATGATCACTGATAGGAACATGGAACCAAATAATAACTACTATTAACCCATTGGTTGCTAGAGCTGTCTCCTTTACAGTGATTATCAATGTGTCCAGTGGAACCCCAGGGTTCTATGAAGAAGATCACGATACATGTAAGTAATGGGGGGGGGGGCAGTGTAACAAGGAATCCACCTTATAAGGAAAAAGATACATTTACCTGCTTAATGTTACCTGATATATCAACATAATAAGTTACCAGTACCAATTGGAATTCTGATACAATAACTACTTGTATGGTAGAGATGTATCTAATGCATTGTGAAGCAATGGGTTGGTGTTCTCTCTCTCGTATCCAGGGGTTAATAGGTTTGATTGTTGGGGTTCCATGTGAATTTCATTGTGAAACAAACTGGTTCCAACAGCAGATTAAACTTTAGAACCACTACTCCAATGCTTCCTTAGGATGATGGGAATTGTAGTCCAACACAACAGCTGGGGGGGTCACGTTGCCCACTCCTGGTCCATTCGCTGGAAGCCTGAGCTGGCATTGGATGCAGCAATACATTAATTTAATTCTTGGTGATGTTAATTAACACTTATTTTACTTTTGGAGATTCCTCTCTGGGAGTTCTAAGTGTATTTATTGAATGTAAAATGAGACAGTGACAATGTATCACAGTAGCAAGTCTTGTACTGACCAATAGATTTTATGTTGTGTATTGTGGTGCAGAGCCTCTCATGTCACTCTAATGTCCTTGTACAAGGTCATGGAAATGTGCTATTGGTCAGCAGGTTATTACTATTAAATTCATAATGAAGCTGACAAAATGTGTGGGATCCGTAACCTCAAATTATATTAATATAGAATGTGGTTAAAGGGATAGTAATGTTTCACAAAAACAGCAGCTCCAATTAATCTTCACAGTATTTGGGCCATGGAGAGTGGTATATCAATACTGTCAGAGTTGTAGTTCAAGTGTAATTAAATGATAAAGTTTCCCCCTCCTGCCCCTTTTACCTAGTGTAAGCTACTTCCCCTCAGATGTGGGATCAGGTTCACAGACCAGACAGCTCACACTAAGGGACAATCTTCTTACTGTGAGAACAGTGAAATCCCTGCCCAACTTGACATGTTTTTCAGGTTTTTCCCTTGTTAATTGAAAATTGTCCCTCTCTGCAATCTACTTGGACACCACTCTGCTGCTCTGAGATGAACAGTGTTACATCAGTAAAAGGGACAGGAGGGGGATACTTTATCATTCAATTACTCTTGAACTACAACTCTGACAGTACTGAAATAACACTCTCCATGGCCCAAATACTATGATGATTAATTGGAGCTACTTTTATTATGAAATATTATTATCCTTTTGTCTAATTGTTCTCCTTTAAACATTTCCAGAATTCCACTAGATGGCGATGTTATATTGCAAGAAGAATTCATGTTATATTACAAGTGCAGCTAAACGATGGAAAGAGGCGATCTGGGGGAAGCAGATAAAGCAGTTTGTTATCAGATACAATATTTATTTTATTATATTTTCAGGTTACATTCTATTATTCATCAATAAAAATTGTTCTTATAATAACCGGTAAATGTATCTTGGTTCATTTTGACATTATTGAGTAATGAGCACCATGGGAAGCGGGGTGCACAGAAGGCAAATCCCCCTCTACACACCCAGATATTTTCATTTGAATTTGGTGCCCCCCCCCATCATATGTGGAACAGACCACCTGAGTGACGACGTTAAAACAACAGCTGCTGCCAAGTGTCAGTGCAACAGTGATCTGATAGGCACAGATATGATCACTTCTTATTACCCCTCACCTGTCAGGTCACCTTTGTCTTCTCCCTGCTATAGAAATACAAATAAAGTTTGTTATAAGATAGCGCTGTCTTGTACATGTGGCTGCAGGACCGTCTATTTCCAATGAACCCCTCACACATCTGACTTTGTATCCTCATGTGAGAAGGGGTAAAGCACTTGGGGGGGAGATTCACTAAGCGTTGATGAAGCAATGATAAAGAGGTGATAAAGTGGAGATTACTGGTCCAGTTTATCACTTCTCCAGTTCCTATGTTATTCTACGGATCCTATTCACTAAGATCTCTAAAGTTGAAGAAATCTTAGTGCATTGGCTCCATAGAATAACATAGGAATTGGAGAAGTGATAAACTGGACCAGTCATCTCCACTTTATCACTTCTTTACCATCTCTATCACCGCTTAGTTAATCTCCCCCCAGGAGATCCAGCTAACAGGCATTGAGTTTAGAGAGTGATAGTGTAAGTGGGTGGGGGAGAGAGTGGGTGAGGAGGTCACCAAAAGCCATTAATGTTCCATAGCCTCAATCTGACCCTGTAAACCATCATTAGCCCTGACCTTGCTTGTTCATTTGTGATAGATTATTGTTCTGCTGGTGTTTCATGTTGGTGTATTGCCCTGCGAGTTCATTTGTGATGGATTATTGCTCTGCTGGTATCTCGTGTTGGTGTATTACCCTGCGTGTTCATTTGTGATAGATTATTGCTCTGCTGGTATCTCATGTTGGTGTATTGCCCTGCTTGTTCATTTGTGATGGATTATTGCTCTGCTGGTATCTCATGTTGGTGTATTGCCCTGCTTATTCATTTGTGATGGATTATTGCTCTGCTGGTATCTCATGTTGGTGTATTATCCTGCGTGTTCATTTGTGATGTATTTTTGCTCTGCTGGTATCTCATGTTGGTGTATTGCCCTGCGTGTTCATTTGTGATGGACTATGCTCTGCTGGTGTCTCATGTTGGTGTATTGCCCTGCTATTCTCGTGTACTGTTATATTGTTAAGCCCCTCTCCTATTATACTGTATAGATATCTTAGCACATTTCCTGGGCATGGAACCCAGTTGAATTTGTATCAAATGAAAACTAAAATAAAATCTGGTGCGGAACCCAAGTAGCACCTTGTGTATCAATGAAAAGCCACATATTTTCTTTAAAGGCAAAGTAAAAGGAAAATTAAGTTTACAATTTCAAAATGCAAAATAATCTTAAACTTAATTTTGAAAACTATACCTTTATCTATGGTGTCATTTCTTTGGGTATATAAGGATTCTCTTTGTACTCTGACAAAGGCCCAAGGTACGGCCGAAATGTTGTTACACTAAATTGCAAATTTTTTCAACATTTGGAAGTCCTTTGCATGGGCGGATTGTCCTATCGTGGGATCAGGCATCTCCTTGTGGGCCGCTAGATCATGGGCCGGTGGGGGAGATCAGAGGATCTCACCTCACCGTCCCATGATATTTTGAAGGAGAGGTCTGTGTTGCCACCAGTCATTCCACAGATGTACTTTGTGATTATTATTGTGAAGTGTTTGACTCCTTCCCAAGAACTCAGAATGTGTGGGTTGTCAGTACCTGACAGAAGAACTGTGTAACTATTGTTTTTACAGCATGACTTGAGGAGTTGGTGGGGTGGCTGTGGCATGTGTGGGCAGGCTATGACTCTTGTCATCTCCTCTAACAAGCATACTCCTCTGCTGCAGGAGCAATAGGTGTTAGTTCAAGGAAAGTAAATCCTGGAACATTATCTGACACATGACGGTCCCTTGTATAATGTGCCCCAGAGCCCTGGGAACTTCATCTAGTTTTGGCACCTCTAACATGTTGATGATTTGTCCCCTAGTCAGACCTGTTGTTGCGCTTCAGGTTGGATCTCAGTGAAGAGGTGTCTACCCCTGGGTGGGAGCCTGCTTTCCTCCTGCTCACATGCTTCTTTCACAGACAACAGAAAGGAAAATGATTAGCTTTTTAGTCCCTGGCATCTTTGGTCAATTTATTTTTAATTGTCTATATTTTTTATTAACTGTCCCTATCAGCAACAAAAAATTACACTCATCATGCAACTGCGTCTTTCCCCACTTTCTCCTAACACACAGAACAGCCAGCAGAAAGCAGCCTGTGTCTTCCCAGTTACACAAAATGTTGGGGTATTTGGGGTAAATCTCTTTTGCTCCCTTCTCACAACTCCAGATCCCCCGGACACAGAGATAACAGCGAGATCAAGAAGGAACTAGAATCACCTCTACCTGTCTCAGGTAACAAAGATTTTAGGGTAATTATGTAAATCTCCTTTCTCCCTTCACACTCCCCCAGGATGCCCCCAGACTCCCCTAACAAAGAGAACAAATGCCACAAGAGTCCTTAAACTACACACCCTCTTCTCTTTATTTGTCTATCCTACCTTGGTCAGAATTGAGCTGTTTTCTCCACCTCTCACATACACATAATGACAAGCTGCTGGAACCTGACTCCCCTTTTATACTATCCCTGTGTGAGAAGAGAGTAAACCTGCCATGTGGTGTGGAATTCAGTCTTATCATTAATATCAATGCAACGAGCTAGCGTGGAAACCCAGAAAATTTGCACTTTTTGGTATTTTTTTGCCTGTTTCAGTTTGATGTGAAAAATTCTGCCCATCCCTAATTCTGATTTCTTTTGCAAATTGTTAGTAAATAGCATTAAATAAGGTGCAAATGAACAACCCATTCATTTCTTCACTGCCCTCTGCTTAGTGACGTCTTCTTCAGTTGGAGAAATGTTGCGGTAGGCAGCTTAATACAGAGGCCAAAGGCCGGTTCAGCATCAGTACATTGATTCCAGTATGTATTCCTAGTTATAGGGGTACAGTGTTATCTATGGATAAAGTATAAGACTAGTAGAGTAATAGTGATACCTTTATTGGATACAGGAGAGTAACTGCAGGGCCTGCAGAAGGTACAGTTGTACCACAGTCCGACATCCAAGGCAGCCCCATCTTCCCAAGGATCCAAGAGATTCTACTTATGTCTCTGTGACAATATGTTTGTGTTGGGGGCACCAGGGATCTACAATGATTAGTTATGACACTGATTGCCTAACTGAATAGGGTTAGAGTGCAAGCTTTCAAGACTACTTAGGTTTCTTCATTAGGTATTCATGACAAAGAGACTGAAGTGGTACGGAGAGATTGCACTTCAAACCTATTCAGTATCATTTTTACTCTACCAGTCTCCAGTGTTTACTCTAGCACAGAATCATATTATTACTTACCCCTACAGTGTTATTGGATTTATTGATTTGTTTTTAAGGATTTGTGAACATAATGGACATGATAGTATAACAGATCTAACTATATATATATATTTGTCTCATCTGGAAACAAATAACTAACATGTGAAATCCCAGATCACAGACTATAACACGATACCCTTAGTGACACTTTATAGTAAAGACTGGACAGGTTATATATCATCTCACCCATAGTGTATCATTATATTATCGTACAGGAAATGATTTGCATCCGTTATACATATAAACACTCACACATTTCCTTCTAGTCTGTGGGGATATAAATGTGTCATTGTGCAGTCAGTGCTCAGTGATCTGGATCAGTCCTGTGTGCAGTGATCAACATGATGTCACACAGCTGTATTCTGCCTGTATTAATGCTCTGGATTCAAGGTGAGGATTACATTATATTTAATGCTCTCAGTCATTATAACATATATAACAACATTAACATTACTGCATTTAGTAGACAATTTCCAGCACACGTTTCATTACTTTATCCTGAGTGTATTCTAGTGGTCAGTGTGATATTTGTTATTTAAATGGACGTTTTGAATATAAACTTCATGAAGACAAGGACTTTTCAAAAACAAACAAAACAAATCATATTTTCTTTTCATTTGATTCTGAAAGGAAATTCAGCAAATTAAACATTTGAATTGAAAAATAATATAAACATGAAGATGACTATTTGCTGTAATATTGCAGTAGATCAGTGATGGGAAACATGTGGCTCTCCAGCAGTTGAGAGCAACAGTTCCTAGTGTCCCCATCCAGGAAGTGGATGATGAGAACTATGGTCCCAACGTCTGGAGAGCCACATGTTGACTACCCCCATGCAATATGAATTTAGTACAATGCCGCTACTTAAGCTGATGTACTACAGAGAGATGGAGAAATTTTGGAGCAAACCAACAAAATCACAGGGGAGAAATAAAAGCCCAATTTAAATTATAGGGAATTTTTAACAACCTGAGTGCAAAAGTAGTTTCCAATGAATTATAGATCTCTTCAGCATTGATTGGGTTAAAACACATCTAAATCAAGTAGAATTTTGGAAATTATTATTTTCCTTTGTTGTGCAGTTAGTTTTCCCCAGCGCTGGTCAAGTTCTTTTATTATATAAACTTAATGTATTTCATGTTATTTCTGTCCCATCCCTCAGGTTCCTATGGACAGATTGTGATGACTCAGACTCCTGATTATGTGTCCGTGTCACCAGGAGAAAGTGTCACCATCACATGTACATCCAGTCGCAGTCTTCTTCATACTAATTCTCGTAATTACCTAATCTGGTACCAACAGAAACCAGGACAGTCACCAAAGCGTTTAATCTATTATGCCAGCACCAGAGATACAGGGGTCCCATTCTTTCACTGTCCCACTAGTAGTCACAGACCCATAAATCCACTGAATGACACCCACTATCAGAATGGTAGTCATAGAAGCACACATACAGTCTATGACTTCCCTATACTGGGAACTTTGATATTTGGTCTCCCCGGAGTGGAGTCCTGTTGTGCCACTGGGGAAGAAAAATGAAGTGATTTGCATCAAAAGGGGGGGGCTTAACCATGAGTGGGGTGGGGCTTAACAGGAAGAAAGTTCTGTAAAAGAAAGTTGTAAAACTAGGCTGGGGAAGGAGGAGAATTGGGTGGGGAGTAGGAGGAACACAGCGGGAAAGAGCAGAATTAGGCAGAATTTCAGCAGAAACTCCCCACACCTAGATACTCAGCCTCTGCCCTGGAATCCAGTAATGAAGTGTCAAAACCGAAGTCTTCGGGGTAAATCCAGAGTATTCCCAGCTATGGACATCCCCAGTTCCACTGTCTCAGTTGTAGTCAGAGAAGCAACATATACTGTCTGACACCCCGGCCTTGTTACATTGTTCCAGTGTTAATACCAGAACCAAACATATACTGTCTGACACCCCAGCCTTGTTACACTGTTCCAGTGTTAATAACAGTACCACACATATACTGTCTAACACCCCAGCCTTGTTACACTGTTCCAGTGGTAATAACAGAACCACACATATACTGTCTGAGACCCCAGACTTGTTACACTGTTCCAGTGTTAATAACAGTACCACACATATACTGTCTAACACCCCAGCCTTGTTACATGGTTCCAGTGGTAATAACAGTACCACACATATACTGTCTAACACCCCAGCCTTGTTACACTGTTCCAGTGGTAATAACAGAAACACACATACACTGTTTGACACTCCCACTATGTCCCACTGTCTTCTGGGAGTCAACGAACCACACATACACTGTCTGACACTCCCACTATGTCCCACTGTCTTCTGGGAGTCACAGAACCACACATACACTGTCTGACACTCCCACTATGTCCCACTGCCTTCTGGGAGTCACAGAACCACACATACACTGTCTATCACCACAGTCTTGTTCCACTGTTCCAGTAGTAGCAGTAACAGAACTACACATCAGAAAGTGGTGGTAACTGAAATTGTCTGTAATCACAATAGTTCTCACGCCATGGCCATCAATTCTCAAACATGTTTCCGTCATTTTTTGCATTCAATTCCTCCAACTCCGTCAAAGGGAAAAAGCCGTCTTAAAAGTGGGTGTGGTTTAATCTATCATATTTTAAGGTGTTTTCAGAAAAAAATATTAGTTTCAACGTCATTTTTTTCCCGGTAAAATAAAAATGGTCTAAACTTGGAGAAGACAAATTAAACGTTTGAGTGACAGAGGGGTACGCAACACATTGTTCTGCAATGCGTTGTGTACCCCTCTGGCACTCAAAGGGCTAAAGTGCTGTTAGCAGGGGTGAGAAGCAATTTGTTGCTTCAATGATAGAAAAATGTCTTTATTTCTTTGAAAATTTTCATTTCAAAGACAAAATCAAAGACATTTTTAGCATCAGAATTTTTAAAGGCAACGTTCATCAATATCTTCTTACCGTCATTTTTATTTCTTTAGACGCATTTTCAAACGTGACAGATTTACTTCTGAAATTATTGTCCTTCTTTTACCACCAACTTTTTGAACATCTCGCCCTTAGTGTTTGAAACGGTAGCCTTGTTCCATTGTCCTATTGGTAGTCATAGAGCTACAAATACACTCTGTGACACCCCTACCTTTTACCCCTGTCCAGCTGGTAGTCACAGATCTACACAAACAGTCTGTCACCTGGCCTTCTCCCACTGTCCTACTGCTTGCCACAGACTCACACTTCTGTTGTGTCACTCCCAGCCTGGGCAAAGAGGGAGGTAACTGGGGGAAAGAGACAGTTGGGGGAGAGAGAGTGGCAATGGGAGAAGAGGAGTGGGAGAGAGATGGGGAGAACTGGGCCAAAGTAGGGGAGAAAAAGAGGCAATGTGGAGAAAGGAAGCTCAAGTGATCAGCAGACATGCACTATATTAACCCTTCGAGTGCCGGGTTCCTGTTGAGTTTGCTGATGAGCTTCTGTGACTGGAATGGTTAAAGAACAATTACTTTAATTAGGATACAATCCCATTATTCACCCCCATTAACCCTTTGAGTTACAGAAGTAAGTGTGAGTGGCATCAAGTGTATGTGTTTAACCCTTTGAGTGCTAAAGGGTTGTGCAATTCCAAAAGATTAATGGGGAGGAGAAGGGAGCTCAAGTGTAATGGCTGGTTGTCTCCTATAACTCTGGGGGTTATACACTAAGGAGTGATAAAGAGGTGATAAAGCGGAGATAATTTCTCCAGTGATATCACTTCTCTACTCCTATGTTATTCTATAGAGCCAGTGCACTAAGATCTATAAATCTGGAGAAATCTTAGTGCTTTGGCTCTATAGAATCTAAACACAATAGGGTGGAATTGCACAGGCTGTATAAAATGTACTCAAATATAGACTATATAGTCCAGGTGCACTCAGGGCCAAACATTGCTAAACACACAAAATTATGGGGAAGTGTAATGGTAACCAAATTAACCCCCCCCCCCCCACACACACACACACACACACAATCAATTGAGGCACACTCGAGTACCATAAAATAAAAAAACTTTATTCATACACAATATGGTTCAATAATAAGACTTCATATGTATGTTTGTGTGTGTGTGGAGTGCGATACATTAGGAAATGGAGAAGTGATATCACTGGAGAAGTCATCTCCTCTTTATCTCCTCTTTATCACCTCTTTATCTCCTCTTTATCACACCTTAGTGAATAATCCCTTTGAGTTCCAGAGAAGTGTCCATTGTATTTGACACACACCTGACAGTCAATGGGTGAAAATAAGTTAAAGGTAATATCAGTAACACAGAAAATTGCTCAGTTTGTTACTTTTTTATGGGAATTCCCGCCTATTGCAGAATCATAGATTTTCCGCCTTTTCGATAACATTACAGATTTTCCTGTTTTCCATCTATGTTTCTATAGTGACAAGAATTCCCCACTGCCGTAATACACACCTGGAACTTCCCACACGGGCACCGCTCATTGTGTTCTACTGGACCTTCCTGCTTGGGAATCCTCTGGGCCATATTCACAGAGGTAAAGGTGGAACAATTCTGTGGTAAACCAACTGCTCCATACAAAGCAAAGAAACACGTACATTGAATAAATTGGGGATTGTAACCCCTTAAATGCTAGAGAGGTCTCCAATGCATTGCAAGGCAATGTATTGGAGACATGGACATCTGCAGAAATGTTTCCTCCTAGCCACTATGCTAGAGGTCTCCTGTGTGTTGCAAAATTCTCTAGCATTCAAAGGATTAAAAGGCCCATTTAAATCAGTGGTGATCTGGGGAATTTTAATTTTTTTCTTATAATGCAGTTAGTTGTCTCCACTTTCGTTTTGCACACTGTGCCCATTGGCTGTAATGATTCTGAATACATCACTGGGGGGGAGATGCACTAATGGTCGGTGCTGTGGCGTTGTGTCCCTGCCAATGTGTGGTGAGCACATCACCTTGCAGATGGAGTCACACATCACTATATGCATGATGAAGTAAGTATGTAAGGGGAGGGGAGAATGTGCTCATTAGAATGGAGGGTTGTCGCACTGCTGGTGATGTATAAGGGACGTCCTCCTTACACATCATCGGGCCATCGAGAGGGTAATGGATAACTATAGAGGTGGAGATAAATTATTGGGATTAAGACAAAAGGAGACATATTGGATAAATAAACTTAAAACCATGGCCCCAGATGGTTTGAGCATTAATACTGATTTTGAGCAGCTTTTATTTAAAATATTTAACATGTTCTATATTATTTTAACTATTTTAGATATTTTCATGGGTGGATTCATTCTTCTAGTATATTTACATATATATTTTTACATTTTTTCTTGTGGGTTTAGTTACTCTGTGGCACTTCTTATGGTCTTTACTTTTATTAAATATTTTTTAAACTACATTTACATCATGATAACTTTTATTCATTTGTTTATTTAACTTGATTTTCCTGATATTTTATATTTGTGAAGTACATGCAGAAGCAAGTCAAGTTTTGCCCCAGACACTGACTGATACTGTATTATTTTTTTCCCTGATGAAGCGAGTAATTATCTCACGAAATGCGTTGGAAATCTATCTATACTATTTTTATCATTAAAAGTTTACTCTATATTTAATTTTTATTGCTGCGCTGGTTTATGCTTTTTATAGTTGGAGTATAAGAACTCTGTTGACACTCTGAATTTTCCATCTGTTCTGCCAAAACATACACACTATACAAAGCGAGCCGACTTGACCCGCATGGAAGCACCAGACCTCACAGCGGACAGGAGTCAATCGTTAATAATCTATCCCGTGATCACAGGCAGGAATTCATCGCAAAGGATTATAGAGAAGCCAGCGTCACTGAAGGACCATCAATACCAGGATTCTTCTGTATACTATTTATAAGCACATCTTTAAGAAGTTATCCGGTGAGTGCATGCAGTAATAGCGGGGGATTTGTTATTACCTTTTAATACAGTGTACATTTAGAGGATGCGCTTCTGTTTTTCTTTTCATGATACTGTATTATAATAGATAGGAGATGAGGAAATCCCATTCAATTTATTTTATGTAGATAATTGGTGTGGTGCTACATTTTCTGGTGGCCAATAGATGTCAGTAGTGACAACTGAATTAGTGATGTTTCCCTGATGGTGTTGTGTGTCACTCATTCTGTTTAAATTATTTCTTCTTATCTTTCCTGTATTCATATGATATGTTTTTTATTATAATTGTTTTAAGGAGAATTTTTTATCTTATTGTATAAACTAACCCATCAGCTGGTGACAGGGTGGAACTCAATCCAGAAGTCTTTAACTCACAGACACAAATGCTGCAGGTAGTGTGTGCAGCCCCATAGGCATTTAGTGTTTTGCTTGGACTTCCTTTACTAGTGTAAATGTTTTTTATGCGTGCAGCCCAAAGAAAATGAACCACAAGACTTCAAATCTCACAGTACAATCAGCAATGGAGAAATTGAGTTACATGATTACCCTCCACATGGTACCCATCTGCCAGGAGAAAGACATCTATTCCTCCTGATTTCGCTCTGACCTAACCCTGCTTGTGGTTGGTTAATATTGAGCATGCACAGTGTTACACTCAACTTTTGGAAATGTAATTACAGCTGCAGGTCCTCTCCAGCTTGGCTTTGGCTCACCCCTCCCTCCAACTGCTGAACTGAGCCAGACATTTGACCGGAGCCTCCAATGGCTTCCATAGTAGTAGCAGCCCACTGGCCCAGATGTATCATTGGCCTGGGAGGCAATTAACACCAGGCCAGCTCTACCCTGTCCAATACATGTAAGGATTACTGCACATCTATTCATAACAAACCAAGACGTAGACACCATGAATTCTCACACTGGAAACTGCTGTTGTATTCCTGGTGCTGAGTATACTCATGCATCATGCTGATGTAAATATGCACACTTGTATCTTGTTCCTCAGTGCACACTACTGTCCCACACAGAAACCAGTGCTCAACCAATGTCCAGTTCTAAATGTGATTCATTGTTTGCTGGAAGGCAGGGAAAGATGTTTCCATCTTGTTTGTGTTGTCCTTTTGCTATATACAGTATGCATATGTCTATAATGAGCAAGCAAATTCATCTGAGACTGCAGGGGAGGATGGGGCAGTTGATACTACAGCCTGCATATGCTGCTGTACCTAATGTTTGGGAATGTCCATCACTTAATGACTGCAATACTGCAACTGTGTGTGTCACTGATCTGACTCAAAGCAGTAGACAAAGGCAAAGCTATGGAAAAATGCAATCTGGAATGACCCCTCTTCACTTTTATTTATTTTTTTTTTCCTGGTTGCACTTTAAGGCTGAACTGTTTACAAGTGATCACCATGGAGACCTGTACGAGACCCTAAACTAGGAGCTTATAGAACCCCCACATAGTAAACCTAGAGCAGGGCTTCAATTTGGAGCTTAATAGAAAATGGTGCAACTTGAGGTTCCGGGAATGTACATAGGCTGACCTGTGACTCCCTTCCATGGCACTGACCTTCTCCTGGATCACCTTCGCTTTCGCATTGGTTGATGATAATGTCCCAACAACTTCCCTGATCAGGTCCCAACCAGCCAGTGTCTGCCATTGGGATGATCCCGATTCTCCTGCCACCGCCACTTTTGTCACAGCATAGAATATTGACAGATCTCATACTGACATTAACAATTTGAGTGCCAGAGGGGGTAGCCATGACATTGCTTTGCAATGCTTTTGCTAACCCTCTGGCACCGAATGGTTTAAGTCATGAAATTGAGACAGCAGCATGTTTTGAGTCTGCAATGGGATGTAGTGCCTTTTTACCTGGACCTGCTTCCCTCAATTCAGTTCTCCAGAGCTAATGGCAAACAAAAGCTTCCACCAATCTTCCTCTTTAGCAATAAATAACATTACAGAATTCCTTTTATATCCTCCATCATATTCTCTCTACATTCATTTTGCAAAATCACTGTTTACTTAGCCACTCAGATGCTTTCAAAGAACAAACTCCCAAAAACACATTGATCAATACTGAAATCATTAATACTTCAGCAGGGAGAAAATTATTGTATCAGTTGGCCACAGTCACACTGGATGGTGGATTTTATTGCAAACTATAAAAGATGACCCTGCTGAGGTCTAAAGTGAGAGACTGGTATTAAGATGGCCACCTGCAATGGAATCTAAAGTAATCAAGAACTTTTTATGTGATGCATATCTGTTCTATGACCTATGTAATGTTTCTGTATATAAGATATATGTATACATATATATCCTATATAATAATTCGCTAAAACGCTGAGTGTGCTGCAGTCATGCGCAGTAGAGACTACCCGCGTTGTGGCTGATGCAGAGTGGGGCGCTCCGAAAGAGCGTCCTGCTCTGTATTAGCCACAACGCGGGTAGTCTCTACTGAGCATGACTGCACCGCAACCGGCTGGCACTGTACCAGCCGGGGCGTGGGCAGTCTCTACTGTGCATGACTGGTCCGCGACCGGCTGGCAGTGGCACTGTGGCCCGTGTAACGGGCTCTTCAACTAGTGTATATAAAGTAGAGCTGGAATCAGCACTCTCAGGGAGCTTTTACTTAATGCAATAGATGATTTATTGAAGAGATCAACGTTTTGATACCAGTAGGGATCTTTATCAAGATTATTACACTATCTGGCACCCAGGCATTCTTCTAAATTATCTTGAGTGCATCCTTTTCTACAAATTTATATATATAATTATACAGGGCCACTAGCCAATGGCGAGTGAAAATTCAGCCCTGGCGAGTAGAAATTCAGCCCTGGTGGGTATGTTATGGCTTGCGGTGGCGAGTAACTTTTCAGGTCTGGCTAGTAGAAAAGGACTTCAAATTTTAAGCATTTTTATCATGATCATCAACATCAGCTGTTGTTGTTCCACTGCAGGATGAAGACCTCCTCAGCAAGACTCCAAAACCTTCTGCCCTGTGCCTTCTGTTGCCACTGTGTACCAAGAAATGTGGTCATTTTATCTATCCATATTGTCTTTGGTCTTCTTCTTGGGCATTTAGTATCAAGTGACATCCATTCCAAAATGTGTTTAGTCCATCTACAGTCAGTCTTCTTGCTATGTGGACTGCCCATTTCCATTTCAGACACTTTATTCTATCAATTATGCCATCGACCTCTGTTTGCTGATTAATCCATACACACTTATTCTGTCTCTTTTTGTTATGCTTACAATTTGCCTCTCTATGCTTCTCTATGTAACCTTAAGTTTGTTTATGGCTTTGACATGTTGTGTCCATAATTCACAGCCATATGTAAAGACTGGAAGGACACATTGGTCAAAAACCTTTCGCATGAGGCAGAGTGGTAAATGTGTCTTAAAGACTGTACTACTAAGTTTTCCAAATGCTTTCCATCCCGACTTTATTTGTCACTCAGTTTCCATCATAATGTTCCCATTCTTCTAATGTCCACTTCTTCTAGTTCTTGTCCATCTACTGTGATTTTCCTTTGGTATGGTACATTTGTTAAAAATGACTTGCGCCTTGTTGATATTCATTTTCAAATCAAAATGTTTGCTTTCCTCTTGTAGCTCTTCAATCCGTTCTTGCCTTTATTCAGGTCTGCTGGCAAGGAGTATGATATTGTCTGGAAAACGAAAGTGATGTTGGTAGTCTCCTTTGATTTTGTCCTTTTTTGTCCAAATTTAGTTCGCAAAAATTTTCTTTTAAACAGCTAGAAAATATCTTTGGGGAGATTGTGCGTGAAGCACCTAAAATGTAAATGGGCAGGTTACATAGCAAGAAGACTTGATGATACATGGACCAAAGAAAATTTAGAATGGATTCCATCTGATACTTAACAGCCATAAAGAAGACCAATGACCAGATGGATCTTCATCTTGCAGTGGATAGACAACAGCTGTACATGGTTATGCTTTTAAATATATATATATATATATATATATATATATATATATATAATCATCATCTGCAGCCAATGTTGTTTCAGTGCTGGATGAAGACCACATCAGCAACTTTCCAGCTATTTTGGCCTTGTGCTTTCTCTAAAACTAAGTGGTTTTGAAAGCTTCTGTTTCTAAAGCTAAGTGGTTTTGAAAGCTTGCACTCTACAAATGCACAGGTAACTAATAAAGGTATAATTTTCACTATAATTGACTCTAGGTTTTTCTATAGTTGACATGTTACTGTTTTACCACCTTTTACTTTTAGTGGTGAGATTAGCACTATTACACGCCTCAAGCTGGCAACATCACCTGGCACATTAATCATGAGCCGGGAGTTTTACCCACTTATCCATTACCTAGTAACACTGATGTCTATAGCTACTAATTTTCTAATTGTAAAGTCAGTCAGCCATGAGATGGTCCACTCTTCAAGCCCACAGAAATGAAAAATCGAATAAGTTAATTAACTCTTAATACACTGGTATAATTTTATTTACTTTTATTTCTCTGTTCAATTTATTTTGATTTCTGTAGCTAAGTGTACAGTTAAAAGAAAATCAAACATTAACTTTTCTACTGTAAAAGTTCATAAAAACATAAATTCCTGTTCTAGAAATATCTGAATAACCATCAGCATTTACTCAATTAAACAGATGCATTAGCACAATCTTTCAAGTTAACAGTTTTAGTTTAATTCATATTTTAATTACAACTGGGGTATGTACTACTAATACACAAGTGTTGTTTTATTTTCAGAAACTAATTTAAACTGTTTTTCTGAACAAATGTTAATGTATTAATATCCATGTACTTTATTGCATCATAATCATCAGCATCAAAAATATACATTTTTTTGCCCTTTGAATTACTGGTGACATCATTATCATCGTCACAACAAGAACTCATTGTTTACACCATTAGGAACTGGGAAAATGTAACATTTTCTCTGCATGGAAACTACTGCAGAATGACTGAGCTTCCATAGAGAAACAATGAGAAGCACATTTGAGAGATGCCGCTGGTGGCATTTAATTCAGTTTTTAAAGGGCTTCAATATAAGGAATAGTAATTTTGAAGTATTACTATCTCTATAAAGTTGTTGAGGATTGAGGCTTGGCGAATACTGGGTGGTAGGGAGTTCCAGAGGTAGGGGGCAGCAAGTGAGAAAGCTTTCAATCGTGAAACAGCGATTGTGGTTAAATATAAATAAATCACTCATTGATTCAGGGGAATGTAATCCAAGGATACCACTAATTACAATTGTTATGACT
This sequence comes from Rhinophrynus dorsalis, assembly GCA_037306005.1. Lineage (NCBI taxonomy): Eukaryota > Metazoa > Chordata > Amphibia > Anura > Rhinophrynidae > Rhinophrynus > Rhinophrynus dorsalis. The sequence continues at coordinate 34,358,646 of CM074718.1, forward strand.
GTAACGATACAGATAGAAGTGACTGATCACATACAGGACTGCACTGCACAGGACACCCATTACACTAACACTAGGGGAAGGGAAAGCAGAGCAGCTAATAGCCTGGACTTTCCTTAGGACATAAATAAAGGCTGATGTACTAAGTACAAATGGAGTCATTCTGGGTCAAACCAACTGAGTCATAGGGGACAAATGAAAATTCCTCATGGATTTTAATGGGGCTTTTAAACACTTGAATACTACAGAACTCTGCAACAATTTGCAAAGTTCCATTTAAAGGGTTACTAATGTCTAAAAAAATATTTTTCATTTTGAAGAGGCTAAAAAGTTGGCTTGAATGCAAAAAAAACATATTTTTGAGAGATACATGCATTCAAAGTTCGATGTTTTTTGCTGTCAGCTGTAAAGGAGATCCATGTCGGCCGACGCGGAGGCTCTGCAGCAGAGCCGCAATCGTGTTATTGACAATGAATGACTTTATTGGAATGGTCTAAAATGTGTGCTTGGTTTTAAAGCACACATTTTAGACCATTCCAATGAAATTATTCGTTGTCAGTAACGTGATTGCGGCTCTGCTGCAGATCCTCTGTTTTTTTTGCATTCAGGTCAACTTTTTAACCTCTTCAAATTGAAAAATAGTTTATTTTAGAAATTACTAACCCTTTAATTAAGTAGATATTTGGGGAATTGCATTTGTCCCCCTGTGGTGAAATTGGTTTGTGCTTTGAGATCCATCCTATCTATCGTACAGGGGCGGATTTCCCAATAGACAGAGCAGGCAGCTTCCTAGAGCTCCAGATTATGAGGGGTGGAGCCTCTGCTGTGATGGACACAACCACAATCTGAATTGTGGGTATGGGAGTGGCCAGATCAAACTCTGTGTCCCAACATCAGTTTTACACCTCTTTACATGTTATTATTTAACTCCTTGGTTTAATTAATTAGTGAAATTATTTATTTATTTTGTCTCTGCTTGTTTTAAGCTGAGGGTATTTTCTGTGCAAGGAAAGAGTGGATGGAACTGGGGTGTGGCCATGTGAGGAATGGGGTGTGGCCCTAAGAGGAGATAAGGGCATCTAGATTGCCTCGCCAAGGGGCACCTGGGATGTAAATCTGCCCCCACTATTACATGTCACCACATGAGCTGAGAAAATCACCAGCATTCTGGAATCTGCAAGTCCATTAAGGGCAAATCAATGCAAGTAATATAGATATCAACCCAACAAGAGGGATATGCACTAAAGTGTGATAAAGAGGTGATAAATGGAGATGACTTCCCTAGTGATATCACGTCTCCAGTTCATGTTATTCTGTAGAGCCTATGCACTAATATGTCTAAAGTTGGAGAAATCTTAGTGCATAGGTTCCATACAATAACATAGTAAGTTATCTCCTCTTTATCTCCTCTTTATCACATCTTTATCACACCTTAGTGCATCTCCCCAGGTGTTATTAATGCCATTTTTAGAGTGACCAATAACATAAAAACTAGTTTTGAAACTCAGCTTTCAGTGAGTAAATGCTGTTATATGAATTATGGACACAGGGTGGCAGCAAAACATAACAAATGATTTGTACCTACAAGTTACAAAGATATGGATTCAAGGCAGATAATAACTTTTTTAACCATTTGATTGCAAGATGGTTGAGCACAGCATTGCTTTGCTTTGCACAGCTTTTTCATCAGCTTCAATCGGAATGTGCTAAAAAAAATAATAAATAACACTTCATCTGCAATGTAGTCTAGGTCAAAATGTGATAAATGTGCATAAAAATTAAAAAATAAAACAAACAAAACACTAGCCCAAAGTTTTTAAGCACAAATCACATCCTGACAAAAAGCCACTTTCTAAGTATTTGTGTAACATTACAAAATATTGATAGAATAGGCGCTAGGTATTAAGTAAAAGTGGTACAATTCTGGGGCAAACCAACTGCATCATAGCGGAAAACTCCCATTGCTTTAAATTGGGCTTAACCCCTTAAAATTATTAACTGCATTGAAATCTAGACCGATATTAACCCCTTAAGGACCAGCAGTCCCGGGGTGTGCCGTCCCTTAAGGACCACATAGGAAACTTTTCCGTGCCGTCCCACGTGACTGATCACGTGGGGCGGCACGCCAAACGGGGTACTGGAAGAGATCGCTCCGGCCTTGGAGTGATCAACTTCGGTGCCCGGTATTACAGGAGCGCGGTGAGTAAAAGTACGTGAATTGCCAGGACCGTCACTGGTCCTTAAGTGCCGGACCAGCATGACGGTCCTGCCATGTCAATGGTCCTTAAGGGGTTAAGGTGCCACAGAGCCCGGCCTTTCAGGTCATTCACTTCTACAGCACTGTAGATTTCTGGGAGAAAATGTAAACACAACTATTACTGGTGATTAGTAGGAATACATCATTTTTCTTATGATGTGAATTTCAGACTGGGAAAGATGTGGGTCCTTTCCTCAGACATACCCATCTGAAGGAAAATAAAAACATAATGCTTGTACAGCCCTCTGGTTCTTAAGTGGTTAATATTCACACGTCCCAGTGCCTTGTTCCCACCCACACACCATTGTCACGTACACATGGCATAATGTAAGTACACATATGTCACCTCACACATGCACTCACACACTCATCTCAGATTGCAGGTGGAATGTGCTACCACAACCAGACAACAGCTTTATGGGGATGATGGGAATTGTGGACCATAACAGCAGGAGGTCCAGAAAATGCCTAATCCTGACCACAGGTGTTGGTGGTGATTTCATTCTCTGTGTTATAAATGGTTCAATGTTCAGACCTCTCTAGCATTTAAGGGATTAAAAGTCACATTTAAATAAATTATAATTTGGGCAATGTTTATTTGCCTTTAGACAAAAGGTCCGGTGTCAGTGGCGTAACTATAGGGGTTGCAAGGGTCTCACCCACGACCGGGCCCATCACTCCAGTGGCCCTACCGCCCCCTGGGACCCCTCCGCCTGGTGTCCACAATCTCCCTCCTAGTAACGTAGAGCGGTAGGAGATGACATCATCTCCCAGCGCTCTGCATTACAGAAGAGGACAGCGCGGAAGTTCAACCCGTCTCTCCTGCCACTCCACTGGACCACCAGGGAGGTAGGAGATGGGGGCATTGTGGAAATTGGTGGGCTTTGTGGAGGGCCCGGGGGCCAATGTGGTTGGGTGGGCCCAATGTGGTCGGGGGGTGGGGGGACCCATGGCACTTCTTGCACCAGGGCCTGGAGGGTTCTAGTTATACCTCTGTCTGATGTATGTGGATCTCTCCAGACTCTACTGTCTGTGAGGTCTAACTCAGCATTAACCATCTCTTATCTGGATCAGTCTGCAGGAGACCAGGATGTGAGGATCCCTGCAGCTGGGCACAGATGGGTCACTACAAATAACTGAGATGTTGCAGTAGGCAGCGTAATACAGAGGCCAAAGGCCGATCAGCATCAGTACATTGATTCCATCATGTATTCCTAGTTATAGGGGTGCAGTGTTATCCATGGAAAAAGCAGGAGACTCAGAGTAATAGTGATACCTTTTTAAGCTAACTGAATAGCTTTAGAGTGCAAGCTTTCAAGACCAATTAGGTCTATTCATTAGGTATGTCTGATAAAGAGATGAAGGTGGTCCTGAAGCTTGCACTCTAAATCTATTCAGTTAGCCAGTAAAGTTATCACGTTTTCTGTACTAGTATCCAGTGTTTATTGTATCTCAGGATCTTATTAATACTTATCCCTACAGTTTTAGTAGATTTATTGATTTATAGAACAAGCTGCTGTCTCATTCAGAAATAACTGTTATTACATAACTAACAGGTAAAATCCCAGATCACAGACTATAACACGTTACCCTTAGTGACACTTTACAGTAAAGACTGGACAGGTTATATATCATCTCACCCATAGTATATCATTATATTATCGTACAGGAAATTATTTGCATCCGTTATACATATAAACACTCACACATTTCCTTCTAGTCTGTGGGGATATAAATGTGTCATTGTGCAGTCAGTGGCTCAGTGATCTGTATCAGTCCTGTGTGCAGTGATCAACATGATGTCACACAGCTGTATTCTGCCTGTATTAATGCTCTGGATTCAAGGTGAGGATTACATTTTATTTAATGCTCTCAGTCATTATAACACATATAACAACATTAACATTACTGCATTTAGTAGACAATTCCCAGTGTATATTTTATTACTTTAGCCTGAGTGTATTCTAGTGGTCAGTGTGATATCTGAGGACAAACACTTTGCAAAAACAATCAAACAAACCAGATCTTCTTTTCATTTGATTACGAAAGGATATTCAGAATTAAATATTTGAGTTAGAAAATAATACAAACATGAAGATGACTATTTGCTGTAATATTGCAGTAGATCAGTGATGGGAAACCTGTGTCTCTCCAGGAGTTGAGGGCAACAATTCCTGGAGTCCCCATCTAGCTAGAGGATGATGAGAACTATAGTCCCCAACATCTGGAGAGCCACAGGTTGCCTACCACATGCAATATCAATTTAGTATAATGCTGCTACTGAGGCTGATGTACTACAGAGAGATGGAGAAATTCTGGAGCAAACCAACAGAATCACAGGGGAGAAATAAAAGCTCCAGTTAAATTAGTGGGAAATTATAACAACTTGAAGTCCAGAGACGTCGCCAACACATTATAGATCTCGCCAGCATTTTAGGGATGAAAAACCCACTTTTAATTCAATTACCATTAAAAAAAACCCTTTTATTTCCCCTCTAGTGCAGTTGGTCTCCTCCAGAATCTAGTTGTTTTAGTCCATCAGTTCAGTGTGTGTAATGTTATTTCTATCCCATCCCTCAGGTTCCTATGGACAGATTGTGATGACTCAGACTCCTGATTATGTGTCCGTGTCACCAGGAGAAAGTGTCACCATCACATGTACATCCAGTTCTGGCATTAATAGCTACATAGCCTGGTACCAACAGAAACCAGGACAGGCACCAACACTTCTTATCTATTGGGCAACCAACCCCCATACAGGGGTCCCAGAGCGATTCAGTGGCAGTGGGTCTGGATCTGATTACAGTCTTACAATCAGCAGAGCGGAGGCAGAGGATGCAGCAGATTATTACTGTCAGCAGAGTTACAGCTACCCTCTCACACAGTGATACAGAGCCGTACAATAACCTTCCTCTTTCATTTCTCCTATAGAAGCTGTTACTATTAATGTTATGTTCATGTGTTATACAGCAGGTATATATGTAAGGACACATGCACCATGCACAATACTGTGACACATGTATACAATGGCAAAAGTAGAGTAATTCTGGGGAAAACCAACTGCACATAGGAAAATAAACATTCCCAAGATAGTCATTGATTTAACACTGTGAATACTAGAGACGTCTCCAACACACTACAAAGCAATAAGATGAATATCTCTTTAGCATATTTATATCAATGTGGATTTCCCCACATTCCCTATTGTGCACTTGTTTTGCCCTAGAATTGCTCCATTTCTTATTTTGTGCATATGACCCTATAAATTTCAGAAAATACATTTGATATAATAATATTAAAGGTTTTAACATCACAAACCTCAACAATTCCTAGTAAATAACAGGAGACATCAAGGTCTAAATTGGAAAATGACATTTATTTAAAGATTTAAAATAATCTAAGCACCAATAAAAGACACAATAATAAGACCCTGTGGTACAGCATTGTTACTGATAGACCCAGTCCTTCAGTCACTGATAGATTCTGTCCTCCAATCACTGATAGATCCTGTCCTCCAATCACTGATAGACCCAGTCCTCCAATCACTGATAAACCCAGTCCCCCAGTCACTGATAGATCCTATCCTCCAATCACTGATAGACCCAGTCCTCCAATCACTGATGGACCCTGTCCCCCAATCTCTCATATGTACCCCTTTGTACTCCTAATATCTACTAAAGGGGGACACTTTGGAGGTATGTACCCCTAAGTCTCGGTTTGGCAGCGATTTTGGCCCGGGCGAGGGAGGGAAGGTATCTGCAAACCCTAACTTTTTTTTTTTTTTACTCTCGTGTATAATACACCCCCCCCCCCACTTCACATAAGGTTAAGTGGGGTAACATTGTTTGTATTATACCCGAGATTTTACGGTACATAGCCCTCTATTTTATGCTCTTTTAAAAACATACCTAGGCCCTTTTTTAAAAGCATCTAATGTATATCTACTAAAGAGGGACACTTTGGAGGTGTGTACCCCTAATATCTACTAAAGAGGCACACTTGGGAGGTATGGACCCCTAATATATCCTAAAGAGGGACACTTGGGAGGTATGGAACCCTAATATATCCTAAAGAGGGACACTTGGGAGGCATAGGTCCCTAATATCTCCTAAAGAGGGTCACTTGGGAGGGTATACACATAGGGGACAAATAAAAATTCTCAGTGGTTTAAATTGGGGTTTTAACCCCTTGAATGTTAGAAGTCACCAACATGTTTCTACTCAATAGATTCAAGACTTTTATAGCATTCACAAGGTTAAAAGTCCTGTTTACATCAATGGTATTCTGGGGAGTTTTTATTTGTCCACTTAGGCACAATTGATTTGCCTCAGAATCATACAACTTTTCCTTAGTGCATCAGCCTCACTTTTAGGTGAAACCTTGATAGTGAAGTATTTGAGAAGAATTGTAGATAATAGACTCCACAGCAGTGCATAATGTCAGTCAGTAGCTGCCAAAGCCAACAACACATCATGTATAAAAAGTCATATATGGGAGAAATTCTGGGTAAAAACAAATTACACTATAGGGAGTTACTAAAATGTTCTTTCAGTTAATACTAGATAGGTTTCCAATTCATTGTTCCATATGTTTCAAGAGATTAAAAGCCTCTTTTAAATTAAAAGGGAAATATTTATTTTATTTATCCTCTAAGGTTTACTTGGTTTTCTCAAGAAATACTCCAGTTTTAATTTAAAAATATAGCTCGGAGTCTAATTCCAAAGGAAAAGAGAAGCAGGGATATCCAGAAAACCTGTCCTGTTAGTGTCCCCTGAGAACTGGAACTGAGAATCACTGGGCTAGTATATATTGTTTTTACAAAAGATTTTTCTTATTGAGTCCCAAAACCACAGGTTCCTATGGACAGATTGTGATGTCTCCAGATTACTTCTCTGTGTCACCAGGGGAAAGTGTCACCATCACATGTAACTCTAGTGGCTATATGAGCACCTCATTCCTACAGTGGTACCAATAAAATGCAGGACAAGCACCAAAGCCTCTTATCTATAGTACAAAAAGACAATCTACTGGGGTTCTAGAGCGATTCAGTGGCTGTGGGTATGAATCTGATTACAGTCTCACAATCAGCAGAAAGGAGGCAGATTATTACCTTCACACAATGATGAAGAGCTGTACAATAACATTCCTCTTTCATTAATCAAAGTAACCCAAACCAAGGGAATTATCCTGTTTTACTAATTTGGCTCTAATGGAATGCTTATGGGAGAAGACAGTGAATAACCAGGGCTGCTCTGCGCCACACCCAGATCGCTCATGTCGCTGCTTTGGGGTACAGAAAACTATCCCCATTAGGTGACAATGGGGTGGAACTCAATCCAGAAGTCTATAACTCACAGATACAAATGCTGCAGGTAGTGTGTGCAGCCCCATAGGCATTTAGTGTTTGGCTTGTACTCCCATTACTAGTGTAAATGTTTTTTTATGGGTGCAGCCCAAAAAGAATGAATCGCAAGACTTTAAATCTCACAGTTCAGTCTCTCTATTAAGGAATCAGCAATAGAGAAATTGAGTAACATGATTACCCTCCACGTGGTACCCATCTGTCAGGAGGAAGACATCTCTTCCTCCTGATTTCGCTCTGACCTAACTCTGCTTGTGGTTGGTTAATAATGAGCATGCACATTGTTACACTCAAGTTTTCGGAATGTGACAGCAGCTGTAGGCCATCTCTAGCTTTGCTTTGGCTCACCCCTCCCTCCAACTGCTGAGCTGAGCCATACATTTGACAGGAGACTGTAATGGTTTCCATAGTAGTAGCAGTCCACTGGCCTAGATGTATCATTGGCCAGGGAGGCAGTTGCCACCAGGCCAGCCCTACCCTGTCCAATACATGTAAGGAATAATGCAAATCTAGTCATAACAAACCAAGAAGTAGACACCATGAATTCTCATATAATACTTCAGTGGGAGAGAATTATTGTATCAGTTGGCCACATGTCATACTGGAAGGTGGATTTTATTGCAAACTATAAAAGATGTCCCTGCTGGAGTCTAAAGTGAGAGACTGGTATTAAGACTGCCCCCTGCAATGTTCTATGTCCTATGTAATCTTTTTGTGTAATATATATATATATCATGATCATCAACATCAGCTGTTGCTGATCCACTGCAGGATGAAGGCCTCCTCAGCAAGACTCCAAAAACGTCTGCCCTGTGCCTTCTGTTGCCACCGTGTACCAAGAAATGTGGTCATTTTATCTATCCATATTGTCTTTGGTCTTCTTCTTGGGCATTTAGTATCGAGTGACATCCATTGCACAATGTGTTTAGTCTATCTACAGTCAGTCTTCTTGCTATGTGGACTGCCCATTTCCATTTCAAACACTTTATTCTATCAGTTATGTCATAGACCTTTGTTTGCTGATTATTTGATATACACTTTTCTGTCTCTTTTTGTTATGTTTGGAATTTGCCTCTCTATACTTCTCTATGTAACCGTAAGTTTGTTTATGGCTTGTACATGCAGTGACAATGATTCACAGCCATATGTAAGGAATGGGAGGACACATTGGTCAAAAACCTTTTGCTTGAGGCAGAGTGGACAACTACTAAATTTTCCAAATGCTTGTCATCCCAACTTTATTTGTCACTCAGTTTCCATCATGGTGTTTCCATCTGTTGACATTTCCTGTCCAGGGTAAAAATACTTGTCCACTCCTTCTAGTTCTTGTCCATCTACTGTGATTTTCCTTTGTTATGGTACATTGTTAAAAATGACTTGTGCTTTGTGATATCCATCTTCAAATTAACATTTTTGCTTTCCTCTTGTAGCTCTTCAATCCGTTCTTGCATTTATTCAGGTTTACTGGCAAATAGTATGATATTGTTTGGAAAACAAAAACGATGTAGATAGTCTCCTTTGACTTTATGTCCTTTTTTTGTCCCAATTTAGTTCACAAATTTTTTCTTCTAAACAACTAGAAAATATCTTGGGGGAGATGCATAAAGCAGCTAAAATGGAAATGGGCAGGTTACATAGCAAGAAGACTTTATGATAGATGGACCAAACAATTTGGAATTAATCCCATTTGATACTTAACCCCCATGAAAAAGGCCAAAGAACAGATGGGTCTTTATCTTGCAGTGGATCGACAAGAGCTGTAGATCGTTATGTTTTTAAATATATATATATATATATATAATCATCATCTAAAGCCATTGTTGTTCCACTGCTGAATGAAGACCTCATCAGCAATGTTCCAATTCTGCCACTGTAGTAATTTCTAAACCTAAGTGGTTTTGAAAGCTTGCACTCTACAAACACTCAGGTCTCCAATAAAGGTATCATTTTCACTATAATTGACTCTAGGTTTTTCCATAGTTGACATGTTACTGTTTTACCGCCTTTTTACTTTTAGTGGTGAGATTAGCACTATTACACACCACAAGCTGGCAACATCACCTGGCACTTTAATCATGAGCCGGGAGTTTTACCCACTTATCCATTACCTAGTAACACCGCTGTCTATAGCTGCTAATTTTCTAATTGTAAAGTCAGTCAGCCACAAGATGATCCACTCTTGAAGCCCACAGAAATGAAAAACCGAATAAGTTAATTAACTCTTAATAGACCGGTCTAGTTTTATTTACTTCTATTTCTCTGTTCAATTTATTTTGACTTCTGTACCTAAGTGATCAATTTAAAGAAAAAGTTCATAAAAACATAAATTCCTGTTCCAGAAATATCTGAATAGCCATAAACATTCTCTCTATTAAACAGATGCATTAGCACAATCTTTCAGGTTAACAATTTTAATTTTATTCATATTTTAATTCCAACTGGGGTATGCATTACTAATACACAAGTGTTTTATTTTATTTTCAGAAACTCATTTTAGCTGCTTTTCTGAGCAAATGTTAATCTATTAATATCCATGTACTTTATTGCATCACATCATCAGCATCAAAACTATATATTTTTTTGCCCTGTGAATTACTGGTGACATCATTATCATCGTCACAAGAACTCATTGTTTACCCCATTAGGAACTGGCAAAATGTAACATTTTCTCTGCATGGAAACTTCTACAGAATGACTGAGCTGTTATTAATTTCCATAGAATCGTCAATGAGAAGGAAAAGTAAACAGAGTTCCTATGATGGAACATAAAGCGCATTGATTTCAATGGGTCTGACATTCCAGAACTGACAAATACACATCATCACTCATACATTCCTATTCACATACATATACACAGCACCCATGCAAACACATACACATGCTCACTAGTGTTGAGCGAGCACCACGATGCTCGGGTGCTCGGGTGCTCTGACCGAGCACCCCCTGAGGCTCGAGTGCTCGGCCGAGCACCCGAGCCCCATTGGAATGAATGGGGCAACACCAGGCACCCCCTGCTCTGATGAGGGGAGGGTGCCTGGTCAATGCCCCCTTCATCTCCGCTATGCCCCCTTCATCTCAGAATGCCCCCTTCAGCTCCGCAATGTCCCCCTTCAGCTCCGCTATGCCCCTCTTCCACAATGTGCCCCTTCATCTCCGCTATGCCCCTCTTCCACAATGTGCCCCTTCATCTCCGCTATGCCCCTCTTCCACAATGTCCCCCTTCATCTCCTCTATGGCATAGAGGAGATGAAGGGGGACATTGTGGAAGAGGGGCATAGCGGAGATGAAGGGGCACATTGTGGAAGAGGGGCATAGCGGAGATGAAGGGGCACATTGTGGAAGACGGGCATAGCGGAGATGAAGGGGGACATTGTGGAAGAGGGGCATAGAGTCTATGCCCCTCTTCCACAATGTCCCCCTTCATCTCCGCAATGCCCCCTTCATCTCCGCAATGCCCCCGTACCTCCAGTCCCTGGTGGTCCAGCGGAGCTTCTTCGGATCTGTGCCTCTTCCGGCACAGATCCCCGCTACCCGAACATGTCGGGCGAGCACATGGCGGTACTCGACGAGTACCGCCATGTGCCGAGCAGAGCGATGCTCGAGCCGATCCGAGCATCGGCCGAGCACGCTCGCTCATCACTAATGCTCACACAACACAGTCACACTGGGAGCATTGCCTCTGGAAGACATAAATGGAAACTATCCTCTTGAGGAATTTCAGCAGGTGGTACAACTGGATGTTTACTCCTCGTTCTTCTAGCTGCAAATGTTTCCATCTCTATACACCATACTATAGTGCCTATCTGTATGTAAAGGTAACTTGTATTCCTGATGTAATAGAAATGTCTACAACACAGACAACAAGTAGGACACAACCACACAGATGTTCTACATTTCAAGTTCCTTTTCTGCTACTATTATACTGTTAGTACCGCAAGTAGAAATCCATCAATATGAGAATATGAATGATGTGTGTGGTGGATAAAATGCTTGAATTCCAGTCTATTTCCTCTAAATCATCATCATCATTAGATAGCGGAAAATCCAAAAGAATGAAACCTAACAGTAAACTGCAGCACCAGCCTCCTATGAAGTGATACCTGGTAATAGGCCCATGTTAATAAATACAGATAAATAAATCACTCGTGCATTTTAGTACCAGATTCAGGGGAATGTAATCCAAGGATACCACTAATTACAATTGTTATGACTGTAACGATACAGATAGAAGTGACTGATCACACACAGGACTGCACTGCACAGGACTCCCATTACACTAACACTAGGGGAAGGGAAAGCAGAGCAGCTAATAGCCTGGACTTTCCTTAGGACATAAATAAAGGCTGATGTACTAAGTACAAATGGAGTCATTCTGGGTTAAACCAACTGAATCATGGGGGAAAAAATTAAAATTCGTCATGGTTTTTAATGGGGCTTTTAAACATGTGAATACTAGAGAACTCTGCAACAATGTGCAAATCCCCATTTAATTCAGTGGAAATTTGTGGAATTGTATTTGTTCCCCTGTGGTGAAATGAGTTTGTGCTTTGGGATCCATCCTATCTATCGTACAGGGACGGATTTCCCAATAGGCAAAGCAGGCAACTTCATACAGTTCCAAATTAAGAGGGGTGGAGCCTCAGCTGTAATGGACACACCCACAATCTGAATTGTGGGAGTGGCAAGAGCAATCTCTATGTCCCTGCACCAGTTGTATACCTCGTTGCATGCTACTATTTAACCCCTTGGCTTTATTAATTAATTAATTAATTAATTAAGTTATTTATTTAGTCCCTGCTTGTTATAAGTCAAGGATACTTTCTGTGCTAGGAAAATTTTTTATTGAAACTAGGGGCGGGGCCATGTGAGGAAAGGGGGTGTGGCCATGAGAGGAATAAGGACATCTAGATTGCCTTGCCATGGGGCCCCTGGGATGTAAATCTGCCCCAATTATTACATGTCACCACATGAGCTGAGAAAATCACCAGTGTTCTGGAACCTGCAAATCCATTAACTCCTTAAGGACTGGCCTCATTGCGCCTGGCCGGCAGTTCCATTGGATTCAGAGGTGTGCCGTGATGTGCCAGGAGTGTCATTGGTCCTTAAGGGGTTAAGGGTAAATCAATGTAAGCAATATAGATATCCATATCACAATCCCTTTACTTATACAGCACGACAAGGGGCATTTATACCCAACCTGATACCCAACAATCGGGAGATTCACTAAGCGGTGATAAAGAGGATATAAAGTGGTGATAACTTCTCCAGTTTATCACTTCTCTAGTTCCTATGTTATTCTATGGAGACTATCCACTAAGATTTCTTCAGCTTTGGAGATAATAGTGAATAGGTTCCATAGAATAACATAGGAACTGGAGAAGAGATATCTCCTCTTTATCTCCTCTTTATCTTAGTGCATCTCCCCCAGGTGTCATTACTGACATTTTTAGAGTGATTCATAACATAAAAATGAGTTTCGGAACTCAGCTTTAAGTGAGTAAATACTGTAATATGAATTATGGACACAGGGTGGCAGCAAAACATAACAAATGATTTGTACCTAAAAAAGTATCCAAGTTACAAAGGTATGTATTCAAAGCAGATAATAACGTTGTTTACCCTTTGAGCGCCGGATGGTTGAGCAGAACATTGCTTTGTTTTGCTTTTCATCAACAAATTTCTCCAAGAGACTTCAATGAGAATGCAGAAGAAAAAAAGAATTAGTAACACTTTCTTCTGCAATGTAATCTATGTCAAAATGTGATAAATGTGCAAAAACATACAAAAATAAAACAAACCACTTTCACAAAGTCTTTATGCACAAATCACATCCTGACAAAAAGAGCCACTTTCTAAATATTTATGACTAGTTGAACAGCCCGTTACACGGGCCACGGTGCTACTGCCACCCGGTTGCGGGGCAGTCACGAGCAGTGGAGACTGCCTGTGGAGCTCCCAGCACTGTATCAGCCGTGGCGCGGGCAGTCTATACTGCGCATGACTGCAGCACACGTAGCAGTGTCTACTGCGCATATTGCGGCGATACACACGATTTAGCAAATTATTATATAGGATATGGTTTATTATGTGGTTCTTAAGTGGTTAATATCACATGTTCCCACGCACACGCCATGTTCACGTACATATGGCATAATGTAAGCACACATACGTCACCTCACACATGCACTCGCACACTCACCTCAGATTGCAGGTGGAATGTGCTGCTGAAAGGACCTTCACACAGGAATTCCAGTGGGCTGAGGAAGGTTCTATCTTCTGCCCATTTCATTCCCACAATAAGCATTTATGACCATTCCTACAAGTGACAATGTGTATTATGTTTATTAACATACGGAAGGGTTGGGGTTGGTGGGAACTGTAGTCCATAACAGCTGGAAGTCCAGCAATTGTCTAACCCTGACCAAAGCTCTTGGTGGCAACTTAATGTTATAACAATGCCAAAGAATAGTATTATTTTTTGTTGTTGAGTGAAAAAAATATTTTCATCAAATCCCACCTCTCAAACCTCTATGGTTTGGGAGATAATCGCATTTAAAGTTCCCTCCTCCCTCTCCTTTTCCTGATGTCGGCTGTAAAGCTGACAGCAGGAGATTCGAGTCGGCCAACTCGAGGAGGCTCTTTAGCAGAGCCAAAATTGCGTTACTTAAAAAGAACTACTTCACTGGAGCGGTCTACAAAGTGTCCTTGCAAACCAGGCATGCTTTATAGACCATTCCAATGAAGTCATTCTTTTTAAATAATGTGATTTCGGCTCTGTTGAAGAGCCGCTGGCTGAAACCAGGACCGGGATCTCCTTGTGTCAGCTAGAGCACTGACGTCAGGAGAAGGGGACGGAGGGGAAAATTTAAATGTGAATATTTCTCAAACCATAGGGGTTTGAAAGATAGGATTTGCTGCAAATATTTTTTTTCATCTACAATCCAAAATAATATTATTCTTTGATATTAGTTACTTTACGTTTCTGTGTTATTTATGGTTCAATTTTCAGAACTCTCTAGCATTCAAGGGGCTAAACGACTCATTAAATTATTGATAGTTTGGGGAATGTTTATTTATCAATCAATGACAACAGCATAACAACATCACACAAGAGGAAATGTGTGACTCCTCCAGATCAGCTGATTATCTGCACTAATACACTGGCCTAAATCCCTGTGCCTGCACTTCCAGGTGTGTATGAGTGTGTGATTGTATTAGTGCATGTCAGCACGCACACCGCTATCTTCATGACTTTATTGTGAGAAAACACTAAACATCTCCCCTCTATTATGTACAGGGACATGAAGTAATACTGTTTATTTTCTATGCACGTTATTAGTAAATAGTATTACATGAGGTACAGAGGAATACACCAAATATCCCATACGTTTCCCCCACTTCCCTCTCCTTAGTGCAGTTTTAATTGGGAAAAATGTTGTAGTAGGCAGCTTAACCCTTTACATGCAAGATGGATATGCAACGAATTATGAAACAATGCAGCAAGTATTTCCTAGTAATTGGGGTACAGTGTTATCCATGGATAAAGACTAGTAGAGTAATAGAGATAACTTGTTTTAGCTAACTGAATAGCATCAGAGTGCAAGCTTTTAAGACCACTTAGGTCTATTCATTAGGTATGCCTGACAAAGAGATGAAAAGCTTGCACTCTAAACCTATTCAGTTAGCCTATATCGTTTTCACATTTGCTGTACTAGTATCCAGTTTTTATTGTATCTCAGGATCTTATTAATACTTAATCCCTACAGTTTTAGTAGATTTATTGATTTATAGAACAAGATGCTGTCTCATTCAGAAACAACTGTTATTACATAACTAACAGGTGAAATCCCAGATCACAGACTATAACACGTTACCCTTAGTGACACTTTACAGTAAAGACTGGACAGGTTATATATCATCTCACCCATAGTATATCATTATATTATCGTACAGGAAATTATTTGCATCCGTTATACATATAAACACACACATTTCCTTCTAGTCTGTGGGGATATAAATGTGTCATTGTGCAGTCAGTGCTCAGTGATCTGGATCAGTCCTGTGTGCAGTGATCAACATGATGTCACACAGCTGTATTCTGCCTGTATTAATGCTCTGGATTCAAGGTGAGGATTACATTATATTTAATGCTCTCAGTCATTATAACATATATAACAACATTAACATTACTGCATTTAGTAGACAATATCCAGCACACGTTTCATTGCTTTATCCTCAGTGTATTCTAGTGGTCAGTGTGACATCTGGTGTTTAAATGGACATTTTTAACTTTTCGAGTGACAGAGAATTAAACAATGCATTGGATACCTCTCTGTCGCTCAAAGGGTTAATAAAAACTTTATTAAGACAAACACTTTGCAAAATCAAACAAACCAGATCTTCTTTTCATTTGATTCTGAAAGGAAATTCAGCAACTTAAACATTTGAACTGGAAAATGATATAAACATGAAGATGACTATTTGCGTAATATTGCAGTAGATCAGTGATGGGAAACCTGTGGCTCTCCAGCAGTTAATGGCAACAATTCCTGGTGTCCCCATCCAGCCAGAGGATGATGAGAACTATAGTCCCCATCTGGAGAGCCACAGGTTGCCTACCCCATGCAATATGAATTTAGCTTATTGCTGCTACTGAGGCTGATGTACTACAGAGAGATGGAGAAATTCTGGAGCAAACCAACAGAATCACAGGGGAGAAATAAAAGCTCCAGTTAAATGAATGGGAATTTGTAACAACTTGAAGTCCAGAGACGTCTCCATCACATTATAGATCTCTCCAGCATTTTATGGATTAAAAGCCTCTTTTAATTCAATTACCATTTTAGAAAGTGTTATTCCCCCTCTGGTGCAGTTGGTCTCCTCCAGAATCCAGTTGTTTTAGTCCATCAGTTCAGTGTGTGTAATGTTATTTCTATCCCATCCCTCAGGTTCCTATGGACAGATTGTGATGACTCAGACTCCTGATTATGTGTCCGTGTCACCAGGATTACAGCTCCCCTCTCACACAGTGATACAGAGCCGTACAATAACCTTCCTCTTTCATTTCTCCTATAGAAGCTGTTACTATTAATGTTATGTTCATGTGTTATACAGCAGGTATATATGTAAGGACACATTCACAATACTGTGACACATATATACAATGGCAAAAGTGGAGCAATTGTGGGGAAAACCAACTGCAGATAGGAAATAAACATTCCTAAGATTGTCATTGATTTAACCCTGTGAATACTAGAGATGTCTCCAACATACTACAAAGCAATAAGATGAATATCTCTCCAGCATATTTATATCATTGTGGATTTTCCTACATTCCCTACTGTGCACTTGTTTTGAAAAAGAATTGCTCCACATTTACCTTTGTGCATATGACCCTGTACATTTCAGACTATATAATTGATATAATAACATCACAAACCTCAACAATTCCCATTAAATAACAGGAACACATCAATGTCTAAATTGGAAATTGACATGTATTTAAAAATAAAAAACTAATTTAAACACCAGAAAAGACACAATAATAAATCTCTGTTGGACAGCGTCACTGATACACCCAGTCCTCCAATCACTGATAGACTTAATCCTCCAATCACTGATATACCCAGTCCTCAAATCACTAATAGATCCAGTCCCCCGATCACTGATAGACCCAGTCCTCCAATCACTGATAGACCCTGTCCTCCAATCACTGATAGACCCAGTCCCCCAATCGCTGATAAACCCAGTCCTCAAATCAATAATAGATCCAGTCCCTTGATCGCTGATAAACCCAATCCTCAAATCACTAATAGATCCAGTCCTCCAATCACTGATAGACAGAGTCCCCCGATCACTAATAGACCCAGTCCTCCAATCACTGATGGACCCTGTCCTCCAATCACTGATATACCCAGTCCCCCAATCACTGTTAGACCCAGTCCCCCAATCACTGATAGACCCAGTCCCCCAATCACTGATAGACCCAGTCCTCCGATTACTGATAGACCCAGACTCCCAATCACTGATAGAATCAGCCCTCCAATCACTGATAGACCCAGTCCCCCAATCACTGATAGACCCAGTCCTCCAATCACTGATAGACGCAGTCTCCCAATCACTGATAGACCTAGTCTCCCAATCACTGATAGAACCAGTCCTCCAATCACTGATAGACCCATTTACCCAATCACTGCTAGACCCAGTCCTCCAATCACTGATAGACCCATTTCCCCAATCACTGCTAGACCCAGTCCTCCAATCACTGATAGACCCAGTCTCCCAATCACTGATAGAACCAGTCCTTCAATCACTGATAGACCCATTTCCCCAATCACTGATAGACCCAGTCTCCCAATCACTGATAGACCCAGTCCTTCAATCACTGATAGACCCATTTCCCCAATCACTGATAGACCCAGTCCACCAATCATTGATAGACCCAGTCCTCAAATCACTGATAGACCCAGTCCCCCAATCACTGATAGACCCAGTCCTCCAATCACTGATAGAACCAGTCCCCCAATCACTGATAGACCCAGTCCCCCAATCACTGATAGTGTGTCTCTACTTGTCTGTACTGAGATCTTTATATCTAACTGTGCTGTATGCACAATGCAAAGTAATGAATTGGAGGCCTTCATAGCATTCAAGAGTTAAACAAACGTCCCATTGAAATCAATAAGTATTTTTATTTGTCTCCTTCAATGTTTTTGGTTTGCACCAGAATTGCTCCACTTTTGTTTTTTTTAAATATGTCCCTGTGATTTCCCTCTCCACTTATAGTCTGGGTACAATTGCTGAGATCACCAAGTATGTCAAAGTCAAGAAGATAAATCAATTAAAAACCCTGATATTATCCTTCGCTCCCTCAGTATGTCTCTACCCTCCACCTCCTCCATTGGTTGGTAGTGATGTCGCCTATAAAGTGATTATCAGTGTGTTTAGTGGAAACCCAGGGTTCTATGATGGAGATCAGTACAAATGTAAGTAATGGGGGGGGGGGTTTGGAACAAGGAAGAGTGAAACATGTCAGACAGTGTATTATTGCTTTCTATTACATTTCTATTGTAATACAATCTATAAAGTAGCCACCTTGTAAGAAT
The DNA here is from genome assembly GCA_037306005.1 of Rhinophrynus dorsalis. Lineage (NCBI taxonomy): Eukaryota > Metazoa > Chordata > Amphibia > Anura > Rhinophrynidae > Rhinophrynus > Rhinophrynus dorsalis. The sequence goes on from CM074718.1 coordinate 34,377,367, forward strand.
ATATATACATTTACCTGTTTAATATTAACATAATCATTTACTTCTACCAGAACCACATGGAATTTTAATACAATAACTACGTGTATGGTAGAGATGTGTCTAATGCATTGTGAAACAATGTTTAGGAGTCCTCTATCTAGTATCCAGGGTTTAATGGGTTTGATTGTTGGGATTCCAAGTGGATTTCATTGTGAACAACAGGGTTCCTACAGCAGATTAAGTTTTAGAACCACTGATCCAACGCTTCATTAGGATGATGCGAATTGCAGTCCAACACAACAGCTGGGGGGTTACACGTTGCCTTGGTGTTGTTAATTCATATATTTTTTACTTTTGAAGATCTCTCTCTGGGAGTTCTAGGTGTATTCATGGAATGTAAATAGACAGTGCAAACGTATTTCAATAACAAGACTTGGTACTGACCAATAGACTGTATGATGTGTATTGTGGTGCAGAACATTAAGCCTCTCAGTGTCACTCTAATGTCCTTGTACAAGGTCATGGTCATCACACAATAGATCTAGTCCACTCTTCTGTGGTGGAGAACAGACATCTTTATAGACACAAGGGGGGTCTGCAGTGATAATGCTGATTCCTACCACCACACAGGGCCTTATGCACAAAGGACATGGAGTGATTTTGGAGCAAACTAAATGTTATACATGAAACAAATAAAACTAATTGACATAAATGAGAATTTTAAGCTTTGATTCAATCCATTGGAGACCTTGACTGTATTCAAGTGGATAGAAGTACTATTTAAATCAATGAGGATTCTAAGAGTTTGTATTTGTCACTGATAGTTTTCTTATGTTACCCATAGAACGTCTCCCACTTTATGGAAATATTATGGAGTTTCTGATCACAGGAATTTCTGCTGAAAAAGAGGCAAAATTGTTTTTTACATGTGAAAATGTGTGTACAAAAAAGACACTTTTCTCCCATGTCTACCATTAACACACACATACACAACATGCAGGCACTTGTACATTTACACACATTTTACACATACATATATACAGTATATTAGGAAGTAAGAGGAGAGGTGGAACCACAAATTAAGTAAATAATATCCAGGTGCACGGAAATCGGGCTAGACTTAAACTAACTACATTCATTAGATCAAAACGGGAGGGGAGAATTGCTGTGCCTAATTTTTATAGGTACTACTTGGTAGCACAATGTCGGTATGCGATAGACTTTGTCTCTCCCTGACCTCGTTACAAGACTACCCAAATAGATGCATTATTATTACAGCCTGCTTATAGGCTGTCCCAATTTTTGCATGGTGGACCCGCCGTTTTTAAAACTCGAACTTCTTTAGCAACAGCCCTGTACGGGGCGTGGATGGAGCTGAAAAAGTTGCTGGGATATATAGCCATGGATCCGGATACCCCCCTGTGGGGCGCTGCAGGAATACACCATTTACTCAGTAGTGAGTTTGGTCCCTTGTGGGCTAGATTTGGGGTTGATTCTCTTGGACAATTTTTTTTTTTTTTTTTTGTGAAAGTATTTTACCAGGAAAAATACATTAAGATTGTCTCTCGTTTTCAAGTATGTCCGGGACTCATTTTATCTACCTTAGAAAGGTGAAAGGCTGAGCTGACCTTGCCGGGACTAAAACCTGCAACCTCACGGTCTAAGCTACAGATGGTGCCTTAATCAACTGAGCCATCTCTGTGGCAATTATATCTGGATAACCAGTTGAAATCCTTCGAACAATTACATGACGAGTATCATATACCACATAATCTTTTTTACTCGTATCTATGTATCAGACAATGCTCTAAGAGCTCAGTGGGGTGATCGAGTTCCAATGATTTCTACGTTTCCGCTTCTTACTAGATTGATGACTCTTGAGCCGCCGAGGCCTCTGTCTTTCATCTATCAGTGGTTAGATTCTCATATGAGGGGTCAGGAGTTTCCTTCTAGGACCAAAAGGGAAATGAATGTGGGTCCGCTTGAAGATTGGGAATGGGTTCTGGCTAAGGAAGGGCCAGCTCTGGTGGCGACGTCTACTAGACATCAAATGATTCAGTTGAATATTTTACATAGAATCCATTACACACCGGTCAGACTGTTTAAAATGAGAGGCTCTGGCTCCGATCGTTGTCTTCCGTGTTCAGGGTACATACTTGCATATGATTTGGGAATGTCCTGGAGTCAGGGGGTTTTGGACAGAGGTAATGCGCATTGTGGCCCTGGTATTGGGAAGACCTGTTCCTGTGACCACAAAGCTCTGTTTATTGTCTGTTTTCCCTGACGAGATTGAGGATGCAAATGACAGGACTCTCTTGAGTGAGCTCTTGGTGATGGCAAGGAAGGTGGTGGCCTTGCACTGGATGTCAAGCAGGGCTCTCAACTGTTGAGCGTGGTTAAATAGGGTCCTACAGTGCGTTCCACATTATAAATTGGTTTACTTGCACCGGGGCACTCCGATTAAGTTTGACAAGATCTGGGGAAGGTGGAGGACCTGGTGGACAAGTAGGGCGGAGGCTCCTGTGGCACCTGATGATGTGCAACTCCTTGGAGATGACTGACCGAAATCATTCTTGTGTGTGGTATGCGTGGTTGTGGCATATACTTGTTGCATGACACTGTGAATGAATCCTATTTGTACCAGGGATTCTGTGAAATCATTGGCTGATGGGCGGTGGGGGGGGGGTGCTGCGGGCTCGGAGGAGAGAGGAATTGGGGGTGAGGGAAATTGTAGAAGTTCAGTTCAGGTAGAGTTTAGAATTTTAGGTTATTGTAGGTTTGAATAATTATAAAAGACCTCAGGTCGACTCTGTACGCCCTATTACTATGCATATGTTCTTTTCATTGCTATACCTGTTTCCATGCTTTTGGGTATTTGAACGATTTTATATGTGTTCTCTTTTTTTTTTTTTTGTACTCAAGATGTGTATGGAGTGATCTGATAATAAAATGTATTTAAAAAAAATAATAATATCCAGGTGCACAATCCCAAAAAAGTTACAAATACACACAGAAAAACAGGGTAGCACATGAGGGAATTTCAAATGACAATTATAGGCAATTTATTGAAGATCAACTTTTGATTCTAAATAGATCTTTATCAAGACAATGAAGTAAGGAAGAAATGCATCTTGAAATAGTCTGATCTCCACAAGAAAGGCTCCAAATTACATTAATGATGTCACTCTGATGTAGTCGGAGTCCTGACTGTATGGGATGACATCACTCTCACGTGTGTTAAATCAATAAATGTGAAAGTAAGCAAATACATGTAATTAATGCTATATCACAATCTAATTAACAGAATAAATATGCGTCAAAATATTTAGTTGTACGAATTACCATTAACCTAAACAGTAACCACTGAAACACAGTTATGGTTACGGATAGACAGGCCGGAAAGTAATATTCACATTACTTATTTGCTTACTTTCACACTTATTGATATTTATCTTAAATTTTAGGGGGTTGGAGTTCTGAACAGACGCATGGTAAGATAGTCATACGATAATAGGAGCAACTTATCTGTTTGCAATGAAAGGGAAGGTAAAGTACTGATGAACTAGGGGTAAATCTGATGAGGGGTAGTAGTTCATTTGGAAAATTGAGACAGATGACTTGGGGACTGTACAGGTAACACTGATTTATACTTCTCCACTGAATCAGGAATCACACAGTGAGGATGATGTATTAAGGAGAACATCTCTCCATCTTTACTGATCTTAGTGCACAGGTTCCATAGAATAACATAGGACATAACACTGGAGAAGTTATCTCTTCTTAATCACCTATTTATCACACCTTAGTACATAACTCCCTCCAGTATTTCCAGAGAAAACCAACTGCAGCACAGCAGACAAACACTCCCATTTATCTAAATAGGATTTTGACCACTTGAAGCTATGTTATGCAGACCTACATAGTACTGAAAGGGTTTAATGCCTCTTTTGCTATGAAGAGGTTGTTTTACTCCAAAATAAGTGCAGTTCTGTTAGTACATCAGCCTCATTGTCACACAGTAAAATACACCAGATCCTGTCCTAGTAATCACCAGTGTCAATAATTGAGAAAAGTGTATTATCAGTAGAGGTGGGCAAAATGTTAGAAACATTTTCTTCATGACTTTTCGTGAATAATGGATGATTTTTCTTTTTACGTTAAAGTTTTTAGCTTTTTTAGCTTTTTGTTCAATGCAAAATTTTCCTCCTTTTCTCCTGTTCCAACACATTTTCTCCTATGTTTAATATGGTGCAACATTTCCCAGCACAATATTACTTCTTCTGAGGGTTGTAGTGGAGAAATAAGTAGCTGGAAGTCAAAGTTGTGAGTCCTACAGCAACATATATCTTGAAAAATGTGTTAGCATGCAGAGTGCATTTGTCCTTTGCCCAAAACACTAACTTGCTGCTTAATTGACATTGACACATTTTCATGATGATGTCATTAAAAATAAAGTACAACCTACAATGTGGCAGATGTGTATGGTAGTGACGGTGGAGACATGGGCATGGTGTGAATGGTGGGACCTTGACAGACTGCATCCACCACAGGAGAAGAGGGATCATCATCATTTATTGCACATGCTGCAACAACCATTGCTGCAGTTAGTTTTTGAACTACCACTTTACTGCCACATCCCTGCACTGCTCCACCTTTCCCCTTCCCCCTGCCCCATTTGCATATGCTGGACATTTCTCAACTACTGTTTGTGTTTTACTCTCTACAGTACACAACTGATGGAGGGTGAATTCTTGCCTTAGCCCAAAAAAGGCTCCCAGTCAGTTGTCTGTCACCTAATGTATTTATTTGTTTAATTATGTATCATTTTTTTTCCCAGCACAGAGACAATAAAAGCAAAATCAGCAAGCAAATTGGACCCCAGCTGCCTGTGTCTTGCCAGTTAGTCACACCGAATTCTGGGGTATTTCCTCCCTTCTTCTCCCCCAGAGTGCCCACAGACTTCCCTAATACAGAGAACAAATGTTCTACCGAAAAGACTCCCTAAACTAAGATTCAATTCCCCTTTATTTGCCTATCTTCTCTAGATCAAAAACATGCTGCTTTCTCCTCTCACAAACACAGAATGGCTGCTGTGAGAGCCTGACACCCTTTTATATACCTGTAGAAAGTATTGAAAACATTCGCATGGTGGGGAAAAAATTTGCTTCCCATTGATTTCAATGCAGTGAGCTAGGAGAAAAAAGTAGGAAAATGGCATTTTTCTTGAGAAATTTTTCTCCAAGCTTGAAGTGCCATTTTATGCTGATTTTAGTTTGAGGCAAACCTTTTCGCCCATCCCTACTAATAATTGTGAGAAGTGAATTATCATTGATATTTGACTCTACATGGAATGGTCTGTGATGTGTATTGTGATATTGGTCAGCAGGTTATTACTATTAAATTCATAATGAAGCTGGTAAAATCTTAATATCAAATGATGTCAGTATAGAATCTGGTTAAATGTCTAGTTGTTCTCCTTTATACTTTTCCAGAATTCCACTCGATGGAAAGAGGTGATCTGGGGGGAACAGATGCAGCAGTTTGTTATCAGATACAAGATTTATTTTATTATATTTTCAGGTTACATTCTATTATTAATCACTACATATTTTTATTATAATAACCGGTAAATGTATTGTGGTTGAGTTTGACATTATTGAGAAATGAGCACCATAGAACATGGGAGTAGGAAGCGGGGTGATCAGAAGGCAAATCCCTCTCTACACACTCAGATATTTTCATTTGAATTTGTGCCCCCCCCCCCATCATATGTGGAACGGACCACCTCAGCGCTGAAGTTAAAACAACAGCTGCTGACAAGTGTCAGTGCAACAGTGATCTGACAGACACAGATATGATCACTTCTTATTACCCCTCCCCTGTCAGGTCACCTTTGTCTTCTCCCTGCTATAGAGATGCAAATAAAGTTTGTTACAAGATGGCTCTCTCTTGTACATTGGCTGCAGGACAGTCTATTTCCAATGAACCCCTCACACATTTGACTTTGTGTCCTCATGTGAGAAGGGGTAAAGCACCAGGAGATTCAGTAACAGGCGATGAGTTTAGAGAGTGATAGTGTAAGCGGGTGGGGGAGACAGTGGGTGAGGGGGTCACCAAAGCCGTTAATGTACCTTATTCTAAGACTGACCCTTTAACCCATCATTAGCCTTTACTACAAAAACTGTCATCTCAGCCTTGTCTCTCCTGTCCTGATTCTCTGTCCCTCATATTTAATCCTATTCCCTCTTCTCTCACACTTTTCATATCATCGTACACTTTCTCTCTTTCCCTCTGACATTTCATCCCAACCGTGCTCCTCTCTCCCAACATTTTTCTGCCTCTCTCACCCCCTCACACACAACCGCCCCGCCCAGTTCTGGAGCAAACCAAAAGCACCACAGGGTACAAACCACCAGTTATTAAAAATGGTGATATTGATTCTGCAATGTGTAGGAGACCTCTCTGGTATTCTAGGGGTTAAAACTCTCATTTAAATGAATGATAATTTGGGGAATGTTTATTTGTCCCACAACGTTGCCTTTAGACATAAGGTCTGATGTATGTAGATCTGTCCAGACTCTACAGTATGTGAGGTGTAACTCAGCATTAACCATCTCTTATCTGGATCAGTCTGCAGGAGTCCCAATGCTGTATCTTGGCCTAGGCGTAGGGTGGCACTTTACAGGGGGTGGCATAAAAAGACGCCCACTCAGATGTTCCCACCCTCCCAAACTGAATCTGCTCCAGCAGCCTTAAGGGTTATGTGTGACCCCAGGGGGTTAGTAGAAATTTTTCTGGGGGGGGGTAAAGTCATAATATGACCCTCAGGGCAGCCCATTCAGCCCCTTTGCTTATATGGAGGGGATAACTGTGTGACCCCCACTCATCATGTGAGCTGCAGTGAGTGATGGTGAGACGTCTAATTTAATGTGAGTGTCACACGTCATATATGTTCACGCACGCATTAACCATAAAGGGGAAGAATCCCCAAAAGAGAAATCAATGCAGAATAAGTTTATTAGTACAATGAGGCATAAATTCAGCAATTAAAATTAAAATCAATTAAAACAGAGAATGAGGGAGGTAGCTGGGGCCCTATGAATAGTCAGTGCAGCCAGATATAAAATGCAACAAGAAATATAATAACTGGCTCAAAATATTAATAACCACGACTGCAATAAAAAAAAAGACATACAAAATATATTAAAGTGATCCAATCAATATCACAATATTAAAGTCCTAGTCCAGCAGCTGACATGAGGGTTGATTTCTATGGTGCCTTCTACAGTAGTAATGACCGTTTAATGTAACCTGTCTGAGGAAGTGTTGGTTATACAGCACGAAACGCGTAAGAGTTTTTCTCCACCAACGTTAACAGAGATACCGCTTCCGGAATAGACAGAGGTTACATTAAACGGTCATTACAAGTGACAGATCCGAATCTTCAGCCATCAAGGATTTCACCACCTGTGCAGAAATACAGAGAAAGGGATAAAGAGATCAGAGAAGACGGGAGGTCTATTGCAGAATCCTCTGCCCGCATAGACACATGAAGATATCTAATGACCCGAGGTAATATAGTGACATTGTAGTTTCATGTCCGGGGGACGGGGGACATATTCTTTAGTCTGAGTCCAGAGAGAGACAAAGTAAGACACATTAAATCTATCGTCCTGCCCGCTATATCTCTATACATCTCTAGATACAAGGATACTATACTGCACATTGAAGGACACATATTTCAAGGTAAAGGAGGTTTGGATCTTTGATCTCACACCTTATCCGACAGCAGAATCCGACTGCAAAGAAGTCTTTTTATTGAAGTGCACCGACTATTATATAGCTCCGGAGATTTATTATTTATACAGCACTTGAATACACCTTCTAGTTTATATAATGATTTTAGGATTTTCTTGTATTTTCATAATAAATATTGGAAATATACAGCCATCTGCAGCACTCTCCTTTACTGTATATTTAGGTAGATTTAGGTTCTCTTTGTATACTCGTGACACTAACGAGTTCAAGGATAGAAACAATACATTCGGCTTGTACAGTTTGAGAAGTGGATCCTTTGATATTCGGGGTGCCATGATCACAGATTATTGCTGGCATATATATATATATATGTATATATATATATATATATATATATATATATATATATATTCAACATCTACAGCCATTTCCATTCCACTGCTAGATGAAAACCCCCTCAGCAACTTTTTGTCCTTGTGCTTTCTGTTGCCAGTGTGGTCATTTCTACACCTAAGTCATTTTTAAATCTTGCACTCTACAAATACTCAGGTAACCAATAAAGTTATTGTTTTCACTATAATTGTCTCCTGGTTTATCCATAGTTAACATGTTACTGATTTACCACCTTTTACTTTTAGAGGTGAGATTAGCACTATTACACGCCTCATGCTGGCAACATCACCTGGCCCTTTAAAGGGATAGTAATGTTTCATAATTAAAGCAGCTCTAATGAATTATCATAGTATTTGGACTTTGGAGGGTGTTATTTCAACTCTTTCAGAGTTGTAGTTCAAGAGTAATTGAATGATAAAGTATCCCCCTCCCGCCCCTTTTACTGAAGTAACACTGTTCAGCCAGATCAGAAGGGAGGTGCCCAGGTAGACTGCAGAGAGGGACAATCTTCAATGAAGATAAGGGGAAAACCTGAAAAACTTGTCAACGGAGGCATGACTTTCATTGTTCTCATAGGAAAAAGATTGTCCCCTGCTGTTATCTGTCTGGTCTATGGACTGGATTCCACATCTGAGAAGAGATGGCTTACACTAGGTAAAAGGGGCAGGAGGGGAAACTTTGCTTGTGAATATCTCTCAAACCATAAAGTTTGAGAGATAAGACTTACATCATTCTTCATGTTTTTTTAATGCCTACAAAATAAAATAAAGATAAAACAAAGTATTACTATCCCTTTAATCATGAGCCCAGGAGTTTTGCCCCTCAACCATTACCAAGCAACACTCCTGTTTATAGCTGCTAATTTTCTAATTGTAAAGTCAATCAGCCATGAGATGGCCCACTCTTCAAGCCCACAGAAATTAAAAGTTAATTAACTCTTAATACACCGGCATAGTTTTATTTACTTTCTTTCTCTATTCAATTTCTTTTGACTGCTGTAGTGTATAGCTAAAAAATCAAACATTAGCTTTTATACTTTAAAATATATTCTAATTCATATTTTAATTCCAGCTGAGGCATATACTACTAATACTCTAGTGCTGATTTCTTTTCTGTTCAGAAACTAATTTTTACTGATTTTCTGAGCATATATTACTGTATTAATATCCATGCACTTTACTGCATTTTAATGCTTCCACAACACTTAGCATCACCATCATCAGCATCAAAAATAATAATTTAACACTGGAGTCATGATTATCATCGTCACAGGAACTCCTTGTTTACCCCATTAGGAACTGGCAAAATGTAACATTTTCTCTGCATGGAAACTTCTACAGAATGACTGAGATGTTATTCATTTCCATAGAATTTTCAATGAGAAGGAAAAGGAAACAGAGTTCCTATGATGGAACATAAAGCACATTGATTTCAATGGGTCTGACATTCCAGAACTGACATATACACATCATCACTCATACATTCCTATTCACACACATATACACAGCACCCATGCAAACACATACACATGCTCACACAACACAGTCACACTGGGAGCATTGCCTCTGGAAGACATTAATGGAAACTATCCTCTTGAGGAATTTCAGCAGGTGGTACAACTGGATGTTTTACTCCTCGTTCTTCTAGCTGCAAATGTTTTCCATGTCTATACACCATACTATAGTGCCTATCTGTATGTAAAGGTAACTTGTATTCCTGATGTAATAGACATGTCTACTACACAGACAACAAGTAGGACACAATCACACAGATGTTCTACATTTCAAGTTCCTTTTCTGCTACTATTATACTGTTAGTAACACAAGTAGAAATCCATCAATATTAGAATATGAATGATGTGTGTGGTGGATAAAATGCTTGAATTCCAGTCTATTTCCTCTAAATCATCATCATCATTAGATAGCGGAAAATCCAAAAGAATGAAACCTAACAGTAAACTGCAGCACCAGCCTCCTATGAAGTGATACCTGGTAATAGGCCCATGTTAATAAATACAGATAAATAAATCACTGGTGCATTTTAGTACCAGATTCAGGGGAATGTAATCCAAGGATACCACTAATTACAATTGTTATGACTGTAACGATACAGATAGAAGTGACTGATCACATACAGGACTGCGCTGCACAGGACTCCCATTACACTAACACTAGGGGAAGGGAAAGCAGAGCAGCTAATAGCCTGGACTTTCCTTAGGACATAAATAAAGGCTGATGTACTAAGTACAAATGGGGTCATTCTGGGTCAAACCAACTGACTCATAGGGGACAACTGAAAATTCCTCATGGTTTTTAATGGGGCTTTTAAACACTTGAATACTACAGAACTCTGCAACAATTTTCAAAGTCCCATTTACTTCAGTGGTGAATTTTAGGTTCCTCCCTGTGGTGACATTGGTTTGTGCTTTGAGATCCATCCTATCTATCTTACAGGGATGAATTTCCCAATAGACAGAGCAGGCAGCTTCCTAGAGCTCCAGATTATGAGGGGTGGAGCCTCAGCTGTTCTGGCCACACCCACAATCTGAATTGTGGGTGTACCAGAGAAATATCTATGTCCCTGCACCAGTGTGTGTTTATTTATGTAATTATTTATTTTGTCTTTGCTTGTTATAAGCCGAGGGTGTTTTCTGTGCCAGGAAAAAAATGTATTGAAACTCAGGGCGGGGCCATGTGAGGAAAGGGGGTGTGGCCCTAAGAGGAGATAAGGGCATCTAGATTGCCTTGCCATGGGGAACCTGGGATGTAAATCTGCCCCCACTATTACATGTCACCACATGAGCTGAGAAATCACCAGTGTTCTGGATCCTGCAAATCCATTAACCCCTTAAGGACTGGCCTCACTGCGTCTGGCCGTCAATTAAGGACCACGGAGCATTTATTTTTTTTCCCCATTGGATTCAGACCCCTGAATTCCATAATCTTCCAGGACTGTCACTGGTCCTTAAGGGGTTAAGTGCAAATCAATGTAAGCAATATAGATATCAACATCATGATCCCTTTACTTACACAGCACAGCAAGGGGCATTTATACCCACCTGATACCCAACAATGGGGAGATCCACTAAGCGGTGATAAAGAGGTGATAAAGTGGTGATAACTTCTCCAGTTTATCACTTCTCTAGTTCCTATTTTATTCTATGGAGACTATTCACTCAGATTTCTTCAGCTTTGGAGATAATAGTGAATAGGTTACATAGAATAACATAGGAGAAGTGATATCACTGGAGAATTTATCTCCTCTTTATCACCACTTTATTACATCGTAGTGCATCTCCCCCAGGTGTCATTACTGACATTTTTAGAGTGATTCATAACATAAAAATTAGCTTTGGAACTCAGCTTTCAGTGAGTAAATGCTGTAATATGAAATATGGACACAAGGTGGCAGCAAAACATTACAAATGGTTTGTACCTACAAAAATATCCAAGTTACAAAGATATGTATTCATTGCAGATAATAACTTTGTTAACCCTTTGAGTTCCAGATGGTTGACAAAAGCATTGCTTTTCATCAACAAATTTCTCCAAGATACTTCAATCAGAATGTGCTAGAAAAAAAATATTAATAACACTTTTTATCTGCAATGTAATCTAGGTCAAAATGTAATGAAGTGCAAAAAGATACAAAAATAAAACAAACCACTGTCACAAAGTCTTTATGCACAAATCAAATCCTGACAAAAAGACACTTTCTAAGTATTTATGATACATTACAAAATATTGATAAAATAGGTGCTAGGTAGTAAAGAAAGTGGTACAATTGTGGGGCAAACCAGCTGCACCATAGGGGACCAATAAAAACTCCCATTGCTTTAAATTGGGCTTAACCCCTTGAAGTTATCAACTGCAATGTAATCAAGGTCAATATTAAGGTGCCACAGAGCCCGGCCTTTCAGGTCATTCACTTCTAGAGCACTGCAGATTTCTGGGATATAATGTAAACACAACTATTACTGGTGATTATGGTGAATACATCATTTTTCTGATGATGTGAATTTCAGACTGGGAAAGATGGGAAAGAATTTACTCAGAAATTCTCATCTGAAGGAAAATAAAAACATAATACTTGTTCAACCCTCTGGATCTTAAGTGGTTAATATTCACATGTTCCAGTGCCTTGATCCCACGAACATGCCATTGTCAAATACACGTCATAATGTAAGCACACATATGTCACCTCACACATGCACTCACACACTCACCTCAGATTGCAGGTGGAATGTGCTGCTGAAAGGACCTTCACACAGGAATCCCAGTGGGATGAGGAAGGTTCTATCTTCTGCCCATTTCATTCCCACAGTCAGTGTATTTGATCTTTACCTTCCAGTGACCATGTCTATTATGTTTAGTAATAGATACGGGAAGGGGAAATCAACTGCTAGACCATCAAACACCCATCTACCACAACCAGACAACAGCTTTATGGGGATGATGGGAATTGTGGTCCATAACAGCAGGAGGTCCAGAAAATGACTAATCCTGTTATAAATGGTTCAATGTTTAGACCTCTCTAGCATTTAAGGGGTTAAAAGTCACATTTAAATAAATTATAATTTGGGGAATGTTTATTTGCCTTTAGACATAAGGTCCGATGTATATAGATCTGTCCAGTCTCTACTGTCTGTGAGGTCTAACTCAGCATTAACCATCTCTTATCTGGATCAGTCTGCAGGAGACCAGGATGTGAGGATCCCTCCAAATGGGCAGAGATGGGTCACTGCACATAACTGAGATGGACCAATTCTGGAGCAGATCATTTGCATCAGAGGGGACAGATACATTTACCCAAATTCCCATTGATTTAAATGAGGAGTATAGCCAGCTGAGAGGTCTCCATTGCATTGAAATCATAGGGAAGTTTCATTTCTCCCCTATGGTGCAGATGGTTTGCTCCAGAATTGCACATCTGTATCTTATGTAAGATGACCCTTTGTCTCCTGGACCCTTTCTCCACACAGGCGAGGAGGGGACATGGTAAGTATTAGTTGTAGGGGATCAGTATGGGGATTGGCAGGTTGTCAGGTAACAGCATAACAACATCACACAAGAGGAAATGTGTGACTCCTCCAGATCAGCTGATTATCTGCACTAATACACTGGCCTAAATCCCTGTGCCTGCACTTCCATGTGTGTATGAGTGTGTGATTGTATTAGTGCATGTCAGCACGCACACCGCTATCTTCATGACTTTATTGTGAGAAAACACTAAACATCTCCCCTCTATTATGTACAGGGAAGTAATATTAAGCTGTCTGCTCCTTGACTTTATTAGTAAATAGCATTACATAAGGTGCAGAGGAATGCCCCCAAACTCCCTTTTGTTCCCCCACTGCCCTCTCCTTACTGCAGTCTTCTTAATGGGAGAAATGTTGCAGTAGGCAGCGTAATACAGAGGCCAAAGGCCGATCAGCATCAGTACATTGATTCCATCATGTATTCCTAGTTATAGGGGTGCAGTGTTATCCATGGAAAAAAGCAGGAGACTCAGAGTAATAGTGATACCTTTTTAAGCTAACTGAATAGCTTTAGAGTGCAAGCTTTTAAGGCCACTTAGGTCTATTCATTAGGTATGTCTGATAAAGAGATGAAAGTGGTCCTGAAGCTTGCACTCTAAATCTATTCAGTTAGCCAATAAAGTTATCACATTTGCTGTTCTAGTCTCCACTGTTTATTGTATCTCAGGATCTTATTATTACTTAATCCCTACAGTTTTAGTAGATTTATTTATTTATAGAACAAGCTGCTGTCTCATTCAGAAACAACTGTTATTACATAACTAACAGGTGAAATCCCAGATCACAGACTATAACACGTTACCCTTAGTTACACTTTATAGTAAAGACTGGACAGGTTATATATCATCTCACCCATAGTGTATCATTATATTATCATACAGGAAATTATTTGCATCCGTTATACATATAAACACTCACACATTTCCTTCTAGTCTGTGGGGATATAAATGTGTCATTGTGCAGTCAGTGCTCAGTGATCTGTATCAGTCCTGTGTGCAGTGATCAACATGATGTCACACAGCTGTATTCTGCCTGTATTAATGCTCTGGATTCAAGGTGAGGATTACATTACATTTAATGCTCTCAGTCATTATAACATATATAACAACATTAACATTACTGCATTTAGTAGACAATTTTCAGCACACGTTTAATTTCTTTATCCTCAGTGTATTCTAGTGGTAAGTAACGTCTGATGTTTAAAAGGACATTTTTAACTCTTCGAGTGACAGAGAAGTAAACTATGAATTGGATACCTCTCTAGCACTCGAAGGGTTAATAAAAATTGTATTAGGACAAACACTTTGCAAAATCAAACAAACCAGATCGTCTTTTCATTTGATTCTGAAAGGAAATTCAGCAAATTAAAAATTTGAATTGGAAAATGATATAAACATGAAGATGACTATTTGCTGTAATATTGCAGTAGATCAGTGATTGGAAACATGTGGCTCTCCAGCAGATGGGGCCAAACATTCCTAGTGTCCCCATCCAGCCAGTGAATGATGAGAACTATGGTTCCCAACATCTGGAGAGCCACAGGTTGCCTACCCAATGAATTCAGCAAAATGCTGCTACTGAGGCTGATGTACTACAGAGAGATGGAGAAATGCTGGAGCAAACCAAAAGAATCAAAGGGGAGAAATAAAAGCTCCAGTTAAATAAATGGGAATTTATATGGGAAGCTGTAACAACTTGAAGTCCAGAGATGTCTCCATCACATTATAGATCTCTCCAGCATTTTAGGGATTAAAACCCCTATTAATTCAATCAGCATTTTAGAAAGTGTTATTTCCCCTCTGGTGCAGTTGGTCTCCTCCAGAATCCAGTCCTTTTAGTCCATCAGTTCAGTGTGTGTAATGTTATTTCTATCCCATCCCTCAGGTTCCTATGGACAGATTGTGATGACTCAGACTCCTGATTATGTGTCCGTGTCACCAGGAGAAAGTGTCACCATCACATGTAGATCTAGTTCTGACATTGATGACGACATAGCCTGGTACCAACAGAAACCAGGACAGGCACCAACACTTTTTATCTATGAAGCAACCAGCCGCCTTACAGGGGTCCCAGAGCGATTCAGTGGCAGTGGGTATGGATATGATTTCTCTCTTACAATCAGCAGAGCGGAGGCAGAGGATGCAGCAGATTATTACTGTCTGCAGGATGACAGCTTCCCTCTCACACAGTGATACAGAGCCGTACAATAACCTTCCTCTTTCATTTCTCCTATAGAAGCTGTTACTATTAATGTTATGTTCATGTGTTATACAGCAGGTATATATGTAAGGACACATGCACCATGCACAGTACTGTGACACATATATACAGTAGCAAAAGTGGAGCAATTCTGGGGAAAACCAACTGCACATAGGAAAATAAACATTCCCAAGATTGTCATTGATTTAACCCCCTTGAATACTAGAGACGTCTTCAACACACTACAAAGCAATAAGATGAAGACCTCTCTAGCATATTTATATCAATGTGGATTTTTCTACATTCCCTATTGTGCACTTGTTTTGAAAAAGAATTGCTCCACATTTAACTTTGTGCATATGAACCTGTATATTTCAGACGCTACATTTGATATAATAATATTTAAGGTTTTAACATCACAAATCTCAACAATTCCCAGTAAATAACAGGAGACATCAAGGTCTAAATTGGAAAGTGACATTTATTTACAGATTAAAATAATATAAACACCAATAAAATACACAATAATAAGACCCAATGGAACAGTAACGTCACTGATAGACCCAGTCCACCAATCACTGATAGACCCAGTACCCAATCACTGATACACCCAGTCCTCCAATCACTGATAGACCCAGTCTCCCAATCACTGATAGACCCAGTCCCCCAATCACTGCTAGTCCCAGCCCTCCCAATTACTGATAGACCCAATCCTCCAATCACTGATAGACCCAGTCCCCCAATTACTGATAGACCCAGTCCCCCAATCACTGATAGACCCAGCCTTCCCAATAACTGATAGGCCCAATCCTCCAATCACTGATAGACCCAGTCCCCAATCAATGTTAGATCCCGTCCCCCAATCACTGATAGACACAATCCTCCAATCACTACTAGTCTCAGTTCCCCAATCACTAATAGACCCTGTCCTCCAATCACTAGCAGATCCAGTCCCCCAATGACTGATAGACCCAGCCCTCCCAATTACTGATAGACCCAATCCTCCAATCACTGTTAGACCCCGTCCCCCAATCACTGATAGACCCAGTCCCCCAATCACTGATAGACACAATCCTCCAATCACAGCTAGTCCCAGTCCCCCAATGACTAATAGACCCAGTCCTCCAATCACTGACAGATCCAGTTCTCGAATCACTGCTAGATCCAGTCCCCCAATGACTGATAGACCCAGCCATCCTTATCACTTATAGATCCTGTCCTCCAATCACTGATAGACCCAGTCCTCCAATCACTGTTAGACCCAGTCCTCCAATCACTGTTAGACCCAGTCCTCTAGTCCCTGATAGACCCAGTCCTCCACTCACTGTTAGACCCAGTCCTCCAGTCACTAATAGTCCCAGTCCTCCAATCACTGTTAGACCCAGTCCACCAATCACTAATAGACCCAGTCCCCCAATCACTGATAGACCCAGTTCCCCAATCACTGATAGACCCAGTCCTCCAATCACTGTTAGACCCAGTCCCCAATCACTGTTAGACCCAGTCCCCCAATCACTGATAGACACAATCCTCCAATCATTGATAGACCCAGTCCTCCAATCACTGATAGTGTTTGACAACAAGTTTGTACTGGCACATTAATATCTGAATGTGCTATATACACAATACAACAGTGGAGCAATTCTGGAGCAAACGATATACACAATAGGGGCAGATAAACATTCCCCAAATTCCCAGTGATGTGCATGGGGCATATAATAACCCCTTGAATTGTAGAGAGGTCCCCAGTACAATGAATTGGAGATCATCATAGCATTCAAGGAGTTAAAAGTCCCATTTAAATCAATAAGTATTTTTATTTGTCTCCTGCAATGTTTTTAGTTTACACCAGAATTGCTTTTGACTTTGGAAATATGTCCCTCTAGTTTCCCTCTACAAACCATTATGTGATAGGACACTGTAGCAGGTAGTGTGGATTTAGATTTATTATATAAACTCTTAGATAAATACTTTGCATTACTGAGTCTTATGAAGTTCTGCTTTAACCCATTGGCTGCTGGACATGTTACCATCACATTGCAACTCCACTTGTCCAAGAAGTCTCTACCGGCCTCTGTGAGACCTGTCATTACTGCTGTGTGTGCAGTGATCGGCTCCATCACATGATCACTGATAGGAACATGGAACCAAATAATAACTACTATTAACCCATTGGTTGCTAGAGCTGTCTCCTTTACAGTGAGTATCAATGTGTCCAGTGGAACCCCAGGGTTCTATGAAGAAGATCACGATACATGTAAGTAATGGGGGGGGGGGGCAGTGGAACAAGGAATCCACCTTATAAGGAAAAAGATACATTTACCTGCTTAATGTTACCTGATATATCAACATAATAAGTTACCAGTACCAATTGGAATTCTAATACAATAACTACTTGTATGTTAGAGATGTATCTAATGCATTGTGAAGCAATGGGTTAGTGTTCTCTCTCTCGTATCCAGGGGTTAATAGGTTTGATTGTTGGGGTTCCATGTGAATTTCATTGTGAAACAATATGGTTCCTACAGCAGATTAAGCTTTAGAACCACTACTCCAATGCTTCTTTAGGATGATGGGAATTGTAGTCCAACACAACAGCTGGGGGGGGGGTCACGTTGCCCACACCTGGTCCATTCGCTGGAAGCCTGAGCTGGCATTGGATGCAGCAGTACATTAATATAATTCTTGGTGATATTAATTAACACTTATTTTACTTTTGGAGATCCCTCTCTGGGAGTTCTAAGTGTATTTATTGAATGTAAAATGAGACAGTGACAATGTAACACAATAGCAAGTCTTGTACTGACCAATAGATTTTATGCTGTGTATTGTGGTGCAGAGCCTCTCATGTCACTCTAATGTCCTTTTACAAGGCCATGGACTTGTGTTATTGGTCAGCAGGTTATTACTATTAAATTGATAATGAAGCTGATAAAATGTGTGGGAACCGTAACCTCAAATTATATTAATATAGAATGTGGTTAAAGGGATAGTAATGTTTCACAAAAACAGCAGCTCCAATTAATCTTCACAGTATTTGGGCCATGGAGAGTGGTATAACAATACTGTCAGAGTTGTAGTTCAAGAATAATTGAATGATAAAGTTTCCCCCTCCTGTCCCTTTTACCTAGTCTAAACTGCCTCCCCTCAGATGTGGAATCAGGCTCACAGACCAGACAGCCCACAGCAAGGGACAATCTTCTATCTGTGAGAACAGTGAAAGCCCTGCCCAACTTGACAGGTTTTTCCCTTGCTAATTGAAGATTGTTCTCCTTTAAACATTTCCAGAATTCCACTAGATGGCGATGTTATATTGAAAGAAGAATTCACTTTATATTACAAGTGCAGCTAAACTATGGAAAGAGGTGATCTGGGGGAAGCAGATGCAGAAGTCTGTTATCAGATACAAGATTTATTTTATTATATTTTCAGGTTACATTCTATTATTCATCAATAAAAATTGTTCTTATAATAACCGGTAAATGTATCTTGGTTCAGTTTGGCATTATTGAGAAATGAGCACCATAAAACATGGGAATAAGAAGAGAGGTGGACAGAAGGCAAATCCCCCTATATACACATTTTCATTTGAATTTGGTGCCCCCCCTCATATGTGGAACAGACCACCTGAGTGACGAAGTTAAAACAACAGCTGCTGCCAAGTGTCAGTGCAACAGTGATCTGACAGACACAGATATGATCACTTCTTATTACCCCTCACCTGTCAGGTCACCTTTGTCTTCTTCCTGTTATAGAAATACAAATAAAGTTTGTTATAAGATAGCTCCCTCTTGTATGTTGGCTGCAGGACCGTCTATTTCCAATGAACCCCTCACACATCTGACTTTGTGTCCTCATGTGAGAAGGGGTAAAGCACTTGGGGGGAGATTCACTAAACGTTGATAAAGTAGTGATAAAGAGGTGATAAAGTGGAGATGACTTCTCCAGTTTATCACTTCTTCAGTTCCTATGTTATTCTACGGATCCTATTCACTAAGATCTCTAAAGTTGAAGAAATCTTAGTGCATTGGCTCCATAGAATAACATAGGAACTGGAGAAGTGATAAACTGGAGAAGTCATCTCCACTTTATCACCTCTTTATCACCTCTATCACCGCTTAGTGAATCTCCCCCCAGGACATCCAGCTAACAGGCAGTGAGTTTAGAGAGTGATAGTGTAAGCGGGTGGGGGAGAGAGCGGGTGAGGATGTCACCAAAAGCCGTTAATGTTCCATAGCCTCAATCTGACCCTGTAAGCCATCATTAGCCCTAACCTTGCATGTTCATTTGTGATGGATTATTGCTCTGCTGGTGTCTCATGTTGGTGTATTGCCCTGCGTATTCATTTGTGATGGATTATTGCTCTGCTGGTATCTCATGTTGGTGTATTGCCCTGCATGTTCATTTGTGATGGATTATTGCTCTGCTGGTATCTCATGTTGGTGTATTGCCCTGCTTGTTCATTTGTGATGGATTATTGCTCTGCTGGTGTCTCATGTTGGTGTATTGCCCTGCTTGTTCATTTGTGATGGATTATTGCTCTGCTGGTATCTCATGTTGGTGTATTGCCCTGCTTGTTCATTTGTGATGGATTATTGCTCTGCTGGTATCTCATGTTGGTGTATTGCCCTGCGTGTTCGTTTGTGATGGATTACTGCTCTGCTGGTATCTCGTGTTGGTGTATTGCCCTGCTTGTTTATTTGTGATGGATTATTGCTCTGCTGGTATCTCATGCTGGTGTATTGCCCTGCTTGTTCATTTGTGATGGATTATTCCTCTGCTGGTATCTCATGCTGGTGCATTGCCCTGCTTGTTCATTTGTGATGGACTATTGCTCTGCTGGTATCTCATGTTGGTGTATTGCCCTGCTTGTTCATTTGTGTTGGATTATTGCTCTGCTGGTATCTCATGTTGGTGTATTGCCCTGCTTGTTCATTTGTGTTGGATTATTGCTCTGCTGGTTTCTGATGTTGATGTATTGCCCTGCTATTCTCGTGTACTGTTATATTGTTAAGCCCCTCTCTTATTATACTGTACTGATATCTTAGCACATTTCCTGGGCTTGGAACCCAGTTGAATTTGTATCAAATGAAAACTAAAATAAAATCTGGTGCGGAACCCAAGTAGCACCTTGTGTATCAATGAAAAGCCACATATTTTCTTTAAAGGCAAAGTAAAAGGAAAATTACGTTTACAATTTCAAAATGCAAAATAATCTGAGAATTATTTTGTATTTTTAAATTGTAAACTTAATTTTGAAAACTATACCTTTATCTATGATGTCATTTCTTTGGGTATATAAGGATTCTCTTTGTACTCTGACAAAGGCCCAAGGTACGGCTGAAACGTTGATACACTAAATTGCAAATTTTTTAAACATTTGGAAGTCCTTTGCATGGGCGGATTGTCCTATCGGGGGATCCGGCATCTCCCGGTGGGCCGCTAGATCATGGGCCGGTGGGGAAGATCAGAGGATCTCACCTCACCGTCCCACGATATTTTGAAGGAGAGGTCTGTGTTGCCACCGGTCATTCCACAGATGTACTTTGTGATTATTATTGTGAAGTGATTGACTCCTTCCCAAGAACTCAGAATGTGTGGGTTGTCAGTACCTGACAGAAGAACTGTGTAACTATTGTTTTTACAGCATGACTTGAGGAGTTGGTGGGGTGGCTGTGGCATGTGTGGGCAGGCTATGACTCTTGTCATCTCCTCCAACTAACATATTCCTCTGCAGCAGGAGCAATAGGTGTTAGTTCAAGGAAAGTAAATCCTGGAACATTATCTGACACATGACGGTTCCTTGTATAATGTGCCCCAGAGCCCTGGGAACTTCATCTAGTTTTGGCACCTCTGACATGTTGATGATTTGTCCCCTAGTCAGACCTGTTGTTGCGCTTCAGGTTGGATCTCAGTGAAGAGGTGTCTACTCCTGGGTGGGAGCCTGCTTTCCTCCTGCTCACATGCTTCTTTCACAGACAACAGAAAGGAAAATGTTTAGCTTTTTAGTCCCTGGCATCTTTGGTCAATTTATTTTTAATAGTTTATATTTTTTATTAACTGTCCCTATCAGCAACAAAAAATTACACTCATCATGCAACTGCGTCTTTCCCCACTTTCTCCTAACACACAGAACAGCCAGCAGAAAGCAGCCTGTGTCTTCCCAGTTACACAAAATGTTGGGGTATTTGGGGTAAATCTCCTTTGCTCCCTTCTCACAACTCCAGATCCCCCGGACACAGAGATAACAGCGAGATCAAGAAGGAACTAGAATCACCTCTACCTGTCTCAGGTAACAAAGATTTTAGGGTAATTATGTAAATCTCCTTTCTCCCTTCACACTCCCCCAGGATGCCCCCAGACTCCCCTAACAAAGAGAACAAATGCCACAAGAGTCCTTAAACTACACACCCTCTTCTCTTTATTTGTCTATCCTACCTTGGTCAGAATTGAGCTGTTTTCTCCACCTCTCACATACACATAATGACAAGCTGCTGGAACCTGACTCCCCTTTTATACTATCCCTGTGTGAGAAGAGAGTAAACCTGCCATGTGGTGTGGAATTCAGTCTTATCATTAATATCAATGCAACGAGCTAGCGTGGAAACCCAGAAAATTTGCACTTTTTGGTATTTTTTTGCCTGTTTCAGTTTGATGTGAAAAATTCTGCCCATCCCTAATTCTGATTTCTTTTGCAAATTGTTAGTAAATAGCATTAAATAAGGTGCAAATGAACAACCCATTCATTTCTTCACTGCCCTCTGCTTAGTGACGTCTTCTTCAGTTGGAGAAATGTTGCGGTAGGCAGCTTAATACAGAGGCCAAAGGCCGGTTCAGCATCAGTACATTGATTCCAGTATGTATTCCTAGTTATAGGGGTACAGTGTTATCTATGGATAAAGTATCAGACTAGTAGAGTAATAGTGATACCTTTATTGGATACAGGAGAGTAACTGCAGGGCCTGCAGAAGGTACAGTTGTACCACAGTCCGACATCCAAGGGAGCCCCATCTTCCCAAGGATCCAAGAGATTCTAGTTATGTCTCTGTGACAATATGTTTGTGTTGGGGGCACCAGGGATCTCCAATGATTAGTTATGACACTGATTGCCTAACTGAATATGTTTAGAGTGCAAGCTTTCAAGACTACTTAGGTCTCTTCATTAGGTATGCATGACAAAGAGACTGAAGTGGTACGGAGAGCTTGCACTCCAAACCTATTCAGTATCATTTTTACTCTACCAGTCTCCAGTGTTTACTCTAGCACAGAATCATATTATTACTTACCCCTACAGTGTTATTGGATTTATTGATTTGTTTTTAAGGATTTGTGAACATGATGGACATGATAGTATAACAGATCTAACTATATATATATATTTGTCTCATCTGGAAACAAATAACTAACGTGTGAAATCCCAGATCACAGACTATAACACGTTACCCTTAGTGACACTTTATAGTAAAGACTGGACAGGTTATATATCATCTCACCCATAGTGTATCATTATATTATCATACAGGAAATTATTTGCATCCGTTATACATATAAACACTCACACATTTCCTTCTAGTCTGTGGGGATATAAATGTGTCATTGTGCAGTCAGTGGCTCAGTGATCTGTATCAGTCCTGTGTGCAGTGATCAACATGATGTCACACAGCTGTATTCTGCCTGTATTAATGCTCTGGATTCAAGGTGAGGATTACATTATATTTAATGCTCTCAGTCATTATAACATATATAACAACATTAACATTACTGCATTTAGTAGACAATTTCCAGCACACGTTTCATTACTTTATCCTGAGTGTATTCCAGTGGTCAGTGTGATATCTGTTATTTAAATGGACGTTTTGAATATAAACTTCATGAAGACAAGGACTTTTCAAAAACAAACAAAACAAATCAGATTTTCTTTTCATTTGATTCTGAAAGGAAATTCAGCAAATTAAACATTTGAATTGAAAAATAATATAAACATGAAGATGACTATTTGCTGTAATATTGCAGTAGATCAGTGATGGGAAACATGTGGCTCTCCAGCAGTTGAGAGCAACAGTTCCTAGTGTCCCCATCCAGGAAGTGGATGATGAGAACTATGGTCCCCAACGTCTGGAGAGCCACATGTTGACTACCCCCATGCAATATGAATTTAGTACAATGCCGCTACTTAAAGGGATAGTAATACTTAAAATGTAAAAAAAAATATGTTGTAGGGTTTATCCCCCTGAGTAAAACAAGGGTACTCCCACTGCTGAAAGGTGTTTCATTCAAAAGTTATTAATTTTCAAAGTTGAATTTTTTAGGTGCAATATCACAGTGGCCTGAAATTGTAAAGTGGCGCTGTTGCTACACGATCCTATGGACAGCTCTGGTCAGTTGACCATAAATCTCCATAGGATGGTGTAGCAACAGCGCCACTGTACAATTTCAGGCCACTGTGATATTGCACCTAAAAAATTCAACTTTGAAAATTAATAACTTTTGAATGAAACACCTTTCAGCAGTGGGAGTACTCTTGTTTTACTCAGGGGGATAAACTCTACAACATATTTGTTTTTACGTTTTAAGTATTACTATCCCTTTAAGCTGATGTACTACAGAGAGATGGAGAAATTCTTGAGCAAACCAACAAAATCACAGGGGAGAAATAAAAGCTGAATTTAAATTATAGGGAATTTTTAACAACCTGAGTGCAAAAGTAGTTTCCAATGAATTATAGATCTCTTCAGCATTGATTGGGTTAAAACACATCTAAATCAAGTAGAATTTTGGAAATTATTATTTTCCTTTGTTGTGCAGTTAGTTTTCCCCAGAGCTGGTCGTTTTTTTATTATATAAACTTAATGCGTTTCATGTTATTTCTGTCCCATCACTCAGGTTCCTATGGACAGATTGTGATGACTCAGACTCCTGATTATGTGTCCGTGTCACCAGGAGAAAGTGTCACCATCACATGTACATCCATTCGCAGTCTTCTTCATTCTGATTCTCGTAATTACCTAATCTGGTACCAACAGAAACCAGGACAGTCACCAAAGCGTTTAATCTATTATGCCAGCACCAGAGATACAGGGGTCCCATTCTTTCACTGTCCCACTAGTAGTCACAGACCCATAAATCCACTGAATGACACCCACTATCAGAATGGTAGTCATAGAAGCACACATACAGTCTATGACTTCCCCATACCTGGGAACTTTGATATTTGGTCTCCCCGGAGTGGAGTCCTGTTGTGCCACTGGGGAAGAAAAATGAAGTGATTTGCATCAAAAGGGGGGGCTTAACCATGAGTGGGGCGGGGCTTAACAGGAAGAAAGTTCTGTAAAAGAAAGTTGTAAAACTAGGCTGGGGAAGGAGGAGAATTGGGTGGGGAGTAGGAGGAACACAGCGGGAAAGAGCAGAATTAGGCAGAATTTCAGCAGAAACTCCCCACACCTAGATACTCAGCCTCTGCCCTGGAATCCAGTAATGAAGTGTCAAAACCGAAGTCTTTGGGGTAAATCCAGAGTATTCCCAGCTATGGACATCCCCAGTTACACTGTCTCAGTTGTAGTCAGAGAAGCAACATATACTGTCTGACACCCCGGCCTTGTTACATTGTTCCAGTGTTAATACCAGAACCAAACATATACTGTCTGACACCCCAGCCTTGTTACACTGTTCCAGTGTTAATAACAGTACCACACATATACTGTCTAACACCCCAGCCTTGTTACACTGTTCCAGTGGTAATAACAGAACCACACATATACTGTCTGAGACCCCAGACTTGTTACACTGTTCCAGTGTTAATAACAGAACCACACATATACTGTCTGACACCCCGGCCTTGTTACATTGTTCAAGTGTTAATAACAGAACCACACATATACTGTCTGACACCCCAGCCTTGTTACACTATTCCAGTGTTAGTAACAGTAACAAACATATACTGTCTAACACCCCAGTCTTGTTACACTGTCCCAGTGTTAATAACAGTACCACACATATACTGTCTAACACCCCAGCCTTGTTACACTGTTCCAGTGGTAATAACAGAAACACACATACACTGTTTGACACTCCCACTATGTCCCACTGTCTTCTGGGAGTCAACGAACCACACATACACTGTCTGACACTCCCACTATGTCCCACTGTCTTCTGGGAGTCACAGAACCACACATACACTGTCTGACACTCCCACTATGTCTCACTGTCTTCTGGGAGTCACAGAACCACACATACACTGTCTGACACTCCCACTATGTCCCACTGCCTTCTGGGAGTCACAGAACCACACATACACTGTCTATCACCACAGTGTTGTTCCACTGTTCCAGTAGTAGCAGTAATAGAACTACACATCAGAAAGTGGTGGTAACTGAAATTGTCTGTAATCACAATAGTTCTCACGCCATGGCCATCAATTCTCAAACATGTTTCCGTCATTTTTTGCATTCAATTCCTCCAACTCCGTCAAAGGGAAAAAGCCGTCTTAAAAGTGGGTGTGGTTTAATCTATCATATTTTAAGGTGTTTTCAGAAAAAAATATTAGTTTCAACGTAATTTTTTTCCCGGTAAAATAAAAATGGTCTAAACTTGGAGAAGACAAATTAAACCTTTGAGTGACAGAGGGGTACGCAACGCATTGTTCTGCAATGTGTACCCCTCTGGCACTCAAAGGGCTAAAGTGCTGTTAGCAGGGGTGAGAAGCAATTTGTTGCTTCAATGATAGAAAAATGTCTTTATTTCTTTGAAAATTTTCATTTCAAAGACAAAATCAAAGACATTTTTAGCATCAGAATTTTTAAAGGCAACGTTCATCAATATCTTCTTACCGTCATTTTTATTTCTTTAGACGCATTTTCAAACGTGACAGATTTACTTCTGAAATTATTGTCCTTCTTTTACCACCAACTTTTTGAACATCTCGCCCTTAGTGTTTGAAACGGTAGCCTTCTTCCATTGTCCTATTGGTAGTCATAGAGCTACAAATACACTCTGTGACACCCCTACCTTTTACCCCTGTCCAGCTGGTAGTCACAGATCTACACAAACAGTCTGTCACCTAGCCTTCTCCCACTGTCCTACTGCTTGCCACAGACTCACACTTCTGTTGTGTCACTCCCAGCTTGGGCAAAGAGGGAGGTAACTGGGGGAAAGAGACAGTTGGGGGAGAGAGTGGCAATGGGAGAAGAGGAGTGGGAGAGAGATGGGGAGAACTGGGCCAAAGTAGGGGAGAAAAAGAGGCAATGTGGAGAAAGGAAGCTCAAGTGATCAGCAGACATGCACTATATTAACCCTTCGAGTGCCGGGTTCCTGTTGAGTTTGCTGATGAGCTTCTGTGACTGGAATGGTTAAAGAACAATTACTTTAATTAGGATACAATCCCATTATTCACCCCCATTAACCCTTTGAGTTACAGAAGTAAGTGTGAGTGGCATCAAGTGTATGTGTTTAACCCTTTGAGTGCTAAAGGGTTGTGCAATTCCAAAAGATTAATGGGGAGGAGAAGGGAGCTCAAGTGTAATGGCTGGTTGTCTCCTATAACTCTGGGGGTTATACACTAAGGAGTGATAAAGAGGTGATAAAGCGGAGATAATTTCTCCAGTGATATCACTTCTCTACTCCTATGTTATTCTATAGAGCCAGTGCACTAAGATCTATAAATCTGGAGAAATCTTAGTGCTTTGGCTCTATAGAATCTAAACACAATAGGGTGGAATTGCACAGGCTGTATAAAATGTACTCAAATATAGACTATATAGTCCAGGTGCACTCAGGGCCAAACATTGCTAAACACACAAAATTATGGGGAAGTGTAATGGTAACCAAATTAACCCCCCCCCCCCCACACACACACACACACACAATCAATTGAGGCACACTCGAGTACCATAAAATAAAAAAACTTTATTCATACACAATATGGTTCAATAATAAGACTTCATATGTATGTTTGTGTGTGTGTGGAGTGCGATACATTAGGAAATGGAGAAGTGATATCACTGGAGAAGTCATCTCCTCTTTATCTCCTCTTTATCACCTCTTTATCTCCTCTTTATCACACCTTAGTGAATAATCCCTTTGAGTTCCAGAGAAGTGTCCATTGTATTTGACACACACCTGACAGTCAATGGGTGAAAATAAGTTAAAGGTAATATCAGTAACACAGAAAATTGCTCAGTTTGTTACTTTTTTATGGGAATTCCCGCCTATTGCAGAATCATAGATTTTCTGCCTTTTCGATAACATTACAGATTTTCCTGTTTTCCATCTATGTTTCTATAGTGACAAGAATTCCCCACTGCCGTGATACACACCTGGAACTTCCCACACGGGCACCGCTCTTTGTGTTCTACTGGACCTTCCTGCTTGGGAATCCTCTGGGCCATATTCACAGAGGTAAAGGTGGAACAATTCTGTGGTAAACCAACTGCTCCATACAAAGCAAAGAAACACGTACATTGAATAAATTGGGGATTGTAACCCCTTAAATGCTAGAGAGGTCTCCAATGCATTGCAAGGCAATGTACTGGAGACATGGGCATCTGCAGAAATGTTTCCTCCCAGCCACTATGCTAGAGGTCTCCTGTGTGTTGCAAAATTCTCTAGCATTCAAAGGATTAAAAGGCCCATTTAAATCAGTGGTGATCTGGGGAATTTTAATTTTTTTCTTATAATGCAGTTAGTTGTCTCCACTTTCGTTTTGCACACTGTGCCCATTGGCTGTAATGATTCTGAATACATCACTGGGGGGGAGATGCACTAATGGTCGGTGCTGTGGCGTTGTGTCCCTGCCAATGTGTGGTGAGCACATCACCTTGCAGATGGAGTCACACATCACTATATGCATGATGAAGTAAGTATGTAAGGGGAGGGGAGAATGTGCTCATTAGAATGGAGGGTTGTCGCACTGCTGGTGATGTATAAGGGACGTCCTCCTTACACATCATCGGGCCATCGAGAGGGTAATGGATAACTACAGAGGTGGAGATAAATTATTGGGATTAAGACAAAAGGAGACATATTGGATAAATAAACTTAAAACCATGGCCCCAGATGGTTTGAGCATTAATACTGATTTTGAGCAGCTTTTATTTAAAATATTTAACATGTTCTATATTATTTTAACTATTTTAGATATTTTCATGGGTGGATTCATTCTTCTAGGATATTTACATATATATTTTTACATTTTTTCTTGTGGGTTTAGTTACTCTGTGGCACTTCTTATGGTCTTTACTTTTATTAAATATTTTTTAAACTACATTTACATCATGATAACTTTTATTCATTTGTTTATTTAACTTGATTTTCCTGATATTTTATATTTGTGAAGTACATGCAGAAGCAAGTCAAGTTTTGCCCCAGACACTGACTGATACTGTATTATTTTTTTCCCTGATGAAGCGAGTAATTATCTCACGAAACGCGTTGGAAATCTATCTATACTATTTTTATCATTAAAAGTTTACTCTATATTTGATTTTTATTGCTGCGCTGGTTTATGCTTTTTATAGTTGGAGTATAAGAACTCTGTTGACACTCTGAATTTTCCATCTGTTCTGCCAAAACATACACACTATACAAAGCGAGCCGACTTGACCCGCATGGAAGCACCAGACCTCACAGCGGACAGGAGTCAATCGTTAATAATCTATCCCGTGATCACAGGCAGGAATTCATCGCAAAGGATTATAGAGAAGCCAGCGTCACTGAAGGACCATCAATACCAGGATTCTTCTGTATACTATTTATAAGCACATCTTTAAGAAGTTATCCGGTGAGTGCATGCAGTAATAGCGGGGGATTTGTTATTACCTTTTAATACAGTGTACATTTAGAGGATGCGCTTCTGTTTTTCTTTTCATGATACTGTATTATAATAGATAGGAGATGAGGAAATCCCATTCAATTTATTTTATGTAGATAATTGGTGTGGTGCTACATTTTCTGGTGGCCAATAGATGTCAGTAGTGACAACTGAATTAGTGATGTTTCCCTGATGGTGTTGTGTGTCACTCATTCTGTTTAAATTATTTCTTCTTATCTTTCCTGTATTCATATGATATGTTTTTTATTATAATTGTTTTAAGGAGAATTTTTTATCTTATTGTATAAACTAACCCATCAGCTGGTGACAGGGTGGAACTCAATCCAGAAGTCTTTAACTCACAGACACAAATGCTGCAGGTAGTGTGTGCAGCCCCATAGGCATTTAGTGTTTTGCTTGGACTTCCTTTACTAGTGTA
Organism: Rhinophrynus dorsalis; assembly: GCA_037306005.1. Taxonomy (NCBI): domain Eukaryota; kingdom Metazoa; phylum Chordata; class Amphibia; order Anura; family Rhinophrynidae; genus Rhinophrynus; species Rhinophrynus dorsalis. The sequence continues at coordinate 34,406,977 of CM074718.1, forward strand.
AATGTTTTTTATGCGTGCAGCCCAAAGAGAATGAACCGCAAGACTCCAAATCTCACAGTACAATCAGCAATGGAGAAACTGAGTTACATGATTACCCTCCACATGGTACCCATCTGCCAGGAGAAAGACATCTATTCCTCCTGATTTCGCTCTGACCTAACCCTGCTTGTGGTTGGTTAATATTGAGCATGCACAGTGTTACACTCAACTTTTGGAAATGTAATTACAGCTGCAGGTCCTCTCCAGCTTGGCTTTGGCTCACCCCTCCCTCCAACTGCTGAACTGAGCCAGACATTTGACCGGAGCCTCCAATGGCTTCCATAGTAGTAGCAGCCCACTGGCCCAGATGTATCATTGGCCTGGGAGGCAATTAACACCAGGCCAGCTCTACCCTGTCCAATACATGTAAGGAATACTGCACATCTATGCATAACAAACCAAGACGTAGACACCATGAATTCTCACACTGGAAACTGCTGTTGTATTCCTGGTGCTGAGTATACTCATGCATCATGCTGATGTAAATATGCACACTTGTATCTTGTTCCTCAGTGCACACTACTGTCCCACACAGAAACCAGTGCTCAACCAATGTCCAGTTCTAAATGTGATTCATTGTTTGCTGGAAGGCAGGGAAAGATGTTTCCATCTTGTTTGTGTTGTCCTTTTGCTATATACAGTATGCATATGTCTATAATGAGCAAGCAAATTCATCTGAGACTGCAGGGGAGGATGGGGCAGTTGATACTACAGCCTGCATATGCTGCTGTACCTAATGTTTGGGAATGTCCATCACTTAATGACTGCAATACTGCAACTGTGTGTGTCACTGATCTGACTCAAAGCAGTAGACAAAGGCAAAGCTATGGAAAAATGCAATCTGGAATGACCCCTCTTCACTTTTATTTATTTTTTTTTTCCTGGTTGCACTTTAAGGCTGAACTGTTTACAAGTGATCACCATGGAGACCTGTACGAGACCCTAAACTAGGAGCTTATAGAACCCCCACATAGTAAACCTAGAGCAGGGCTTCAATTTGGAGCTTAATAGAAAATGGTGCAACTTGAGGTTCCGGGAATGTACATAGGCTGACCTGTGACTCCCTTCCATGGCACTGACCTTCTCCTGGATCACCTTCGCTTTCGCATTGGTTGATGATAATGTCCCAACAACTTCCCTGATCAGGTCCCAACCAGCCAGTGTCTGCCATTGGGATGATCCCGATTCTCCTGCCACCGCCACTTTTGTCACAGCATAGAATATTGACAGATCTCATACTGACATTAACAATTTGAGTGCCAGAGGGGGTAGCCATGACATTGCTTTGCAATGCTTTTGCTAACCCTCTGGCACCGAATGGTTTAAGTCATGAAATTGAGACAGCAGCATGTTTTGAGTCTGCAATGGGATGTAGTGCCTTTTTACCTGGACCTGCTTCCCTCAATTCAGTTCTCCAGAGCTAATGGCAAACAAAAGCTTCCACCAATCTTCCTCTTTAGCAATAAATAACATTACAGAATTCCTTTTATATCCTCCATCATATTCTCTCTACATTCATTTTGCAAAATCACTGTTTACTTAGCCACTCAGATGCTTTCAAAGAACAAACTCCCAAAAACACATTGATCAATACTGAAATCATTAATACTTCAGCAGGGAGAAAATTATTGTATCAGATGGCCACAGTCACACTGGATGGTGGATTTTATTGCAAACTATAAAAGATGACCCTGCTGAGGTCTAAAGTGAGAGACTGGTATTAAGATGGCCACCTGCAATGGAATCTAAAGTAATCAAGAACTTTTTATGTGATGCATATCTGTTCTATGACCTATGTAATGTTTCTGTATATAAGATATATGTATACATATATATCCTATATAATAATTTGCTAAAACGCTGAGTGTGCTGCAGTCATGCGCAGTGGAGACTGCCCGTGATGAGGCTGATGCAGAGTGGGGCGCTCCGAAAGAGCGTCCCGCTCTGTATCAGCCACAACGCGGGTAGTCTCTACTGAGCATGACTGCACCGCAACCGGCTGGCACTGTATCAGCCTGGGCGTGGGCAGTCTCTACTGTGCATGACTGGTCCGCGACCGGCTGGCAGTGGCACTGTGGCCCATGTAACGGGCTCTTCAACTAGTGTATATAAAGTAGAGCTGGAATCAGCACTCTCAGGGAGCTTTTACTTAATGCAATAGATGATTTATTGAAGAGATCAACGTTTTGATACCAGTAGGGATCTTTATCATGATTATTACACTATCTGGCACCCAGGCATTCTTCTAAATTATCTTGAGTGCATCCTTTTCTACAAATTTATATATATATAATTATACAGGGCCACTAGCCAATGGCGAATGAAAATTTAGCCCTGGCGAGTAGAAATTCAGCCCTGGTGGGTATGTTATGGCTTGCAGTGGCGAGTAACTTTTCAGGTCTGGCTAGTAGAAAAGGACTTCAAATTTTAAGCATTTTTATCATGATCATCAACATCAGCTGTTGTTGTTCTACTGCAGGATGAAGGCCTCCTCAGCAAGACTCCAAAACCTTCTGCCCTGTGCCTTCTGTTGCCACTGTGTACCAAGAAATGTGGTCATTTTATCTATCCATATTGTCTTTGGTCTTCTTCTTGGGCATTTAGTATCAAGTGACATCCATTCCAAAATGTGTTTAGTCCATCTACAGTCAGTCTTCTTGCTATGTGGACTGCCCATTTCCATTTCAGACACTTTATTCTATCAATTATGCCATCGACCTCTGTTTGCTGATTAATCCATACACACTTATTCTGTCTCTTTTTGTTATGTTTACAATTTGCCTCTCTATGCTTCTCTATGTAACCTTAAGTTTGTTTATGGCTTTGACATGTTGTGTCCATAATTCACAGCCATATGTAAAGACTGGGAGGACACATTGGTCAAAAACCTTTCGCATGAGGCAGAGTGGTAAATGTGTCTTAAAGACTGGACTACTAAGTTTTCCAAATGCTTTCCATCCCGACTTTATTTGTCACTCAGTTTCCATCATAATGTTCCCATCTGTTAACATTTCTTGTCCAGGGTAAAATAATTGTCCACTTCTTCTAGTTCTTGTCCATCTACTGTGATTTTCCTTTGGTATGGTACATTTGTTAAAAATGACTTGTGCCTTGTTGATATTCATTTTCAATTCAAGATTTTTGCTTTTCTCTTGTAGCTCTTCAATCCGTTCTTGCCTTTATTCAGGTCTGCTGGCAAGGAGTATGATATTGTCTGGAAAACAGAAGAGATGTTGGTAGTCTCCTTTGATTTTGTCCTTTTTTGTCCAAATTTAGTTTGCAAAAATTTTCTTTTAAACAGCTATAAAATATCTTTGGGGAGATTGTGTGTGAAGCACCTAAAATGTAAATGGGCAGGTTACATAGCAAGAAGACTTGATGATACATGGACCAAAGAAAATTTAGAATGGATTCCATCTGATACTTAACAGCCATAAAGAAGACCAATGACCAGATGGATCTTCATCTTGCAGTGGATCGACAACAGCTGTACATGGTTATGTTTTTAAATATATATATATATATATATATATATATATATATATACAAACAACCAAATCTGCGCTCCTCTATATGCTGTGAATAATGTGTGCCCTGTAATGGGCATATATAATAATCCTTAGTAAATCTAAGTAAAATAAGTGAGAATTTCGTCCCACGAATTGGCCAATCCATGTGTAAGCTTACCACCAACGTCAAGGTATCTCACTTTATGGTAAGTCCTACTCTAATACACTTACAAATACTATCTAAATTAAAAATCCCTGAAGAAAGATGTTATTTTGAAACGCGCCGGAGGGGACCTCTTAAATGTTATTTTGATGTTTTTATTCTTATTTGTAGGTCCCAGTGTAGTGCAATTAAAAACAACAGACATACAATAAAATAAAAAAGGTGTAGAGGAAGGACTTACCTGGTGCAGGAACCTTGTGGGCCTGCACTAATAAAGTGATTACATAGAGAACTATGTTCCATTTGTAACCTTCCCCAAAAGTCATGTGAGGGATGGTTGATACCAAACTGACAGGGGATATACACAATGGAACAGGCCAAACAGCCTGGTTCTTAAAGGCCAAGTGGGATAGAAAAGGAAAGGAATGGTGAAATAAAGTAAAGTGATAATGTGTTTTTATCTATGTGATTTAAGTGGATAAAATGAGAAGCTGCTAAAGTGAGCTAAAGGAGAAATATGTGCAATAACAGAAAAAGAGAAAAAAGCTCTCAGCGCTAACTCATCATGAAATATCCATATAATAAATATAAATAAATTATTAATATAAAGATGAAAGCTATAGATAGCAGCAAGAAATGAGAGGGTTCTCCAGTCCCCCTAACATTGGGCCTAAACCCAAAAGTGACAACACATACAAACAACCAAATCTGCGCTCCTCTATATGCTGTGAATAATGTGTGCCCTGTAATGGGCATATATAATAATCCTTAGTAAATCTAAGTAAAATAAGTGAGAATTTCGTCCCACGAATTGGCCAATCCATGTGTAAGCTTACCACCAACGTCAAGGTATCTCACTTTATGGTAAGTCCTACTCTAATACACTTACAAATACTATCTAAATTAAAAATCCCTGAAGAAAGATGTTATTTTGAAACGCGCCGGAGGGGACCTCTTAAATGTTATTTTGATGTTTTTATTCTTATTTGTAGGTCCCAGTGTAGTGCAATTAAAAACAACAGACATACAATAAAATAAAAAAGGTGTAGAGGAAGGACTTACCTGGTGCAGGAACCTTGTGGGCCTGCACTAATAAAGTGATTACATAGAGAACTATGTTCCATTTGTAACCTTCCCCAAAAGTCATGTGAGGGATGGTTGATACCAAACTGACAGGGGATATACACAATGGAACAGGCCAAACAGCCTGGTTCTTAAAGGCCAAGTGGGATAGAAAAGGAAAGGAATGGTGAAATAAAGTAAAGTGATAATGTGTTTTTATCTATGTGATTTAAGTGGATAAAAAGAGAAGCTGCTAAAGTGAGCTAAAGGAGAAATATGTGCAATAACAGAAAAAGAGAAAAAAGCTCTCAGCGCTAACTCATCATGAAATATCCATATAATAAATATAAATAAATTATTAATATAAAGATGAAAGCTATAGATAGCAGCAAGAAATGAGAGGGTTCTCCAGTCCCCCTAACATTGGGCCTAAACCCAAAAGTGACAACACATACAAACAACCAAATCTGCGCTCCTCTATATGCTGTGAATAATGTGTGCCCTGTAATGGGCATATATAATAATCCTTAGTAAATCTAAGTAAAATAAGTGAGAATTTCGTCCCACGAATTGGCCAATCCATGTGTAAGCTTACCACCAACGTCAAGGTATCTCACTTTATGGTAAGTCCTACTCTAATACACTTACAAATACTATCTAAATTAAAAATCCCTGAAGAAAGATGTTATTTTGAAACGCGCCGGAGGGGACCTCTTAAATGTTATTTTGATGTTTTTATTCTTATTTGTAGGTCCCAGTGTAGTGCAATTAAAAACAACAGACATACAATAAAATAAAAAAGGTGTAGAGGAAGGACTTACCTGGTGCAGGAACCTTGTGGGCCTGCACTAATAAAGTGATTACATAGAGAACTATGTTCCATTTGTAACCTTCCCCAAAAGTCATGTGAGGGATGGTTGATACCAAACTGACAGGGGATATACACAATGGAACAGGCCAAACAGCCTGGTTCTTAAAGGCCAAGTGGGATAGAAAAGGAAAGGAATGGTGAAATAAAGTAAAGTGATAATGTGTTTTTATCTATGTGATTTAAGTGGATAAAATGAGAAGCTGCTAAAGTGAGCTAAAGGAGAAATATGTGCAATAACAGAAAAAGAGAAAAAAGCTCTCAGCGCTAACTCATCATGAAATATCCATATAATAAATATAAATAAATTATTAATATAAAGATGAAAGCTATAGATAGCAGCAAGAAATGAGAGGGTTCTCCAGTCCCCCTAACATTGGGCCTAAACCCAAAAGTGACAACACATACAAACAACCAAATCTGCGCTCCTCTATATGCTGTGAATAATGTGTGCCCTGTAATGGGCATATATAATAATCCTTAGTAAATCTAAGTAAAATAAGTGAGAATTTCGTCCCACGAATTGGCCAATCCATGTGTAAGCTTACCACCAACGTCAAGGTATCTCACTTTATGGTAAGTCCTACTCTAATACACTTACAAATACTATCTAAATTAAAAATCCCTGAAGAAAGATGTTATTTTGAAACGCGCCGGAGGGGACCTCTTAAATGTTATTTTGATGTTTTTATTCTTATTTGTAGGTCCCAGTGTAGTGCAATTAAAAACAACAGACATACAATAAAATAAAAAAGGTGTAGAGGAAGGACTTACCTGGTGCAGGAACCTTGTGGGCCTGCACTAATAAAGTGATTACATAGAGAACTATGTTCCATTTGTAACCTTCCCCAAAAGTCATGTGAGGGATGGTTGATACCAAACTGACAGGGGATATACACAATGGAACAGGCCAAACAGCCTGGTTCTTAAAGGCCAAGTGGGATAGAAAAGGAAAGGAATGGTGAAATAAAGTAAAGTGATAATGTGTTTTTATCTATGTGATTTAAGTGGATAAAATTATCCACTTAAATCACATAGATAAAAACACATTATCACTTTACTTTATTTCACCATTCCTTTCCTTTTCTATCCCACTTGGCCTTTAAGAACCAGGCTGTTTGGCCTGTTCCATTGTGTATATCCCCTGTCAGTTTGGTATCAACCATCCCTCACATGACTTTTGGGGAAGGTTACAAATGGAACATAGTTCTCTATGTAATCACTTTATTAGTGCAGGCCCACAAGGTTCCTGCACCAGGTAAGTCCTTCCTCTACACCTTTTTTATTTTATTGTATGTCTGTTGTTTTTAATTGCACTACACTGGGACCTACAAATAAGAATAAAAACATCAAAATAACATTTAAGAGGTCCCCTCCGGCGCGTTTCAAAATAACATCTTTCTTCAGGGATTTTTAATTTAGATAGTATTTGTAAGTGTATTAGAGTAGGACTTACCATAAAGTGAGATACCTTGACGTTGGTGGTAAGCTTACACATGGATTGGCCAATTCGTGGGACGAAATTCTCACTTATTTTACTTAGATTTACTAAGGATTATTATATATGCCCATTACAGGGCACACATTATTCACAGCATATAGAGGAGCGCAGATTTGGTTGTTTGTATGTGTTGTCACTTTTGGGTTTAGGCCCAATGTTAGGGGGACTGGAGAACCCTCTCATTTCTTGCTGCTATCTATAGCTTTCATCTTTATATTAATAATTTATTTATATTTATTATATGGATATTTCATGATGAGTTAGCGCTGAGAGCTTTTTTCTCTTTTTCTGTTATTGCACATATTTCTCCTTTAGCTCACTTTAGCAGCTTCTCATTTTATCCACTTAAATCACATAGATAAAAACACATTATCACTTTACTTTATTTCACCATTCCTTTCCTTTTCTATCCCACTTGGCCTTTAAGAACCAGGCTGTTTGGCCTGTTCCATTGTGTATATCCCCTGTCAGTTTGGTATCAACCATCCCTCACATGACTTTTGGGGAAGGTTACAAATGGAACATAGTTCTCTATGTAATCACTTTATTAGTGCAGGCCCACAAGGTTCCTGCACCAGGTAAGTCCTTCCTCTACACCTTTTTTATTTTATTGTATGTCTGTTGTTTTTAATTGCACTACACTGGGACCTACAAATAAGAATAAAAACATCAAAATAACATTTAAGAGGTCCCCTCCGGCGCGTTTCAAAATAACATCTTTCTTCAGGGATTTTTAATTTAGATAGTATTTGTAAGTGTATTAGAGTAGGACTTACCATAAAGTGAGATACCTTGACGTTGGTGGTAAGCTTACACATGGATTGGCCAATTCGTGGGACGAAATTCTCACTTATTTTACTTAGATTTACTAAGGATTATTATATATGCCCATTACAGGGCACACATTATTCACAGCATATAGAGGAGCGCAGATTTGGTTGTTTGTATGTGTTGTCACTTTTGGGTTTAGGCCCAATGTTAGGGGGACTGGAGAACCCTCTCATTTCTTGCTGCTATCTATAGCTTTCATCTTTATATTAATAATTTATTTATATTTATTATATGGATATTTCATGATGAGTTAGCGCTGAGAGCTTTTTTCTCTTTTTCTGTTATTGCACATATTTCTCCTTTAGCTCACTTTAGCAGCTTCTCATTTTATCCACTTAAATCACATAGATAAAAACACATTATCACTTTACTTTATTTCACCATTCCTTTCCTTTTCTATCCCACTTGGCCTTTAAGAACCAGGCTGTTTGGCCTGTTCCATTGTGTATATCCCCTGTCAGTTTGGTATCAACCATCCCTCACATGACTTTTGGGGAAGGTTACAAATGGAACATAGTTCTCTATGTAATCACTTTATTAGTGCAGGCCCACAAGGTTCCTGCACCAGGTAAGTCCTTCCTCTACACCTTTTTTATTTTATTGTATGTCTGTTGTTTTTAATTGCACTACACTGGGACCTACAAATAAGAATAAAAACATCAAAATAACATTTAAGAGGTCCCCTCCGGCGCGTTTCAAAATAACATCTTTCTTCAGGGATTTTTAATTTAGATAGTATTTGTAAGTGTATTAGAGTAGGACTTACCATAAAGTGAGATACCTTGACGTTGGTGGTAAGCTTACACATGGATTGGCCAATTCGTGGGACGAAATTCTCACTTATTTTACTTAGATTTACTAAGGATTATTATATATGCCCATTACAGGGCACACATTATTCACAGCATATAGAGGAGCGCAGATTTGGTTGTTTGTATGTGTTGTCACTTTTGGGTTTAGGCCCAATGTTAGGGGGACTGGAGAACCCTCTCATTTCTTGCTGCTATCTATAGCTTTCATCTTTATATTAATAATTTATTTATATTTATTATATGGATATTTCATGATGAGTTAGCGCTGAGAGCTTTTTTCTCTTTTTCTGATATATATATATATATATATATATATATATATATATATATAATCATCATCTGCAGCCATTGTTGTTTCAGTGCTGGATGAAGACCACATCAGCAACTTTCCAGCTATTTTGGCCTTGTGCTTTCTCTAAAGCTAAGTGGTTTTGAAAGCTTCTGTTTCTAAAGCTAAGTGGTTTTGAAAGCTTGCACTCTACAAATGCACAGGTAACCAATAAAGGTATAATTTTCACTATAATTGACTCTAGGTTTTTCTATAGTTGACATGTTACTGTTTTACCACCTTTTACTTTTAGTGGTGAGATTAGCACTATTACACGCCTCAAGCTGGCAACATCACCTGGCACTTTAATCATGAGCCGGGAGTTTTACCCATTTATCCATTACCTAGTGACACTGATGTCTATAGCTACTAATTTTCTAATTGTAAAGTCAGTCAGCCATGAGATGGTCCACTCTTCAAGCCCACAGAAATGAAAAATCGAATAAGTTAATTAACTCTTAATACACTGGTATAGTTTTATTTACTTTTATTTCTCTGTTCAATTTCTTTTGATTTCTGTAGCTAAGTGTACAGTTAAAAGAAACTCAAACATTAACTTTTCTACTGTAAAAGTTCATAAAAACATAAATTCCTGTTCTAGAAATATCTGAATAACCATCAGCATTTACTCAATTAAACAGATGCATTAGCACAATCTTTCAAGTTAACAGTTTTAGTTTAATTCATATTTTAATTACAACTGGGGTATGTACTACTAATACACAAGTGTTGTTTTATTTTCAGAAACTAATTTAAACTGTTTTTCTGAACAAATGTTAATGTATTAATATCCATGTACTTTACTGCATCACCACCATCAGCATCAAAAATATACATTTTTCTCCCCCAGTGAATTACTGGTGACATCATTATCATCGTCACAAGAACTCCTTGTTTACCCCATTAGGAACTGGCAAAATGTAACATTTTCTCTGCATGGAAACTACTGCAGAATGACTGAGCTTCCATAGAGAAACAATGAGAAGCACATTTGAGAGATGCTGCTGGTGGCATTTAATTCAGTTTTTAAAGGGCTTCAATATAAGGAATAGTAATTTTGAAGTATTACTATCTCTATAAAGTTGTTGAGGATTGAGGCTTGGCGAATACTGGGTGGTAGGGAGTTCCAGAGGTAGGGGGCAGCAAGTGAGAAAGCTTTCAATCGTGAAACAGCGATTGTGGTTAAATATAAATAAATCACTCATTGATTCAGGGGAATGTAATCCAAGGATACCACTAATTACAATTGTTACGACTGTAACGATACAGATAGAAGTGACTGATCACATACAGGACTGCACTGCACAGGACACCCATTACACTAACACTAGGGGAAGGGAAAGCAGAGCAGCTAACAGCCTGGACTTTCCTTAGGACATAAATAAAGGCTGATGTACTAAGTACAAATGGAGTCATTCTGGGTTAAACCAACTGAATCATGGGGGACAACTGAAAATTCTTCATGGTTTTTAATGGGGCTTTTAAACACTTGAATACTACAGAACTATGCAACAATTTGCAAAGTCCCATTTAAAGGGTTACTAATGTCTAAAATGATTTTTCATTTTGAAGAGGCTAAAAAGTTGGCTTGAATGCAAAAAAACATATTTTTGAGAGATACATGCATTCAAGGTTCGATGTTTCTTGCTGTCAGCTGTAAAGGAGATCCATGTCGGCCGACGCGGAGGCTCTGCAGCAGAGCCGCAATCGTGTTATTGACAATGAATGACTTTATTGGAATGGTCTAAAATGTGTGCTTGGTTTTCAAGCACACATTTTAGACCATTCCAATGAAATTATTCGTTGTCAGTAACGTGATTGCGGCTCTGCTGCAGATCCTCCGTTTTTTTTGCATTCAGGTCAACTTTTTAACCTCTTCAAATTGAAAAATAGTTTATTTTAGAAATTACTAACCCTTTAATTAAGTAGATATTTGGGGAATTGCATTTGTCCCCCTGTGGTGAAATTGGTTTGTGCTTTGAGATTCATCCTATCGTAGGGGCGGATTTCCCAATAGACAGAGCACACAGCTTCCTAGAGCTCCAGATTATGAGGGGTGGAGCCTGAGCTGTTCTGGCCACACCCACAATCTGAACTGTGGGTGTACCAGAGCAATCTCTATGTCCCTGCACCAGTTGTATACCTCGTTGCAGGCTATTATTTATATCCCTTGATTTAATTAATTAATTAATTAATTGAGTTATTTATTTATTTATTTATTTAGTCCCTGCTTGGTATAAGTCAAGGGTATTTTCTGTGTTAGGAACATTTTGTATTGAAACTAGGGGCGGGGCCATGTGAGGAAAGGGGGTGTGGCCATGAGAGAAGATAAGGACATCTAGATTGCCTCGCCGTGGGGCACCTGGGATGTAAATCTGCCCCAATTATTACATGTCACCACATGAGCTGAGAAAATCACCAGTGTTCTGGAATCTGCAAATCCATTAACTCCTTAAGGACTGGCCTCACTGCACCTGGCCGGCAGTTCCATTGGATTCAGTGGTGTGCGTTATGTGCCAGGACTGTCACTGGTCCTTAAGGGGTTAAGGGCAAATCAATGTAAGCAATATAGATATCAACATCATGATCCCTTTACTTACACAGCACAGCAAGGGGCATTTATACCCACCTGATACCCAACAATGGGGAGATCCACTAAGCGGTGATAAAGAGGTGATAAAGTGGTGATAACTTCTCCAGTTTATCACTTCTCTAGTTCCTATTTTATTCTATGGAGACTATCCACTAAGATTTCTTCATCTTTGGAGATAATAGTGAATAGGTTCCATAGAATAACATAGGAACTGGAGAAGTGATATCACTGGAGAAGTTATCTCCTCTTTATCTCCTCTTTATCTTAGTGCATCTCCCCCAGGTGTCATTACTGACATTTTTAGAGTGATTCATAACATAAAAATGAGTTTTAGAACTCAGCTTTCAGTGAGTAAATGCCGTAATATGAATTATGGACACAAGGTGGCAGCAAAATATAACAAATGGTTTATACCTACAAAAATATCCACGTTACAAAGATATGTATTCAATGCAGATAATAACTTTGTTTACCCTTTGAGCGCCAGATGCTTGAGCAGAGCATTGCTTTGTTTGTCTTTGCTTTTCATCAACAAATTTCTCCCAGAGACTTCAAAGAGAATGTGCTAGAAAAAACGAATTAGTAACACTTTCTTCTGCAATGTAATCTGTCAAAATGTGATAAATGTGCAAAAACATGCAAAAATAAAACAAACTTCTGTCACAAAGTCTTTATGCACAAATCACATCCTGACAAAAAGAGCCACTTTCTAAATATTTATGATATATTTTATTATATGGTTCTTAAGAGGTTAATATTCACATGTTCCAGTGCCTTGTTCCCACGCACACGCCATCGTCACGTACACGTCATAATGTAAGCACACATATGTCACCTCACACATGCACTCACACACTCACCTCAGATTGCAGGTGGAATGTTCTACTGAAAGGACCTTCACACAGGAATTCCAGTGGGCTGAGGAAGGTTCTATCTTCTGCCCATTTCATTCCCACAATAAGCATTTATGACCATTCCTACCAGTGACAATGTCTATTATGTTTAGTAATAGATTAGAACTAAGGAAGGGTTGGGGTTGATGGGAACTGTACTCCATAACAGCTGGTAGTCCAGCAATTGTCTAACCCTGACCAAAGGTCTTGGTGGCAACTTAATGTGATAACAATGCCAAAGAATAGTATTATTTTTTGTTGTTGATTGAAAAAAATATTTTCATCAAATCCCACCTCTCAAACCTCTATGGTTTGGGAGATATTTGCATTTAAAGTTTCTCCCTCCCTCTCCTTTTCCTGATGTCGGCTGTAAAGCTGACAGCAGGAGATTCGAGTCGGCCGACTCGTGGAGGCTCTTTAGCAGAGCCGAAATTGCATTATTTAAAAAGAACTACTTCATTGGAGCGGTCTACTGAGTGTGCTTGCAAACCAGGCATGCTTTGTAGGCCACTCCATTGAAGTCAATCTTTTTAAATAATGCGATTTCGGCCTCGTTGAAGAGCCGCCGACTGATCACTGGACTGGGATCTCCTGCTGTCAGCTAAAGTGCCGACATCAGAAGAAGGGGAGGGAGGGGGAAAATTTAAATGTGAATATCTCTCAAACCATAGAGGTTTGAGAGATAGGATTTGCTGCAAATATTTTTTTTTTCCTCTACAATACAAAATAATATTATTCTTTGATATTACTGTTACTTTAGGTTTCTGGGTTATTTATGGTTCAATTTTCAGAACTCTCTAGCATTCAAGGGGCTAAATGACTCAATAAATTATTGATAGTTTGGGGAATGTTTATTTGTCCCTCAATGACAACAGCATAACAACATCACACAAGAGGAAATGTGTGACTCCTCCAGATCAGCTGATTATCTGCACTAATACACTGGCCTAAATCCCTGTGCCTGCACTTCCAGGTGTGTATGAGTGTGTGATTGTATTAGTGCATGTCAGCACGCACACCGCTATCTTCATGACTTTATTGTGAGAAAACACTAAACATCTCCCCTCTATTATGTACAGGGACATGAAGTAATGTTAATATAATATTGCCATATTATTAGTAAATAGCATTACATAAGTTGCAGAGGAATACACCAAATATTCCATAAGTTTCCCCCACTTCCCTCTCCTTAGTGCAGTTTTTTTAATTGGGAAAAATGTTGTAGTAGACAGCTTAACCCTTTACATGCAAGATGTGTATGCAACAAATTATGGAACAATGCAGCAAGTATTTCCTAGTTATTGGGGTACAGTGTTATCTATGGATAAAGACTAGTAGAGTAATAGTGATAACTTGTTTTAACTAACTGAATAGCTTTAGAGTGCAAGCTTTTAAGACCACTTAGGTCTATTCATTAGGTATGCCTGACAAAGAGATGAAAGTGGTCCTGAAAGCTTGCACTCTAAATCTATTCAGTTAGTCAGTAAAGTTATCACGTTTGCTGTACTAGTCTCCAGTGTTTATTATTAATACTTATCCCTACAGTTTTAGTAGATTTATTGATTTATAGAACAAGCTGCTGTCTCATTCAGAAACAACTGTTATTACATAACTAACATGTGAAATCCCAGATCACAGACTATAACACGTTACCCTTAGTGACACTTTATAGTAAAGACTGGACAGGTTATATATCATCTCACCCATAGTGTATCATTATATTATCGTACAGGAAATTATTTGCATCCGTTATACATATAAACACTCACACATTTCCTTCTAGTCTGTGGGGATATAAATGTGTCATTGTGCAGTCAGTGCTCAGTGATCTGGATCAGTCCTGTGTGCAGTGATCAACATGATGTCACACAGCTGTATTCTGCCTGTATTAATGCTCTGGATTCAAGGTGAGGATTACATTTTATTTAATGCTCTCAGTCATTATAACATATATACCAACATTAACATTATTGCATTTAGTAGACAATTTCCAGCACACGTTTCATTACTTTATCCTGAGTGTATTCTAGTGGTCAGTGTGATATCTGGTGTTTAAAAGGACATTTTTAACTTTTCGAGTGACAGAGAAGTAAACTATGCATTAGATACCTCCCTGTTGCTCAAAGGGTTAATAAAAACTTTATTAGGACAAACACTTTGCAAAATCAAACAAACAACCCAGATCTTCTTTTCATTTGATTCTGAAAGGAAATTCAGCAAATTAAACATTTGAATTGGAAAATAATATAAACATGAAGATGACTATTTGCTGTAATATTGCAGTAGATCAGTGTTAGTAAACATGTGGCTCTCCAGCAGTTAATGGCAACAATTCCTGGTGTCCCCATCCAGCCAATGGATGATGAGAACTATAGTCCCCAACATCTGGAGAGCCACAGGTTGACTACCTTATGCAATATGAATTTAGTATAATGCTGCTACTGAGGCTGATGTACTACAGAGAGATGGAGAAATTCTGGAGCAAACCAACAGAATCAAAGGGGAGAAATAAAAGCTCCAGTTAAATAAATGGGAATTTATATGGGAAGCTGTAACAACATGAAGTCCAGAGACGTCTCCATCACATTATATATCTCTCCAGCATTTTAGGGATTAAAAGCCTCTTTTAATTCAATCAGCATTTTAGAAAGTGTTATTTCCCCTCTGGTGCAGTTGGTCTCCTCCAGAATCCAGTTGTTTTAGTCCATCAGTTCAGTGTGTGTAATGTTATTTCTATCCCATCACTCAGGTTCCTATGGACAGATTGTGATGACTCAGACTCCTGACTATGTGTCCGTGTCACCAGGAGAAAGTGTCACCATCACATGTACATCCAGTAGCAGCATTAGCAACTGGTTATCCTGGTACCAACAGAAACCAGGACAAGCACCAACACTTCTTATCTATGATGCAACCGAACGCCATACAGGGGTCCCAGAGCGATTCAGTGGCAGTCGGTCTGGATCTGATTACAGTCTTACAATCAGCAGAGCGGAGGCAGAGGATGCAGCAGATTATTACTGTCAGCAGCAATACAGCTTCCCTCTCACACAGTGATACAGAGCCGTACAATAACCTTCCTCTTTCATTTCTCCTATAGAAGCTGTTACTATTAATGTTATGTTCATGTGTTATACAGCAGGTATATATGTAAGGATACATGCACCATGCACAGTACTGTGACACACATATATACAATGGCAAAAGTGGAGCAATTCTAGGGAAAAACAACTGCACATAAGAAAATAAATATTCCCAGGAGTGTCATTGATTTAACCCCTTGAATACTAGAGACGTCTCCAACACACTACAAAGCAATACATTGAAGACCTCTCCAGCATATTTAAATCAATTGGATTTTCTTACATTCCCTACTGTGCAGTTGTTTGCCCCAGAATTGCTCCATTTTACCTTTCTGCATATGAACCTGTACATTTCAGTTGATACATTTGATATAATAATATTAAAGGTTTCAACATCACATACCTCAACAATTCCCAGTAAATAACAGGAGACATCAAAGTCTAAATTAGAAAGTGACATATATTTACAGATTAAAATAATCTAAACACCAATAAAAGACACAATAATAAGACCCTATGGTACAGCATTGTTACTGATAGACCAAGTCCCCCAATTTCTGACAGACCCAGTCCTCCAATCACTGATAGACCCAGTCCTCCAATCACTGATAGACCCAGTCCTCCAATCACTGTTAGACCCATTTCCCCAATCACTAATACACCCAGTCCCCCAAATTACTGATAGACCCAGTCCTCCGATCACTGATAGACCCAGTCTTACAATCACTGACAGACTCTGTCCCCCAATAGTTGATAAACCCAGTGGCCCAATTGCTGGTAGACCCAGTCCTCCAATACTTGATAGACCCAGTTCGACTATCACTGATAGACCAGACCTCCAGATGCAGATAGAGCTAGCCCCCCAAAGACTTATAGACCCAGTCATTCAATCACTGATAAACCCAGTTCCCCAATGGTTTATAGGCCCAGTTCTTCAATCACTGATAGACCCAGTCCGCCATTCACTGATAGACCCAGACCCCCATGCACTGATTGACTCAGTCACCCTATCACTGATAGACCCAGTTCCCCAATTACTGATAGATCCAGTCCCCGCAATTCTTGACAGACCCAGTCCTCCAATCACTGACATGGTCTCAGTCCTCCAATCACTGATAGACCCATTCCTCCAAATCACTGATAGTGTGTGACTACAAGTTTGTACTGGCACATTAATACCTGACTGTGCTGTATACACAGTACAATAGTGGGGCAATTCTGAAACAAACCACATACACAATAGGGACAAATAAAATTCCCCAAATTCCCAGTGATGTGCATGGGGCATATAATAACCCTTTGAACTGTACAGAGGTCCCCAGTACAATGAACTGGAGATCAGCATAGCATTCAAGTTAAAGTTCCATTTAAATCAATAAGTATTTTTATATGTCTCCTGCAATGTTTTTGGCTTGCACCAGAATTGCTCCACTTTTGCTTTTGGAAATATGTCCCTTTAATTTCCTTCTACAAAGCATTATCTGATAGGACACTGTAGCAGGTAGTTTGGATTTAGATTTATTAAATTAACTCTTAGATAAATACTTTGCATTACTGAGTTTTATGAAGTTCTGCCTTAACCCATTGGCTGCTGGACATGTTACCATCGCATTGCAACTCCAAGTGTCCAAGAAGCCTCTACCGGCCTCTGTGAGACCTGTCATTACTGCTGTGTGTGCAGTGATCGGCTCCATCACATGATCACTGATAGGAACATGGAACCAAATAATAACTACTATTAACCCATTGGTTGCTAGAGCTGTCTCCTTTACAGTGATTATCAAGTTGTCCAGTGGAACCCCAGGGTTCTATGAAGAAGATAACAATACATGTAAGTAATGGGGGGAGGGGGCAGTGGAACATGGAATCCACCTTATAAGGAAAAAGATACATTTACCTGCTTAACGTTACCTGATATATCAACATAATAAGTTACCAGTACCAATTGGAATTCTAATACAATAACTACATGTATGGTAGAGATGTATCTAATGCATTGTGACGCAATGGGTTGGAGTCCTCTCTCTCGTATCCAGGGGTTAATGGGTTTGATTGTTGGGGTTCCATATGAATTTCATTGTGAAACAAACTGGTTCCAACAGCAGATTAAACTTTAGAACCACTGCTCCAATGCTTCTTCAGAATGATGGGAATTGTAGTCCAACACAAGAGCTGGGGGGGGTTGCCCACTCCTGGTCCATTCGCTGGAAGCATGAGCTGGCATTGGATGCAGCAATACATTAATTTAATTCTTGGTGATGTTAATTAACACTTATTTTACTTTTGGAGATTCCTCTCTGGGAGTTCTAAGTGTATTTATTGAATGTAAAATGAGACAGTGACAATGTATCACAGTAGCAAGTCTTGTACTGACCAATAGATTTTATGTTGTGTATTGTGGTGTAGAGCCTCTCATGTCACTCTAATGTCCTTGTACAAGGTCATGGAAATGTGCTTTTGGTCAGCAGGTTATTACTATTAAATTCATAATGAAGCTGACAAAATGTGTGGGATCCGTAACCTCAAATTATATTAATATAGAATGTGGTTAAAGGGATAGTAATGTTTCACAAAAACAGCAGCTCCAATTAATCTTCACAGTATTTGGGCCATGGAGAGTGGTATATCAATACTGTCAGAGTTGTAGTTCAAGTGTAATTAAATGATAAAGTTTCCCCCTCCTGCCCCTTTTACCTAGTGTAACTACTTCCCCTCAGATGTGGGATCAGGTTCACAGACCAGACAGCTCACACTAAGGGACAATCTTCTTACTGTGAGAACAGTGAAATCCCTGCCCAACTTGACATGTTTTTCAGGTTTTTCCCTTGTTAATTGAAAATTGTCCCTCTCTGCAATCTACTTGGACACCACTCTGCTGCTCTGAGATGAACAGTGTTACATCAGTAAAAGGGACAGGAGGGGGATACTTTATCATTCAATTACTCTTGAACTACAACTCTGACAGTACTGAAATAACACTCTCCATGGCCCAAATACTATGATGATTAATTGGAGCTACTTTTATTATGAAATATTATTATCCTTTTGTCTAATTGTTCTCCTTTAAACATTTCCAGAATTCCACTAGATGGCGATGTTATATTGCAAGAAGAATTCATGTTATATTACAAGTGCAGCTAAACGATGGAAAGAGGCGATCTGGGGGAAGCAGATAAAGCAGTTTGTTATCAGATACAATATTTATTTTATTATATTTTCAGGTTACATTCTATTATTCATCAATAAAAATTGTTCTTATAATAACCGGTAAATGTATCTTGGTTCATTTTGACATTATTGAGTAATGAGCACCATGGGAAGCGGGGTGCACAGAAGGCAAATCCCCCTCTACACACCCAGATATTTTTATTTGAATTTGGTGCCCCCCCCCATCATATGTGGAACAGACCACCTGAGTGACAACGTTAAAACAACAGCTGCTGCCAAGTGTCAGTGCAACAGTGATCTGATAGGCACAGATATGATCACTTCTTATTACCCCTCACCTGTCAGGTCACCTTTGTCTTCTCCCTGCTATAGAAATACAAATAAAGTTTGTTATAAGATAGCGCTGTCTTGTACATGTGGCTGCAGGACCGTCTATTTCCAATGAACCCCTCACACATCTGACTTTGTGTCCTCATGTGAGAAGGGGTAAAGCACTTGGGGGGGAGATTCACTAAGCGTTGATGAAGCAGTGATAAAGAGGTGATAAAGTGGAGATTACTGGTCCAGTTTATCACTTCTCCAGTTCCTATGTTATTCTACGGATCCTATTCACTAAGATCTCTAAAGTTGAAGAAATCTTAGTGCATTGGCTCCATAGAATAACATAGGAATTGGAGAAGTGATAAACTGGACCAGTCATCTCCACTTTATCACTTCTTTATCATCTCTATCACCGCTTAGTGAATCTCCCCCCAGGAGATCCAGCTAACAGGCAGTGAGTTTAGAGAGTGATAGTGTAAGCGGGTGGGGGAGAGAGTGGGTGAGGGGGTCACCAAAAGCCATTAATGTTCCATAGCCTCAATCTGACCCTGTAAACCATCATTAGCCCTGACCTTGCTTGTTCATTTGTGATAGATTATTGTTCTGCTGGTGTTTCATGTTGGTGTATTGCCCTGCGAGTTCATTTGTGATGGATTATTGCTCTGCTGGTATCTCGTGTTGGTGTATTACCCTGCGTGTTCATTTGTGATAGATTATTGCTCTGCTGGTATCTCATGTTGGTGTATTGCCCTGCTTGTTCATTTGTGATGGATTATTGCTCTGCTGGTATCTCATGTTGGTGTATTGCCCTGCTTATTCATTTGTGATGGATTATTGCTCTGCTGGTATCTCATGTTGGTGTATTATCCTGCGTGTTCATTTGTGATGTATTTTTGCTCTGCTGGTATCTCATGTTGGTGTATTGCCCTGCTTGTTCATTTGTGATGAATTATTGCTCTGCTGGTATCTCGTGTTGGTGTATTACCCTGCGTGTTCATTTGTGATAGATTATTGCTCTGCTGGTATCTCATGTTGGTGTATTGCCCTGCTTGTTCATTTGTGATGGATTATTGCTCTGCTGGTATCTCATGTTGGTGTATTGCCCTGCTTATTCATTTGTGATGGATTATTGCTCTGCTGGTATCTCATGTTGGTGTATTATCCTGCGTGTTCATTTGTGATGTATTTTTGCTCTGCTGGTATCTCATGTTGGTGTATTGCCCTGCGTGTTCATTTGTGATGGACTATGCTCTGCTGGTGTCTCATGTTGGTGTATTGCCCTGCTATTCTCGTGTACTGTTATATTGTTAAGCCCCTCTCTTATTATACTGTATAGATATCTTAGCACATTTCCTGGACATGGAACCCAGTTGAATTTGTATCAAATGAAAACTAAAATAAAATCTGGTGCGGAACCCAAGTAGCACCTTGTGTATCAATGAAAAGCCACATATTTTCTTTAAAGGCAAAGTAAAAGGAAAATTAAGTTTACAATTTCAAAATGCAAAATAATCTTAAATTTAATTTTGAAAACTATACCTTTATCTATGGTGTCATTTCTTTGGGTATATAAGGATTCTCTTTGTACTCTGACAAAGGCCCAAGGTACGGCCGAAATGTTGTTACACTAAATTGCAAATTTTTTCAACATTTGGAAGTCCTTTGCATGGGCGGATTGTCCTATCGTGGGATCAGACATCTCCTTGTGGGCCGCTAGATCATGGGCCGGTGGGGGAGATCAGAGGATCTCACCTCACCGTCCCATGATATTTTGAAGGAGAGGTCTGTGTTGCCACCAGTCATTCCACAGATGTACTTTGTGATTATTATTGTGAAGTGTTTGACTCCTTCCCAAGAACTCAGAATGTGTGGGTTGTCAGTACCTGACAGAAGAACTGTGTAAATATTGTTTTTACAGCATGACTTGAGAAGTTGGTGGGGTGGCTGTGGCATGTGTGGGCAGGCTACGACTCTTGTCATCTCCTCTAACAAGCATACTCCTCTGCTGCAGGAGCAATAGGTGTTAGTTCAAGGAAAGTAAATCCTGGAACATTATCTGACACATGACGGTCCCTTGTATAATGTGCCCCAGAGCCCTGGGAACTTCATCTAGTTTTGGCACCTCTAACATGTTGATGATTTGTCCCCTAGTCAGACCTGTTGTTGCGCTTCAGGTTGGATCTCAGTGAAGAGGTGTCTACTCCTGGGTGGGAGCCTGCTTTCCTCCTGCTCACATTCTTCTTTCACAGACCAAAGAAAGGAAAATTATTAGCTTTTTAGTCCCTGGCATCTTTGGTCAATTTATTTTTAATTGTTTATATTTTTTATTAACTGTCCCTATCAGCAACAAAAAATTACACTCATCATGCAACTGCGTCTTTCCCCACTTTCTCCTAACACACAAAACAGCCAGCACAAAGCAGCCTGTGTCTTCCCAGTTACACAAAATGTTGGGGTATTTGGGGTAAATTTCCTTTGCTCCCTTCACACCCCCACAGACTCCACAATACAGAGAACAGCAAGGTGTAAAAAATTAGGATCACAACTACCTGTGTATCATGGTTCCCGTGATTGCTGTCACTCTCTGCTGTGGTGTGTGCCTATTGGCAGTACCTGTTATGTCCGCCCAGTATGGCCTTCTTATACCGGGCCTTTGGCACCTATCAGGTGCCCTTTCATGGTGTTCCAGTACCAGTGCTTCCATTGCTGTGTTCCTGTGTTCCTGTGTACTGATTCGGCTTGTCTGACACTTCTCCTGGTTCCTGCTCCATGTATGACCTGGTCTGGCTGACTTTCCTGCTCTGCGATTGATCCGGCTTGTCTGACGCTCCTGCTCCATGTATGACCCGGCCTGGCTGACGTTCCTGCTCTGCGATTGATCTGGCTTGTCTGACGCTCCTGCTCCGTGTATGAACCAGCCTGGCTGACGTTCCTGCTCCGTGATTGATCCGGCTTGTCTGACGCTCCTGCTCCGTGTGTGACCCAGCCTGATCTACTTCACCACTTGGTTTCTGTTTCTGGAGATCCGGCTTCATTGAGGCTTGTCTATGTCGCTTGGTGACATTTCGAACTGTTATCAGTGCATCTATTGCTGACCTCCACCACGCTTGGTGAGTCTGTTGCCTCCGTTACCCAGCCTGTGCATTAATCCTTGACATGCCTGTTGCCTCCGATTAAGGGCCGTCTGTTGCACCTGCTGAGTCTGTTGCCTCCATTACCGAGCCTGCTCGCTGACACTTGCAATACTTGTGGCCTCCGATTCTGAGTAGTCCGCTACTCTTGCTGAGCTTGTTGCCTCCGTTACCGAGCCTGTCCATTAACCCCTGCAGAGCTTTTTGCCTCAGATACCGAGCCTCTCCTCTTACACTTGTTGAGCTCATTGCTATCCGTAACGAGCCTGTCTGTTCACTTGCAGAGCCGTGGTGTTTCCGTTACTGTCCACCTAGTGCTCTTGCCATTCACTCGATTCAGTTAAGCACCGGAAGGGTGCTACCGGCTCTGGTCCTATTCAGCTTTAGCAGTGTTGGTATATCCATTACGCACCACGTGGTGCTACTGGCTCTGGTCCCGTTCAGCTCTGGCAGTGTGGGTACCCGTTGATGCACCAAGGGGTGCTGCTGGCTTAGGTTTCATTCAGCTCACGCAGTGTCATTAACCCATTCTACACCACGAGTGTATTTGGCTCCGATTATACTCAGCTCAGGCAGGGTGGGTCCATTTACGCACAACCATAGTGTACCTGGCTCTTGTCTCAAGTGGCTCTAGCATAGTGGTTGGTCTTGCAAATCACCTATCCAGTACTGCTGTGTGGACTCACTTCAAGGTGCTTCCATCTGGGACCACAACCTTTGGTTGTTCTTATCCACCACTGGGCGTTGGCTAACACACCATCTCAGAGACTGATTATTACATTGGACTTAACCCTTGCTACACCTAGTCCTTGTTGTACAGTATTGCTCTTTACCTGTACTGTGTCTACCTTATTACCTTATCACCTGTAATTACATGTCATTACCTATTTCTGCCCTTAGGGGGCAGTATTCTTTATTTTCTTCTTAATAAAACAGTGTTTTATTTTTACCTCTGGTCTGAGAGTCTGAATAACCGTTACACTGTGTCCTCTCAGCCACACAAAATGTTGGGGTATTTGGGGTAAATCTCCTTTGCTCCCTTCTCACAACTCCAGATCCCCCAGACACAGAGAAGTGTAGATAGCATTAAATAAGGTGCAAATGAACAACCCATTCATTTCTTCACTGCCCTCTGCTTAGTGACGTCTTCTTCAGTTGGAGAGATGTTGCGGTAGGCAGCTTAATACAGAGGCCAAAGGCAGGTTCAGCATCAGTACATTGATTCCAGTATGTATTCCTAGTTATAGGGGTGCAGTGTTATCTATGGATAAAGTATCAGACTAGTAGAGTAATAGTGATACCTTTATTGGATACAGGAGAGTAACTGCAGGGCCTGCAGAAGGTACAGTTGTACCACAGTCTGGCATCCAAGGGAGCCCCATCTTCCCAAGGATCCAAAAGATTCTAGTTATGTCTCTGTGACAATATGTTTGTGTTGGGGCACCAGGGATCTCCAATGATTAGTTATGACACTGATTAGGTTTAGAGTGCAAGCTTTCAAGACTACTTAGGTCTCTTCATTAGGTATGCATGACAAAGATACTGAAGTGGTACGGAGAGCTTGCACTCCAAACCTATTCAGTATCATTTTTACTCTACCAGTGTCCAGTGTTTACTCTAGCATTGAATCATATTATTACTTACCCCTACAGTGTTATTGGATTTATTGATTTGTTTTTAAGAATTTGTGAACATAATGGACATGATAGTATAACAGATCTAACTATATATATATATATATATATATATATATATATATATATTTGTCTCATCTGGAAACAAATAACTAACGTGTGAAATCCCAGATCACAGACTTTAGCACGTTACCCTTAGTTACACTTTATAGTAAAGACTGGACAGGTTATATATCATCTCACCCATAGTGTATCATTATATTATCGTACAGGAAATTATTTGCATCAGTTATACATATAAACACTCACACATTTCCTTCTAGTCTGTGGGGATATAAATGTGTCATTGTGCAGTCAGTGCTCAGTGATCTGGATCAGTCCTGTGTGCAGTGATCAACATGATGTCACACAGCTGTATTCTGCCTGTATTAATGCTCTGGATTCAAGGTGAGGATTACATTATATTTAATGCTCTCAGTCATTATAACATATATAACAACATTAACATTACTGCATTTAGTAGACAATTTCCAGCACACGTTTCATTACTTTATCCTGAGTGTATTCCAGTGGTCAGTGTGATATCTGTTGTTTAAATGGACATTTTGAATATAAACTTCATGAAGACAAGGACTTTTCAAAAACAAACAAAACAAACCAGATCTTTTTTTCATTTGATTCTGAAAGGAAATTCAGCAAATGAAACACTTGAATTGAAAAATGATATAAACATGAAGATCACTATTTGCTGTAATATTGCAGTAGATCAGTGGTGGGAAACTTGTGGCTCTCCAGCAGTTGAGGGCAACAATTCCTGGTGTCCCCATCCAGCCAAAGGATGATGAGAACTATGGTCCCCGATGTCTGGAGCGTCACAGGTTGACTACCCAATGCAATATCAATTTAACATAATGCTGCTACAAAGAGATGGAGACATTCTGGAGCAAACCAACAGAATCACAGGGGAGAAATAAAAGATCACTTTAAATTATAGGGAATTTTTAACAACCTGAGTGCAAAAGAGGTTTCCAATGAATTATAGATCTCTTCAGCATTGATTGGGTTAAAACACATCTAAATCAAGTAGAATTTTGGAAATGATTATTTTCCTTTGTTGTGCAGTTAGTTTTCCCCAGAACTGGTCAAGTTCTTTTATTATATAAACTTAATGTATTTCATGTTATTTGTATTCCATCCCTCAGGTTCCTATGGACAGATTGTGATGACTCAGACTCCTGATTATGTGTCCGTGTCACCAGGAGAAAGTGTCACCATCACATGTACATCCAGTTCTTACATTAGCAGCAGCCTACACTGGTACCAACAGAAACCAGGACAAGCACCAACACTTCTTATCTATGGTGCAACCTACCGCCATACAGGGGTCCCAGAGCGATTCAGTGGCAGTGGGTCTGGATCTGATTACAGTCTTACAATCAGCAGAGCGGAGGCAGAGGACGCAGCAGATTATTACTGTCAGCAGGGATACAGCTACCCTCTCACACAGTGATACAGAGCCGTACAATAACCTTCCTCTTTCATTTCTCCTATAGAAGCTGTTACTATTAATGTTATGTTCATGTGTTATACGGAATATATATGTATTTCTGGAGCAAACCACCTGCACAATAGGGGACAAATAAAACAATCTCCAAATTCCCAGTGATGTGCATGGGGTATATAATAACCCCTTGAATTGTAGAGAAGTCCCCAGTACAATGAACTGGATATCATCATAGCATTCAAGGAGTTAAAAGTCCCATTTAAATCAATAAGTATTTTTATTTGTCTCCTGCAATGTTTTTGGTTTGCACCAGAATTACTCCACTTTTGTCTTTGGAAATATGTCCCTCTAATTTCCCTCTACAAAGCATTATCTGATAGGACACTGTAGCAGGTAGTGTGGATTTAGATTTATTATATAAACACTTAGATAAATACTTTGCATTACTGAGTCTTATGAAGTTCTGCTTTAACCCATTGGGTGCTAGAGATTTTACCATTGCATTGCGAAGCCAAGTGTCCAAGAAGCCTCTACCGGCTTCTGTGAGACCTGTCATTACTGCTGTGTATGCAGTGATCGGCTCCATCACATGATCACTGATAGGAACATGGAACCAAATAATAACTACTATTAACCCATTGGTTGATAGTGATGTTTCCTATCTAGTGATTATCAATGTGTCCAGGGGAACCCCAGGGTTCTAAGAAGGAGTTCAGTCCAACTGTAATTAATTGGGGGGCAGTGGAACAAGGAAGAATGAAACATGGCAGACAGTAGGCGTACAAATAGGTTCGTCAAATTTCAGAATTCGTCGAATATGGGGTAATTCGGCAACATTCGGGCCGGACAAAAGGCAAGAGTCGTATGTAAAAAAAAAATCCGACTCCGAACAGCCCTGGTCTGAATGTCGTCGAAAATTTTGGAAATTAGGCAACGACTACCCGAACACGCAATACTTGTCCTCCATACTTTCCCTCCCTTTCTCTATTCCAATTAGCTTCTTCGTTTCATGATGGGGGTTGGACTAATGACACAGATACCCAGACAGCCTGTATTTCCTGTTAGTGCGGGATTTGTTTGAATAATTTTTAGAGTGACACATCAGGCAGTCTGACAGTTGTGTAGGTACTAGGCAGGCAGGCCTAGTACCTTATTGCCACCGGAAGGGAGACTCACCATTGTTCCTGTTCAAAATATTAAAAATATTTGTAATTTGTTTGAATAATTATCAGAATGACACATCAGCCAGTCTGACAGTTGTGTAGGCAGGCAGGATACCTTATTTCCACAGCAAGGGAGAGTCACATTTTTTTCTGTGTTAAATATTAAAATTAATATTAGGAATTTGAATAATTTTCAGAGTGACACAGCCAATCTCACAGATGTGTAGGCAGGCCTAGTACCTTATTGCCACCACAAGGGAGAGTCACCTTTTTTCTGTGTTAAATATTGAAATTAATATTAGGAATTTGTTTGAATAATTTTCAGAGTGACACAGCCAATCTCGCAGTTGTGTAGGCAGGCCTAGTAGCCACCACAATAATTTTCAGAGTGACACAGCCAGTGTGACAGTTGTGTAGGCAGGCCTAGTATCTCATTGCCACCGCAAGGGAGAGTCACGTTTGTTTCAGTATTAAATATTAAAATTAATATTAGGAATTTGAATAATTTTCAGAGTGACACAGCCAATCTCACAGTTGTGTAGGCAGGCCTAGTACCTCATTGCCACCGCAAGGGAGAGTCACCTTTGTTTCAGTATTAAATATTAAAATTAATATTAGGAATTTGAATAATTTTCAGAGTGACACAGCCAATCTCACAGTTGTGTAGGCAGGCCTAGTACCTCATTGCCACCGCAAGGGAGAGTCACCTTTGTTTCAGTGTTAAATATTAAAATTAATATTAGGAATTTGAGTAATTTTCAGAGTGACACAGCCAATCTCACAGTTGTGTAGGCAGGCCTAGTAGTACCTTATTGCCACTGCAAGGGAGAGTCACCTTTGTTTCTGTGTTAAATATTAAAATTAATATTAGGAATTTGAATAATTTTCAGAGTGACACAGCCAATCTCACAGTTGTGTAGGCAGGCCTAGTACCTCATTGCCACCGCAAGGGAGAGTCACCTTTGTTTCAGTGTTAAATATTAAAATTAATATTAGGAATTTGAGTAATTTTCAGAGTGACACAGCCAATCTCACAGTTGTGTAGGCAGGCCTAGTAGTACCTTATTGCCACTGCAAGGGAGAGTCACCTTTGTTTCTGTGTTAAATATTAAAATTAATATTAGGAATTTATTGGAATAATTTTCAGAGTAACACAGCCAATCTCGCAGTTGTGTAGGCAGGCCTAGTACCTCATTGCCACTGCAAGGGAGAGTCACCTTTGTTTCTGTGTTAAATATTAAAATTAATATTAGGAATTTATTGGAATAATTTTCAGAGTAACACAGCCAATCTCGCAGTTGTGTAGGCAGGCCTAGTACCTCATTGCCACTGCAAGGGAGAGTCACCTTTGTTTCTGTGTTAAATATTAAAATTAATATTAGGAATTTATTGGAATAATTTTCAGAGTAACACAGCCAATCTCGCAGTTGTGTAGGCAGGCCTAGTACCTCATTGCCACTGCAAGGGAGAGTCACCTTTGTTTCTGTGTTAAATATTAAAATTAATATTAGGAATTTGTTTGAATAATTTTCAGAGTGACACAGCCAATCTCACAGTTGTGTAGGCAGGCCTAGTAGTACCTTATTGCCACCACAAGGGAAAGTCACGTTTGTTTCAGTGTTAAATATTAAAATTAGTATTAGGAATTTGAATAATTTTCAGAGATGACACAGCCAATCTTACAGTTGTGTAGAACAGAAAAAAGCAGACCTCCCAGAGCACTGCCTGAAACAAGATGTTGGGACCAGGTGGAACTTCACCTTAGATATGCTAGAGCGGATCCTGGAACAGAAAAAGGTAATTCACTCAATGTCATGTCACCATTTCATTGGCAGTAACAGAGCACTGGGCAGGGCTGACTGGGCCCTGATGGAACAGGTAGTGACAGTCGTCACGTCTTTCTGTGCTTTGACAGAAATTTTAAGCAAAGAGAACACTAGCCTGGACAAAGTCATTCCCCTCTTTACACATCTCTCCTTAAACACTGATGATTTCCTTGCCTATAGGGAAATCTTGCCTGGTCCTGAGGGAAATATAATTCCCGATGTTGCTGCCCTTCTAACAAGACTGAAAAATGAACTGACTTGGCGCATGGGAGAGTGCATGGACAATTCCCTCACTGCCTGGCGGAAACAATTGATAGCGAGGGTGGGTGAGAGGCAAAGAAAAACAGGATGCAGTCACAGGAGGTGGCAATGGACAGATTATGCTTCAGACAAAACAAACAGATCCCCATAAATAGAAAAAGTGCTGAGTTTGAGTTTAAGCAAATAACCTTCTTTGCCCCCAAGTGCAGATCCCTTGAGTTTCTGGTATAACAAGAGGACTGTGTAGCCTACTTTGTCCCTGGTAGTCCAGGTGTTGCTTTCTTGCCCCCCCAACCACTGTCCAGAGTGAGCAGGTATTTTACTTAAAGGGATAGTAATACTTCGTTTTAACTTTATTTTATTTTGTAGGCATTAAAAAAAACATGAAGAATGATATGTCTTATCTCTCAAACCTTTATGGTTTAAGAGATATTCACAAACAAAGTGTCCCCCTCCCGCCCCTTTTACTGATGTAACACTTTTCAGCCAGGGCAGAAGGGAGCTGCCCAGGTAGACTGCAGAGAGGGACAATCTTCATTTAAGATAAGAGAAAAAGCTGAAAAGCTTGTGAAGGGGGGCAGGGATTTCATTGTATTCACAGGAATAAGAGTGTCCCCTTCTGTTATCTGTCCAGTCTATGGACTGCATTCCACATCTGAGAAGAGATTGTTTACAGTAGGTAAAAGGGGCGGGAGGGGGAAACTTTGCTTGTGAATATCTCATAAACCATAAAGGTTTGAGATATAAGACTTATATCATTTTTAATGTTTTTTTAATGCCTACAAAATAAAATAAAGTTAAAACGAAGTATTACTATCCCTTTAACAGGAAATATACCCCCAGTGCTCTCAATTGGCCCCCTAACTCATGGAGCAAGTTACTTTTTTAAAAGTCAACTTGCCAAACTGGGTTACCCTGCTCTCAATGCAGATTAGAAAAACAAAAAGGACTTCATCTACAGTCATCCATAGAACCATGCTCTGTCTATCTACTGAGTCCTACCTGCTCCAGTGTTATGTGGTTTGCTGCTGGCTACATCTACAGTGTTGCTGTCATTCAGAGGCCAACCCACACCAGTCATCCTCAGTTTTCCTTCTTCCTTCAAATTTAGCTGCATCCATACTTCATTTACTTCATCCATAGTACCATAAGACTAAATGCCCACCTTACCCTGTTCCACCATCTTCATTTAGACCCTGGAAATGGTTCCATTTATTTTTATTTATTTATTTAATTTTCATTTTTTTTATTGTATTTTTTAAAGCATTTTAAATTTGATTAATAATTCGGACTGTCATCGAATTTGGATCCTCCGAATGATAAAAAAAAAGTCTAAATTCGAATTTTACCATAAATGTTTCTAGCAGACAGCGTATTATTGTTTTCTATTACATTTCTCTTGTAATACACTCTATAAAATAGCTGCCTTGTAAGGAAGGAATAATAATACTTACACACTACACATATTATTAACATTTTGGAGGAGATTGAATGGTGTACAGAATACATATTAGTGACAGCGGATGTATCTTCTTTATATACGATAATAGACCATAAATTGGGTATTATGGCCACTAGATATTTTTTGGAAAATAAACAGATTCTCTCACATTCGCAAATAGATTTTTTGTGCACTTTAATTAAATTTATATTAACACATAATTATTTTTGGTATAATGAACACATTTTTTTACAATTGAGAGGTTCAGCAATGGGCACCAGGTTTGCGCCAAGTTATGCCAATTTGTACATGGGCTATTGGGAACAGCAATATATTTGGCACAACAACCCATTTGGCGCAGACCTGGTGCTCTGGACTAGATACATCGATGATGTGTTTTTTATTTGGAAAGGTTCTAGGGAATCATTGACACATTTTATCACGTATATAAATAATAATCAATATAATTTGGTTTTTTCCACAAATGTTAGTGATGCTGCAGTTGATTTTTTGGATCTGTGTATTTATGTAGAAAATGGTAGGATTAAGACTAGGAATTATTTTAAACCAGTGGATTGCAACAGTTATATTTCTTTAAATAGTTGCCATCTGCCAAGATGGCTTAATAATATTCCAAAGGGTGAATTTTTGAGAACAAAAAGAAATTGTACAGATGAAGATCAATTCCAAGAGCAGGTGAAGACTGTACAAAAAAGATTCATAGAGAAAAACTATCCGAAAGAAAATTTAGAGAAAGTTTTGATGGAGGTTAATAAAGTGGAAAGGAGTAAGTTATTAATGGAAAAAGATAAAAGAAAGAAAGAGGAAAGAATACCCATAATAGTCCCCTATAATGTAGGTCATCAGAAATTTAAAAGGATTATATCGAATTATTGGGATATTTTGAGGAGTGATAAAACACTGTCTTCCATTCTCCCAGATAAACCAGATATTGTATTTTCAAAAGCACCTAATTTAGGATTCAAAATAGCCCCCAATATAAAATTAAAATTAGATAATGGGGATAGTTGGTTACAGTCACATAAGGGATTTTACAAATGTGGAGAATGTATGGGATGTAAAACATGTAAGAAAAATAAGAATCTAAAACAATTCTCATCCAGTGTGACTGGGAAGTGTTTTGAAATAAAAAATACAATTACATGTAGCACTAAGGGAGTCATTTATGTAATCCAATGTGTTTGTAAGAAGCAATACATAGGAAGAACAAAAAGGTGTTTAAAGGAGAGGATAAGAGAGCATATTTATAACATCAAACGTAAGTTTACGAAGCATAGTGTTTCTGCACATGCTATTGAATGTCCTCTCTTTGTAGTGGATCAATTGACCTTTTGGGGAATCGAAGTAGTTAAGAGAAATTGGAGGGGTGGAAATTTTTTGAATGAGATGTCAAGAAAAGAGACATCGTGGATTTATGAAATGCAAACTTTACAACCATGGGGATTAAATGCAGATTTAGAGATCTTTGGTTTTATGTGATCTTTTTCTCTATATCTGTTGTGGGTTTAAATTAGTAAAGTAGTGGTTAACAATGAATTCGTCATCTTGTTTTAAAATTATGAGAATAATGAGACATGAATACAGGATGGGAAGTAGACAATAGACCAATACCTGGGTAATTATGAATAATTATTGTTTTAGTTTTTACATTTTTGGTGCAATATGCGAATTTTGGTATTATATGTTGTATGTATCACTTTAAATTAGGTGAGCATTATGGGAAGAGGATGCGAGTTAGGCAGTAAGAGTAGGTATATATAAGAGTAGAGGTACACATTTTATTTAATGATAATCTCCCTGAGGAAGAAGTCAGAGGACTTTGAAACGCATTGGAGGAAGTACGGAGGGTGGTTCAGTTTATTGGGATCAACGTTTGAAGACACACATTGTTCGGACCTCTTATGAAAGAGTAACACAAAGTTGGCGGGAGAAATTGAGAGAGAGAACGCCGAGGAGATCCTTTTGTTATATAAGGCGAGAGCTGCAAAGACTGGATATCACTGCGTGAGAGGAGTCTGGCATACGAAAGGGTAACATACACAGTGTTAGACGAACAACCGGTAAGGTAATCGGAGGTGGAAGGTATTGCACATATATGTTTGGCATGTGAAGAGTGTATGGACTTTATGGCATACAGATAACCAATAGATTCAAATATGGTGCATGGAAGATACCTGGATTGAACATAACCGGAGCACGTAGATTTCCCCTGTAGTAAGACCAGTGAAGTATCGCAGTTATATTTGCTCTCTGGATCGTTACTATGATCGTGGTTCGTATCATTGTGTATACAGAATTGTAATTGTTGCTCATAGCCAGTTCAAGTAACAAATTGAAACATCGCTGATTTGGAGACATTGATCACAACAAGAGAAGGAGTGTAATCATTACATAGTTGCTATTGTAATCAGTGTTAACGTGGTTTACTGCATGCCCTGAGCAGAATGTTATGAGATTTGGTCTACAATTGGAGTTAGTGAACCACCCGACCGGAATATATAGCAAGGTTCTTGGAGAAATAATCATTCTATTTTTAACAGCCGGCTTAGAGAGGGATTTAGTAGAACTTTTTTTTTGGTTTTAATTATTGTTTGTTTTATGTGGGCATCCGCGTTCTTGCCGTTATTTTGGTCCTTCTAGAGAGCTGTTGTTTTTTGAGAAGGAAGGCAGAACGCTGATGCGACATTAATGATTTTTGTTTTATTTATTTTATATGTATTTCGTTTCTTGTGCGAATCCAGGGTGGAATATATCCACTCATTGGTTACATGCAAGATAGAGTATACAGGTGGGTCTCTTAAACATACCTTGGATAATTTGTGGATCTAAGGTGTGGTGAGATAGAGATCCCTTTATTTTTGCATATTGCTTTGGATATTTGTAATACATGCAATAAAGTGTTTTATACATCGTGGACGCACGATTTGTTTGGCCACAATAGTTGTATTTTATAATTATATTCATTTAAAATCCTGAGAGTACTTGTTTTCATTAATGCATATATCTTTAGTATGAGTGTGCATATTATACATACACAGGGGTCACTCCATTTGTTTTTGTTCTGAGCGCTGAACATAATTATAATAATACTTAGTGTTGAGCGAGCATGCTCGGCCGATGCTCGGATCGGCTCGAGCATCGCTCTGCTCGGCACATGGCGGTACTCGTACGAGTACCGCATGTGCTCGCCCGCCATGTTCGGGTCTCCTACCCGCACGTTTTGCGGCTGCTGCGCAGCCAATAAACGTGCAGGGAGGCTCTGACATCAGTGTAATGCCAGCAGCCATGTTGGCTGCTGGCATTACACTGATTGGCTGGCCAGAACCCGTGGTCGGGTGCTGTATAGCACCTGACCAGCGAGTTCGGCTCAGTCTTAGCCAGGGAGAGCTGAGGATAGGAAGGGAAAGTCAGTGTAGGGAGGAAAAAAAGCAAAATTGTGAAAAAAAAAGAACCAAAAGTCCTTTTTAGGACTACTGTGTGTGGGGGCAGCAGGTTATTTTGTGTGTGGGGGGGGGAAAACATATTCTGTTTAGTGTGCAAAGTTGCAGATTAGAGCACATTCTGTGTGTGCAAAGTTGCAGATTAGAGCACATTCTGTTTAGTGTGCAAAGTGGCAGATTAGAGCACATTCTGTTAAGTCTTCAAACTAAAATATCAAAGTCACATATTCCATTCAGTGTGCGTCTCCGCAGTTTAGCAGCACATTCTGTGTACTGTGCAGAGTTGCAGAATAGGAAGAAATACTGTTAAGTCTTCAAACTAAAATATCAAAGTCACATATTCCATTCAGTGTGCTTCGCCGCAGTTTAGCAGCACATTCTGTGTACTGTGCAGAGTTGCAGAATAGGAAGAAATACTGTTAAGTCTTCAAACTAAAATATCAAAGTCACATATTCCATTCAGTGTGCTTCGCCGCAGTTTAGCAGCACATTCTGTGTACTGTGCAGAGTTGCAGAATAGGAAGAAATACTGTTAAGTCTTCAAACTAAAATATCAAAGTCACATATTCCATTCAGTGTGCGTCGCCGCAGTTTAGCAGCACATTCTGTGTACAGTGCAGAGTTGCAGAATAGGAAGAAATACTGTTAAGTCTTCAAACTAAAATATCAAAGTCACATATTCCATTCAGAGTGCGTCGCCGCAGTTTAGCAGCACATTCTGTGTACAGTGCAGAGTTGCAGAATAGGAAGAAATACTGTTAAGTCTTCAAACTAAAATATCAAAGTCACAAATTCCATTCAGTGTGTGTCACCACAGTTTAGCAGCCTATTCTGTGTACTCTGCACAGTTGCAGAATAGGAAGAAATACTGTTAAGTTTTCAAACTCAAATATTAAAGTCACATATTCCATTCTGTGTTCGTCACCGCAGTTTAGCAGCCTATTCTGTGTACTCTGCACAGTTGCAGAATAGGAAGAAATACTGTTAAGTTTTCAAACTCAAATATTAAAGTCACATATTCCATTCTGTGTTCGTCACCGCAGTTTAGCAGCCTATTCTGTGTACTCTGCACAGTTGCAGAATAGGAAGAAATACTGTTAAGTTTTCAAACTCAAATATTAAAGTCACATATTCCATTCAGTGTGTGTCACCGCAGTTTAGCAGCACATTCTGTGTACTCTGCACAGTTGCAGAATAGGAAGAAATACTGTTAAGTTTTCAAACTCAAATATTAAAGTCACATATTCCATTCAGTGTGTGTCACCGCAGTTTAGCAGCCTATTCTGTGTACTCTGCACAGTTGCAGAATAGGAAGAAATACTGTTAAGTTTTCAAACTCAAATATTAAAGTCACATATTCCATTCAGTGTGTGTCACCGCAGTTTAGCAGCCTATTCTGTGTACTCTGCACAGTTGCAGAATAGGAAGAAATACTGTTAAGTTTTCAAACTCAAATATTAAAGTCACATATTCCATTCAGTGTGTGTCACCGCAGTTTAGCAGCCTATTCTGTGTACTCTGCACAGTTGCAGAATAGGAAGAAATACTGTTAAGTTTTCAAACTCAAATATTAAAGTCACATATTCCATTCAGTGTGTGTCACCGCAGTTTAGCAGCCTATTCTGTGTACTCTGCACAGTTGCAGAATAGGAAGAAATACTGTTAAGTTTTCAAACTCAAATATTAAAGTCACATATTCCATTCAGTGTGTGTCACCGCAGTTTAGCAGCCTATTCTGTGTACTCTGCACAGTTGCAGAATAGGAAGAAATACTGTTA
Organism: Rhinophrynus dorsalis; assembly: GCA_037306005.1. Taxonomy (NCBI): domain Eukaryota; kingdom Metazoa; phylum Chordata; class Amphibia; order Anura; family Rhinophrynidae; genus Rhinophrynus; species Rhinophrynus dorsalis. The sequence continues at coordinate 34,442,347 of CM074718.1, forward strand.
AGTTTTCAAACTCAAATATTAAAGTCACATATTCCATTCAGTGTGTGTCACCGCAGTTTAGCAGCCTATTCTGTGTACTCTGCACAGTTGCAGAATAGGAAGAAATACTGTTAAGTTTTCAAACTCAAATATTAAAGTCACATATTCCATTCAGTGTGTGTCACCGCAGTTTAGCAGCCTATTCTGTGTACTCTGCACAGTTGCAGAATAGGAAGAAATACTGTTAAGTTTTCAAACTCAAATATTAAAGTCACATATTCCATTCTGTGTTCGTCACCGCAGTTTAACAGCCTATTCTGTGTACTCTGCACAGTTGCAGAATAGGAAGAAATACTGTTAAGTTTTCAAACTCAAATATTAAAGTAACATATTCCATTCTGTGTTCGTCACCGCAGTTTAGCAGCCTATTCTGTGTACTCTGCACAGTTGCAGAATAGGAAGAAATACTGTTAAGTTTTCAAACTCAAATATTAAAGTCACATATTCCATTCAGTGTGTGTCACCGCAGTTTAGCAGCCTATTCTGTGTACTCTGCACAGTTGCAGAATAGGAAGAAATACTGTTAAGTTTTCAAACTCAAATATTAAAGTCACATATTCCATTCTGTGTTCGTCACCGCAGTTTAGCAGCCTATTCTGTGTACTCTGCACAGTTGCAGAATAGGAAGAAATACTGTTAAGTTTTCAAACTCAAATATTAAAGTCACATATTCCATTCTGTGTTCGTCACCGCAGTTTAGCAGCCTATTCTGTGTACTCTGCACAGTTGCAGAATAGGAAGAAATACTGTTAAGTTTTCAAACTCAAATATTAAAGTCACATATTCCATTCAGTGTGTGTCACCGCAGTTTAGCAGCCTATTCTGTGTACTCTGCACAGTTGCAGAATAGGAAGAAATACTGTTAAGTTTTCAAACTCAAATATTAAAGTCACATATTCCATTCTGTGTTCGTCACCGCAGTTTAGCAGCCTATTCTGTGTACTCTGCACAGTTGCAGAATAGGAAGAAATACTGTTAAGTTTTCAAACTCAAATATTAAAGTCACATATTCCATTCTGTGTTCGTCACCGCAGTTTAGCAGCCTATTCTGTGTACTCTGCACAGTTGCAGAATAGGAAGAAATACTGTTAAGTTTTCAAACTCAAATATTAAAGTCACATATTCCATTCAGTGTGTGTCACCGCAGTTTAGCAGCCTATTCTGTGTACTCTGCACAGTTGCAGAATAGGAAGAAATACTGTTAAGTTTTCAAACTCAAATATTAAAGTCACATATTCCGTGTAAGATGAAGAAGGCGGGTAAAAAGGGACGGGGAAGTGGACGTGATCCTGATAGTTCAGGGCGCGGGTCAGGACGCGGAGAAACTGTGCCTGGTGCCAGAGCACAAGAAAGAAAGACATCCACCATACCTAGCTTCATGTCTCATTTCACAGGGCGTCGCAGGACATCACTCTCGAGGTCCGACCACTGCGAACAGGTGGTCGGTTGGATGTCAGCTGATACTGCTTCCAGTCGGTTAAGCACCACCCTGTCTTCCACCAAGTCCACTCTCAGTAGCCAAGAGTCTGGTCAACATAATCCTCACTCTGATCATCCTTCCTCCCACCATACACGGTCTGGTCAAAGAAGTGATCCCACACTGGGATATAGTGAGGAGCTCGTCTCATCACCAATCCTTCATTTGACCCTCTCTCCAAGCACGCTTGCAGAGGAACATGACATCTTATGCCCTGATTCACAACCTCTAGAGGGTACCCAATCACAAGAAGATGACAGATGTGAACGGCATTTAAGGTCAAAGGAAGTAGTGGATGATGATGATGATGATGAGACACAGTTGCCATTAAATCAACCACTATTTCCGTCTCAAGACCTTGTTGAGGAGAATGTTATACAGTTGTCAATGACTGAGTATGTGGTGGGATCAAGACATGAGGAGGATGATCAGAGTGAGGAAGTGGAGGAGGACTTGGTGGACGATGAGGTGACTGACCCCACCTGGGAAGGTGTAGAGCCGAGCGATGACAGCAGTCCTGAGGGTGAGCCATCTGCAGCACCGCAACAGGCTGGAAGAGGCAGTGGTGTGGCTACAGAAAGAAGGCGGACCGCACCAAACCGGCCCGCAAATGTTCCACGGAGCACCCCCTTGCGTAAATCTACCTTGCCAAAGGGTAGGTGTTCCGCGGTATGGCGTTTTTTTAAGGAAAGTGCGGACGACAAAAGAATTGTAGTTTGCAACCTGTGCCACACCAGAATGAGCCGAGGCATGAACACTAGAAACCTCACCACCACCAGCATGATCCGACACATGGCATCCAAGCACCGTAATAAGTGGGAGGAACGCCTGGATCGCCCATCTGTGTCTGCAGGCCACACCACTGTCTCCTCTTCACCTGTTTTCGGTGCCGGCCAATCGCCTGTCGAAGGTGCAGGCCCGCATACCTCCCGCCCTGCACCTGTACCATCTGAAGCACCATCAGCGACCACATCCACTTCCCTGTCCCAGCACAGCGTCCAAATGTCGTTACCCCAGGCATTTGAGCGCAAGAGAAAATACCCAGCCACCCACCCACAGGCCATAGCACTAACCTCACACCTTTCCAAATTACTGGCCATCGAAATGCTGCCATTTAGGCTTGTGGACACTGAGTCCTTCCGCAGCCTGATGGCAGCAGCTGTCCCTCGGTACGCGGTCCCCAGCCGCCACTACTTTTCCCGGTGTGCCATCCCCGCATTACACCACCATGTGTCCCGTAACATCACCCGTGCACTGACCAACGCAGTTACTGGGAAGGTCCACTTAACGACTGACACATGGACAAGTGCTTGTGGCCAGGGACGCTACATTTCCCTGACGGCACACTGGGTGAATGTCGTGGAGGCTGGGAGCGACTCGGACCCTGGGATGGCACGGGTGCTACCCACGCCGAGGATTGCGGGCCCTACCTCCATCAGGGTTTCCGCCAGCACCTACGTTATTGGCTCCTCCTCCTCCGTTTCCACCTCCGAATTCTCTACATGCAGCGCCACTCCCCCATCAGCCAGTAGCTGGAAGCAGTGTAGCACTGCAGTGGGGAAGCGTCAACAGGCCGTGCTGAAGCTGATCTGCCTTGGGGACAAACAGCACACGGCCTCAGAGCTGTTGCAGGGGATTAGTCACCAGACCGAGCAGTGGCTCTCGCCACTCAACCTGCAACCAGGCATGGTTGTGTGTGATAATGGGCGTAACTTGGTGGCGGCTTTGGAGCTCGGCAAGCTCACACACGTACCATGCCTAGCGCATGTATTTAATTTAGTGGTGCAGCGATTTCTAAAAACCTACCCCAATGTGCATGATCTCTTGACCAAGGTGCGCCGCGTGTGTGCACATTTCCGTAAGTCATGTACAGCTTCGGCCGGCCTGTTGAAGCTGCAGCAGCGCTTACAATTGCCAGCTCACCGGCTGCTGTGTGACGTGAGCACGCGCTGGAACTCCACCTTCCACATGTTGGCCCGGCTTTGTGAGCAGCAGAGGGCAGTAGTGGAGTACCAGCTGTTACACGGTCATCGCCTCTCCGTTCAACTTCCTGTAATCAGAAGTGAGGAGTGGGAATGGATGTCAGACCTCTGCGAGGTTTTACGCAATTTTGAGGAATCGACACAGATGGTGAGCGGCGATAACGCTATTATCAGTGTAACCATCCCACTTCTGTGTCTACTGAAACGCTCGCTGCTCACAATTAAAACCTACGCTTTGCATGTGGAAGAGGTGGAAATGGGGGAGGAAGAGCTTACACAAGGTGATAGCCAGAGCACCCTCACTTCGTCTTCTCAGTGACAATTGGAGGAGGCGGAGGAGGAGGAGGAGGAGGAGGAAGACACGGTTGCCTCCGCTACAGAGGGTAGCCATGGAACTTTAGTTCCATCTCTTCAGCGTGGGTGGGCAGAAGAGGAGGAAGAGGATGAGGATATTGAGAGTCATCCTCCTGGTGAGGACAGCGAAATCTTGCCTGTTGGTACTCTGGCACACATGGCTGACTTTATGTTAGGCTGCCTTTCCCGTGACCCACGCGTTGTACGCATTTTAGACAACACGGATTACTGGGTGTTCACCCTTCTGGACCCCCGCTACAAAGAGAATTTCTCATCTCTCATTCCTCCGGTGGAGAGGACAAGCAAAATGGTGCAATACCAGAAGGTTCTTGTTGAAAAATTGCTCCAAAATTTTCCATCTGACAACGCTGGCGGCAGAGTACGTGCTACCTTGGCCAACCGAGAAGGGGAGAAAAGGGGAGCACACAGCAGTTCCGACAAAGGCAGGGCAACACTCTCCAAGGCGTGGGACACCTTCATGACACCCCGCCAGCACCCTCACCCTGATGCGCAGCCTAGTGTCACAAGGAGGGAAAAGTTTTGGAAGATGGTGAAGGAGTACGTAGCAGACCGTGTCAGCGTCCTCAATGATCCCTCTGTGCCTTACAACTACTGGGTGTCCAAGCTGGACACGTGGTATGAACTGGCACTCTACGCCTTGGAGGTGCTGGCCTGCCCTGCCGCCAGCGTTCTGTCTGAGCGGGTATTTAGTGCTGCTGGTGGCATCATAACAGATAAGCGTATCCGCCTTTCCACCGACAATGCTGATAGGTTGACACTTATAAAAATGAACAAGGCCTGGATTTCCCCTGACTTCTCCACTCCACTGGAGGAAAGCCCCGGGGGAACATAAACTCACTTTATATATGTTATTTACAATGATGGGAATACTCTGTATTCCCATTCACCCCTTCCACCCAAAAAACGGGTATATGGTTGACTCTTAATCTTCTCATCCTCCTCCTCCTCTTCCATATGCCCTGTGCTATAATTTTTATATAGGGCCAGCTAACCAGCGGGCCCTGTGATATAATTTTTATATAGGGCCAGCTCACCAGCGGGCCCTGTTTGACAATTTTTATATAGGTCAGCTCACCAGCGGGCCTTCTCATATAATGTTTTATTGGGTCAGCTCTCTAACGGGCCCTCTCATATAATGTTTTATAGCGTCAGCTCACTAGCGGACCTTCGCATATAATGTTTAGGATGGTCAGCTCTGCAGCAGACCCTCACCCATAATGTTTTAGATGGTCAGCTCAGCGCACGTTTCCCTCTTAATCATGGCCTCAATTCAATAAAATCAAGGAAATTTTTGGGAGAATTTGCCTCTGCGCACGTTTCCCTCTTAATCATGGCCTCACTTCAGAAAATCAAGGAAATTTTTGGGATAATTTGCCTCTGCGCACGTTTCCCTCTTAATCATGGCCTCACTTCAGAAAATCAAGGAAATTTTTGGGATAATTTGCAGATGATATACAAGTAAATATACAGCAAATATTGTTTGGCAACAATTTTTCGCCTAAAGTCGTTTTTATTTTCCTTTTTGTGTGTTTTATGGTCAGTCTGTAAAAATGGCGTACTACGGGCGAAAGATCGTTCCCAGCAGCGATGTTGGAGTCCAAGATGCATCCAGACATCCTCCCTATGCTGTCCCTGAACCATTTCTGTGGTGTTTCCATCCTTTTCTGCCCTTTTCCTATGGACCAGGCACCCTCCCCTCATCAGAGCAGGGGGTGCCTGGTGTAATGCTCGAGTCCTCCCATTGACTTCAATGGGGCTCGGGTGCTCGGCCGAGCACTCGAGCCTCCGGGGGCGCTCGGTCAGAGCACCCGAACACCCGAGCATTGGGGTGCTCGCTCATCACTAATAATAATATTAAAAAAAAAATTTGGGTTACTTTGATGGAGACGTGAATTTCTCTTGTGATGAAAGATATGAAATAATTTAATTAAACTTTATACAATATGAATTAGTGATACGAAATCTGGTACTGAATTTACCCCAGTGTACTAGTTACTAGTTAACCAGTGTATATTGGCCTTTAATGATTGATCGTTTCCATTTTTTGGATTTGCAAAGTGGAACCCATGTTTGTCAGTTTCATTTTGCGGAAATATATTTTTTTGGTTATCATTATTCACGATTTTAGGATGGATGATGATTGACCCGTTGGGTGCCGGGTTGATACGGGGTACGCTATTTGGGGGGGGGTGTCCCAGGCCACTCCGGCGCTCGTGGGGTTAATTGGATTTATTCCAGTGTTTCAGTTACTAGTTGACTGGTGTACTAGTTACTAGTTATACTAGTGTATATTGACCTTTAATAATTGTTTGTTTCCATTTTTTTGATTGGATTTCTTTTGTTAAAGTGGAACCAATGTTTGTCAGTTTTATTTTGAGGGAATATTTTTTTAGTTACATTCACGATCTTAGGATTGATGGTGATTGGCCCATTGGGTGCCGGGATGATACAGGGTACTATCACAGTGCCTGTGATTCCTGTCACTCTCAGTTGTGGCTGGCACTGATTTGCTAACTGAGTTTGACCCGCCTCCGGATGACCTTTTTATACCTGGCTATCACATCTGTCAGATGCCCTTTCGGGGTGTTCCTGAGCCAGTAGTGCTGTTGCTGTGTTCCTGTATTCTGAGTTCCTGTGTACCGATTCGGCTTGTCCTGACCATTCTCCAGTGTACCTGCTTGTGTATGACCCGGCTCGTCTGCGTACCACCCTTGGATCCTGACCCGGCTAGCCTGACGTTCCTGCTCGTGTATGACCCGGCTTGTATGACTGCCTCCTACGTGCTCCGACCCGGCCCGGCTGACTTCCTGCTCAGAAGATCGACTTCCAGCTTGTTCCAGTGACCTGCGTTTCAGTTGTCGCCGCCGCGACATTTCCAGTCTCTGCTGCCCGCGTCAGAGTGACTGCCTTGCCTGGTGCTTCCCCTCGATTTAGTGCTGTGCCTCGTTCTTTGTGCAGAGTTGTGTGTATGCTGTGGGCCTTTCTCTCTGTGCAGAGCCTTGCAGTAGCGCTGAAGCCTCGAGTAAACGTGCATTTTAACTCTTGCAGTGCTGCCTCGAATTCACTCTCGCTATCTCCTGTACGAGCCTCATTACCCGTGATACTGCTGCTGAGTTGGCCGCTCTCCGTCGGCAACTCTAGTCCACCATTGCAGAGTGTTCACATAGTTGGGCCGTTTGGGCGCTTAAGGCTCTCCGGTATTGGCTACCGACGATATCATTTGATACAGAGTGTTGGCAGAAAGGCTTCAGTGTTGGCTTATCCGGTACTACGCCCGAGGGGGCTAGTGACTCTTGCTCTCTTATTCCAGCATTCGATTACACTTAAGGAGGCTGTTAGCTCTTGCACCGCCAGCCGGTTTCCGTTACGCCCGTGGGGGCTATTGGCACTTGCACAAATGAAAGCAGTTCCTGTAACTACGCCCGTGGGGGCTAAGTTGATTCCCTTTCTGCCTACTATCCAACACCTTGGCAAGGCAGCTCTATCCTCAGCACTTGATGAACTTTGTCTATACAGCACAGCCCTTTTAACATCCAGGGCGTGTCAAACCTCCACATCTGAGACAGACTGTTATATGGACATTAACCCCTTGGGGGTCAATATCATCCTAGTGCATACTGTTTTGCATTTATGTCTTTTGTGCTATTACCATTGTAAATATCTCAGTTTACTGATCTGTGTATTACCTACCGCCTCTAGAGGGCGTACTTGTGCCTTATTCACTTTAATAAAGTGTGTTTTATTTTCACTTACTTGGTCTGAGAGTCCTAAAAAACCGTGACAGTACGAAAGGGCCATGACCTCAGACGGTAAGGGTGAAAGTAATACTCAGAACATCCACTGGAGAATGGATGTCCATGAGCAGCGCCTGGACCAATTGGCACTGGCTCTACAAACGTTACTTGAATGTACAGTACATTTGGACAAGTCTGGTCCTAATCCGGTGGTCCCCCCAGTCGTGACACCGGGGAATCCCTCTGTATCTCCCTGTGCTAACACTAGAGGGTTAACGGCAGCGGTACCGTTACCCCTATGATATGATGGCAAACCCTCCTTATTAACCAGTTGGAGATATTTTTGGAGTTGGCACCCCAGGCATTTCCGAATGACCGTAGCAAGGTCGGCTTTATGATATCTCTGTTGACGGGCAAAGCTTTGGCATGGGCAAATCCGTTATGGGAGAATGCCAGACCCTGCACACTGAACTTTAGAGATTTCGTGGTTAAGTTCAGACGTGTGTTTGAGGTTCCTGGCAGGTCTGCCTCTGCTGCCAAAAGGCTGATGGACATTCAGCAGGGCGAACGCACTCTGGGCGAGTATGCTATCGAATTCTGGACCTTGGCAGCAGAGGTAGGCTAGAACGATGAGGCCTTACTTGCTGCCTTTACTCAGGGTCTTGCTGAACAGATTAAGGACCAGATAGCAGCTCGAGATGTACCCAGCGAGCTGGATGAGTACATTGACTATTTCATGTTGATAGACTCTCGCATCCGGGAGAGACGCTTGGCTAAGAGGGCCAAAGCAAAGAGTTATGGCCAGAACCAGTTCCTTAACCCACCCACACCACCCGTTCTACCTGAGCGTACAGCTGACAGCACTGAACCTATGCAAGTAGGTTTTACTAAGCTCACGAAGGAGGAGAAGCTGTATCGTAGAAGGCAAGGCTTATGCCTATACTGTGGCAAACCGGGTCATGTATTACGCAATTGTCCTGTAAGGCCGGGAAACGAACGCACCTAGGGTACCTTGGGGGACAGGCCCTAGGTGGTGTTGAACAGTCCCTAGATACTTGCACCACTAAACCCACCATCCAGGTGGCATTTGCTTGAACTGATAAGGTCATAGAAGTCCTAGCATTGGTGGACACCGGGGCAGCCGGATACTTCATGGATCAGTCCTTTGCTGAGTTTCAGGGCATTCCGTTATGTAAAAAGGACTCTCCTGTGGCTATAGAGGCCATTGATGGCAGACCCCTGGATCCTGCTTTCATTACGTTCGAGACAATCCCAGTGACAATGACTGTGGGGGCTTCCCTGCATCATTCAGTTATTTTGGGGTTCCCATGGTTACAAACACACAATCCCCAATTCGACTGGCAAAGGTGTGAAGTTAACTCTTGGTCTGAGTACTGTAACAAGAATTGTCTCTCCCTTCCTGTTAAGATTATGTGTACCTCTCCAGCTGTGCCAACAGAATATGGGCAATTCAGTGACGTGTTTAGCAAAGGAGAGGCCAGCGCATTACCTGACCATAGGCCATACGATTGCGCCATTGATTTGCCTGCAGGTGCTGTGCCTCCCAGGGGACGTACTTACCCTCTGTCATGTGAGGAAAATAAGGCGATGGAGGAGTATATCACAGATGCCCTGGAAAGGGGAATCATTCGTAAATCTACATCTCCGGCTGGTGCCGGATTTTTTTTTGTCAAAAAGAAAAATGGGGAACTCAGGCCTTGCATTAACTACCGTGGGCTGAATAAGCTGATGCCCAAGAACGCCTATCCCATTCCACTTATTACAGAATTATTCGACAGATTAAAGGGCTCTTCGATCTTTACTAAACTTGATTTGCGAGCCGCCTATAATCTAGTCAGAATTAAAGAGGGTGACGAGTGGAAAACGGCGTTTAATACCAGAACAGGGCATTATGAATATCTGGTGATGCCATTCGGCTTATGCAATGCGCCTGCAGTATTTCAGGAATTGATTAACGATATTTTACGTGACTTGCTCCAGTCCCGTGTGGTAGTATATCTAGACGATATACTGATTCACTCTGCTAACCTTGCTCAACATATTAAAGATGTCTCTGAAGTCCTGCTCCGACTTCGTAAGCACAAGTTATTCTGTAAACTAGAAAAATGCGAATTCCATACATCTCAAGTACCGTTCCTGGGGTTCGTAATATCCAAAAGTGGCATTGCCATGGATCAGGAAAAGTTGGCAGCGGTTCTGCATTGGCCTCGGCCTAAGGGGTTAAAGGCCATTCAACGATTCCTAGGTTTTGCGAACTATTATAGGAAGTTCATCAAGAACTTTTCTACGATTGTAAAACCACTGTCAGATTTGACTCATAAGGGCGCTTCTCCCTCTCAGTGGTCTGACGCAGCTGAAGACGCATTTGTTACCCTGAAATCTGCCTTTGCATCTGCTCCTATACTGTCCCACCCTAATCCCTCCCTGCCGTTTACTTTGGAGGTTGACGCTTCAGAGGTTGGGGTTGGGGCGGTGCTCTCCCAACGTCCTGTGGGAAGTGGCACTTTAATGCCTTGTGGGTTCTTCTCTAAGAAATTGTCCAGCGCCCAGAGTCATTACGAGATTGGCGACAGAGAACTGTTGGCCATCATACTTGCACTTAAGGAATGGCGACACCTCTTGGAGGGCACTCAGACTCCAGTACTAATTCTTACTGATCATAAGAATTTAACCTATCTCTCTGAGGCCAAAAGGCTGTCTTCTAGACAGGCCAGGTGGGCACTGTTTTTGTCCCGGTTCAATTTCCTAGTATCCTATCTTCCTGGTTCAAAGAATATCAAGGCTGATGCGTTGTCACGTCAGTTCGCCTCTGACACTGAGAGGGAGGAAGTACCGGTACCCATCATTCATCCAGATCAGATCCTGGCTACTATTCGTACCACCATAACCTCGCCACTAGGGGAAGAGATACTGGCATCACAATCACGGGCACCTCCTGAAACCCCAGTGGGGAGGTGTTTCGTAGATGAGTCATTCCGTGTCCGTCTGTTGGAGACTTATCACGCCTCTAAAGCGGCTGGGCAAATTGGTATGGACCAACTAGTATGGTCCCTCTCGCAGTTATTTTGGTGGCCTACGTTGAGAGCTGACTGCGCCGCTTTTACGGCAGCTTGTACCACTTGTGCCCGTGCCAAGACCCCTAGGCATCTCCCCGTGGGCTTATTGCAACCGGTGCCTAACGGAGACCGTCCGTGGTCTCATATATCCATTGACTTCTTGGGAGAACTACCGGCATCTAGAGGTTACACGTTCATTCTTATGGTGGTCGATAGATTCTCTAAGATGGCACATTTTGTGCCTCTGACTGGCCTTCCATCGGCTCAGGAATTGGCTATAGTTTTTGCCAGAGAGGTGTTCCGTCTGCACGGAGTGCCCAGAGTAATTGTCTCCGACCGTGGGAGCCAGTTCGTGTCTATGTTCTGGAGGGCATTTTGTGGTCAGATGGGCATCCAATTGTCATTTTCCTCTGCCTACCATCCCCAGATGAATGGGGCCGCTGAGCGTGCCAATCAGGGACTGGAACAGTTCCTGCGCTGCTTCGTCACCGATCGTCATGATAATTGGGCTGACCTGTTGCCATGGGCAGAGTTTGCCAGAAACTGTGCGGTTAACTCCTCGTCCGGGAGCTCCCCGTTTCTTGTGAATTATGGTTTCTAGCCTTGTCTGCTCCCGGACTCCTTTCAGGCGCAGCAGATTCCTGCTCTAGACAAGCATTTGGAACGACTTCGTTCCACTTGGGCACAGGTTCAGAGGTCCCTCAGTCAGTCTTTCAGGCGGCAGCAAAGGCACGCTAATCGCAGATGCCTTCCAGCGGTCTCATTTCAGGTTGGGGACAGGGTATGGCTGTCATCCAGAAACCTCAATTTACAAGTGCTATCCAATAAACTGGCTCCCCGGTTCATTGGTCCATTTAAGATTATCCGCAAGATTAATCCGGTTTCTTATGCTCTGGAGCTTCCACCCTCTATGCACATTCATAATGTGTTCCACGTGTCACTCCTGAAACCCTTGATGTGCAATCGTTATACTACTACGCCAGTGATTCCTGGGCCGGTGGACGTCCAGGGCCAAGAAGAATATGAAGTCCAGAGTATTATTGATTCCAGGAGATTTAGAGGAAAGCTGCAATATTTGGTTCATTGGAAGGGCTATGGCCCTGAGGAACGTTCTTGGGTTGATCAGGGGGATCTCCATGCTCCGAGATTAGTACGCAGCTTTCACTCTAAATATCCTTTGAAACCCAGACCTCAGGCTGGGAGAGGGGGTCTTTGAGAGGGGGGTACTATCACAGTGCCTGTGATTCCTGTCACTCTCAGTTGTGGCTGGCACTGATTTGCTAACTGAGTTTGACCCGCCTCCGGATGACCTTTTTATACCTGGCTATCACATCTGTCAGATGCCCTTTCGGGGTGTTCCTGAGCCAGTAGTGCTGTTGCTGTGTTCCTGTATTCTGAGTTCCTGTGTACCGATTCGGCTTGTCCTGACCATTCTCCAGTGTACCTGCTTGTGTATGACCCGGCTCGTCTGCGTACCACCCTTGGATCCTGATCCGGCTAGACTGACGTTCCTGTTCGTGTATGACCCGGCTTGTATGACTGCCTCCTACGTGCTCCGACCCGGCCCGGCTGACTTCCTGCTCCGAAGATCGACTTCCAGCTTGTTCCAGTGACCTGCGTTTAAGTTGTCGCCGCCGCGACATTTCCAGTCTCTGCTGCCCGCGTCAGAGTGACTGCCTTGCCTGGTGCTTCCCCTCGATTTAGTGCTGTGCCTCGTTCTTTGTGCAGAGTTGTGTGTATGCTGTGGGCCTTCCTCTCTGTGCAGAGCCTTGCAGTAGCGCTGAAGCCTCGAGTAAATGTGCATTTTAACTCTTGCAGTGCTGCCTCAAATTCACTCTCGCTATCTCCTGTACGAGCCTCGTTACCCGTGATACTGCTGCTGAGTTGGCCGCTCTCCGTCGGCAACTCTAGTCCACCATTGCAGAGTGTTCACATAGTTGGGCCGTTTGGGCGCTTAAGGCTCTCCGGTATTGGCTACCGACGATATCATTTGACACAGAGTGTAGGCAGAAAGGCTTCAGTGTTGGCTTATCCGGTACTACGCCCGAGGGGGCTAGTGGCTCTTGCTCTCTTATTCCAGCATTCGATTACACTTAAGGAGGCTGTTAGCTCTTGCACCGCCGGCCGGTTTCCGTTACGCCCGTGGGGGCTATTGGCACTTGCACAAACGAAAGCAGTTCCTGTAACTACGCCCGTGGGGGCTAAGTTGATTCCCTTTCTGCTTACTATCCAACACCTTGGCAAGGCAGCTCTATCCTCAGCACTTGATGAACTTTGTCTATACAGCACAGCCCTTTTAACATCCAGGGCGTGTCAAACCTCCACATCTGAGACAGACTGTTATATGGACATTAACCCCTTGGGGGTCAATATCATCCTAGTGCATACTGTTTTGCATTTATGTCTTTTGTGCTATTACCATTGTAAATATCTCAGTTTACTGATCTGTGTATTACCTACCGCCTCTAGAGGGCGTACTTGTGCCTTATTCACTTTAATAAAGTGTGTTTTATTTTCACTTACTTGGTCTGAGAGTCCTAAAAAACCGTGACAGTACGAAAGGGCCATGACCTCAGACGGTAAGGGTGAAAGTAATACTCAGAACATCCACTGGAGAATGGATGTCCATGAGCAGCGCCTGGACCAATTGGCACTGGCTCTACAAACGTTACTTGAATGTACAGTACATTTGGACAAGTCTGGTCCTAATCCGGTGGTCCCCCCAGTCGTGACACCGGGGAATCCCTCTGTATCTCCCAGTGCTAACACTAGAGGGTTAACGGCAGCGGTACCGTTACCCCTATGATATGATGGCGAACCCTCCTTATTAACCAGTTGGAGATATTTTTGGAGTTGGCACCCCAGGCATTTCCGAATGACTGTAGCAAGGTCGGCTTTATGATATCTCTGTTGACGGGCAAAGCTTTGGCATGGGCAAATCCGTTATGGGAGAATGCCAGACCCTGCACACTGAACTTTAGAGATTTCGTGGTTAAGTTCAGACGTGTGTTTGAGGTTCCTGGCAGGTCTGCCTCTGCTGCCAAAAGGCTGATGGACATTCAGCAGGGCGAACGCACTCTGGGCGAGTATGCTATCGAATTCTGGACCTTGGCAGCAGAGGTAGGCTAGAACGATGAGGCCTTACTTGCTGCCTTTACTCAGGGTCTTGCTGAACAGATTAAGGACCAGATAGCAGCTCGAGATGTACCCAGCGAGCTGGATGAGTACATTGACTATTTCATGTTGATAGACTCTCGCATCCGGGAGAGACGCTTGGCTAAGAGGGCCAAAGCAAAGAGTTATGGCCAGAACCAGTTCCTTAACCCACCCACACCACCCGTTCTACCTGAGCGTACAGCTGACAGCACTGAACCTATGCAAGTAGGTTTTACTAAGCTCACGAAGGAGGAGAAGCTGTATCGTAGAAGGCAAGGCTTATGCCTATACTGTGGCAAACCGGGTCATGTATTACGCAATTGTCCTGTAAGGCCGGGAAACGAACGCACCTAGGGTACCTTGGGGGACAGGCCCTAGGTGGTGTTGAACAGTCCCTAGATACTTGCACCACTAAACCCACCATCCAGGTGGCATTTGCTTGAACTGATAAGGTCATAGAAGTCCTAGCATTGGTGGACACCGGGGCAGCCGGATACTTCATGGATCAGTCCTTTGCTGAGTTTCAGGGCATTCCGTTATGTAAAAAGGACTCTCCTGTGGCTATAGAGGCCATTGATGGCAGACCCCTGGATCCTGCTTTCATTACGTTCGAGACAATCCCAGTGACAATGACTGTGGGGGCTTCCCTGCATCATTCAGTTATTTTGGGGTTCCCATGGTTACAAACACACAATCCCCAATTCGACTGGCAAAGGTGTGAAGTTAACTCTTGGTCTGAGTACTGTAACAAGAATTGTCTCTCCCTTCCTGTTAAGATTATGTGTACCTCTCCAGCTGTGCCAACAGAATATGGGCAATTCAGTGACGTGTTTAGCAAAGGAGAGGCCAGCGCATTACCTGACCATAGGCCATACGATTGCGCCATTGATTTGCCTGCAGGTGCTGTGCCTCCCAGGGGACGTACTTACCCTCTGTCATGTGAGGAAAATAAGGCGATGGAGGAGTATATCACAGATGCCCTGGAAAGGGGAATCATTCGTAAATCTACATCTCCGGCTGGTGCCGGATTTTTTTTTGTCAAAAAGAAAAATGGGGAACTCAGGCCTTGCATTAACTACCGTGGGCTGAATAAGCTGATGCCCAAGAACGCCTATCCCATTCCACTTATTACAGAATTATTCGACAGATTAAAGGGCTCTTCGATCTTTACTAAACTTGATTTGCGAGCCGCCTATAATCTAGTCAGAATTAAAGAGGGTGACGAGTGGAAAACGGCGTTTAATACCAGAACAGGGCATTATGAATATCTGGTGATGCCATTCGGCTTATGCAATGCGCCTGCAGTATTTCAGGAATTGATTAACGATATTTTACGTGACTTGCTCCAGTCCCGTGTGGTAGTATATCTAGACGATATACTGATTCACTCTGCTAACCTTGCTCAACATATTAAAGATGTCTCTGAAGTCCTGCTCCGACTTCGTAAGCACAAGTTATTCTGTAAACTAGAAAAATGCGAATTCCATACATCTCAAGTACCGTTCCTGGGGTTCGTAATATCCAAAAGTGGCATTGCCATGGATCAGGAAAAGTTGGCAGCGGTTCTGCATTGGCCTCGGCCTAAGGGGTTAAAGGCCATTCAACGATTCCTAGGTTTTGCGAACTATTATAGGAAGTTCATCAAGAACTTTTCTACGATTGTAAAACCACTGTCAGATTTGACTCATAAGGGCGCTTCTCCCTCTCAGTGGTCTGACGCAGCTGAAGACGCATTTGTTACCCTGAAATCTGCCTTTGCATCTGCTCCTATACTGTCCCACCCTAATCCCTCCCTGCCGTTTACTTTGGAGGTTGACGCTTCAGAGGTTGGGGTTGGGGCGGTGCTCTCCCAACGTCCTGTGGGAAGTGGCACTTTAATGCCTTGTGGGTTCTTCTCTAAGAAATTGTCCAGCGCCCAGAGTCATTACGAGATTGGCGACAGAGAACTGTTGGCCATCATACTTGCACTTAAGGAATGGCGACACCTCTTGGAGGGCACTCAGACTCCAGTACTAATTCTTACTGATCATAAGAATTTAACCTATCTCTCTGAGGCCAAAAGGCTGTCTTCTAGACAGGCCAGGTGGGCACTGTTTTTGTCCCGGTTCAATTTCCTAGTATCCTATCTTCCTGGTTCAAAGAATATCAAGGCTGATGCGTTGTCACGTCAGTTCGCCTCTGACACTGAGAGGGAGGAAGTACCGGTACCCATCATTCATCCAGATCAGATCCTGGCTACTATTCGTACCACCATAACCTCGCCACTAGGGGAAGAGATACTGGCATCACAATCACGGGCACCTCCTGAAACCCCAGGGGGAGGTGTTTCGTAGATGAGTCATTCCGTGTCCGTCTGTTGGAGACTTATCACGCCTCTAAAGCGGCTGGGCAAATTGGTATGGACCAACTAGTATGGTCCCTCTCGCAGTTATTTTGGTGGCCTACGTTGAGAGCTGACTGCGCCGCTTTTACGGCAGCTTGTACCACTTGTGCCCGTGCCAAGACCCCTAGGCATCTCCCCGTGGGCTTATTGCAACCGGTGCCTAACGGAGACCGTCCGTGGTCTCATATATCCATTGACTTCTTGGGAGAACTACCGGCATCTAGAGGTTACACGTTCATTCTTATGGTGGTCGATAGATTCTCTAAGATGGCACATTTTGTGCCTCTGACTGGCCTTCCATCGGCTCAGGAATTGGCTATAGTTTTTGCCAGAGAGGTGTTCCGTCTGCACGGAGTGCCCAGAGTAATTGTCTCCGACCGTGGGAGCCAGTTCGTGTCTATGTTCTGGAGGGCATTTTGTGGTCAGATGGCCATCCAATTGTCATTTTCCTCTGCCTACCATCCCCAGATGAATGGGGCCGCTGAGCGTGCCAATCAGGGACTGGAACAGTTCCTGCGCTGCTTCGTCACCGATCGTCATGATAATTGGGCTGACCTGTTGCCATGGGCAGAGTTTGCCAGAAACTGTGCGGTTAACTCCTCGTCCGGGAGCTCCCCGTTTCTTGTGAATTATGGTTTCTAGCCTTGTCTGCTCCCGGACTCCTTTCAGGCGCAGCAGATTCCTGCTCTAGACAAGCATTTGGAACGACTTCGTTCCACTTGGGCACAGGTTCAGAGGTCCCTCAGTCAGTCTTTCAGGCGGCAGCAAAGGCACGCTAATCGCAGATGCCTTCCAGCGGTCTCATTTCAGGTTGGGGACAGGGTATGGCTGTCATCCAGAAACCTCAATTTACAAGTGCTATCCAATAAACTGGCTCCCCGGTTCATTGGTCCATTTAAGATTATCCGCAAGATTAATCTGGTTTCTTATGCTCTGGAGCTTCCACCCTCTATGCACATTCATAATGTGTTCCACGTGTCACTCCTGAAACCCTTGATGTGCAATCGTTATACTACTACGCCAGTGATTCCTGGGCCGGTGGACGTCCAGGGCCAAGAAGAATATGAAGTCCAGAGTATTATTGATTCCAGGAGATTTAGAGGAAAGCTGCAATATTTGGTTCATTGGAAGGGCTATGGCCCTGAGGAACGTTCTTGGGTTGATCAGGGGGATCTCCATGCTCCGAGATTAGTACGCAGCTTTCACTCTAAATATCCTTTGAAACCCAGACCTCAGGCTGGGAGAGGGGGTCTTTGAGAGGGGGGTACTATCACAGTGCCTGTGATTCCTGTCACTCTCAGTTGTGGCTGGCACTGATTTGCTAACTGAGTTTGACCCGCCTCCGGATGACCTTTTTATACCTGGCTATCACATCTGTCAGATGCCCTTTCGGGGTGTTCCTGAGCCAGTAGTGCTGTTGCTGTGTTCCTGTATTCTGAGTTCCTGTGTACCGATTCGGCTTGTCCTGACCATTCTCCAGTGTACCTGCTTGTGTATGACCCGGCTCGTCTGCGTACCACCCTTGGATCCTGATCCGGCTAGACTGACGTTCCTGTTCGTGTATGACCCGGCTTGTATGACTGCCTCCTACGTGCTCCGACCCGGCCCGGCTGACTTCCTGCTCCGAAGATCGACTTCCAGCTTGTTCCAGTGACCTGCGTTTAAGTTGTCGCCGCCGCGACATTTCCAGTCTCTGCTGCCCGCGTCAGAGTGACTGCCTTGCCTGGTGCTTCCCCTCGATTTAGTGCTGTGCCTCGTTCTTTGTGCAGAGTTGTGTGTATGCTGTGGGCCTTCCTCTCTGTGCAGAGCCTTGCAGTAGCGCTGAAGCCTCAAGTAAATGTGCATTTTAACTCTTGCAGTGCTGCCTCAAATTCACTCTCGCTATCTCCTGTACGAGCCTCGTTACCCGTGATACTGCTGCTGAGTTGGCCGCTCTCCGTCGGCAACTCTAGTCCACCATTGCAGAGTGTTCACATAGTTGGGCCGTTTGGGCGCTTAAGGCTCTCCGGTATTGGCTACCGACGATATCATTTGACACAGAGTGTAGGCAGAAAGGCTTCAGTGTTGGCTTATCCGGTACTACGCCCGAGGGGGCTAGTGGCTCTTGCTCTCTTATTCCAGCATTCGATTACACTTAAGGAGGCTGTTAGCTCTTGCACCGCCGGCCGGTTTCCGTTACGCCCGTGGGGGCTATTGGCACTTGCACAAACGAAAGCAGTTCCTGTAACTACGCCCGTGGGGGCTAAGTTGATTCCCTTTCTGCTTACTATCCAACACCTTGGCAAGGCAGCTCTATCCTCAGCACTTGATGAACTTTGTCTATACAGCACAGCCCTTTTAACATCCAGGGCGTGTCAAACCTCCACATCTGAGACAGACTGTTATATGGACATTAACCCCTTGGGGGTCAATATCATCCTAGTGCATACTGTTTTGCATTTATGTCTTTTGTGCTATTACCATTGTAAATATCTCAGTTTACTGATCTGTGTATTACCTACCGCCTCTAGAGGGCGTACTTGTGCCTTATTCACTTTAATAAAGTGTGTTTTATTTTCACTTACTTGGTCTGAGAGTCCTAAAAACCGTGACAGGTACGCTATTTGGTGGTGTGTCCCGGGCCACTCTGGAGCTTGTGCGGTTAATTGTATGTCATTTCCTTTTTTCTATATAATAAAGTGGATTGTTTATCATAGTCCTATTGTTATGGATAAATACTTCCCCTGTGATACAATAAGACATAATATATTATATCTAAAATAAAAGTATATTTAAATAGACATCTGAATTATTTTAGTATTTTGGAAATACATTAATAAGTGCTTTTTGGTACATAATAAGTGATTGTTCTTACTCAGGTTTGGATTTGTCCTATAGTGGAACTAATGTTTAGATAGTTCAATTCTGAGAGAACACAATTCTAATTACAATCATGTACGTTTTTGTTATTCGGACCGATTGAGATTGACCCGTTGACTGCCGGGGTGCTGCGGGGTACAGTTGTGGGGTTGATCATGTGATATTCTTTCTTCTCCATGTTATTAAAGAGGAGTAAATATAGTGATTTCACTTTGGTATTTATTTCTATATGTCATCTTCCATTTGATAACGAGGCTTGGATCCGGATAGATTAAAACGAGGCTTAGAGTTAGATATTCCGTATTTTTAGCCTTTATGTGAAATAAACTATTAAGTCTTTTTGAGATCATTGCTGTATGAGTTTCAACTCTTCTTAAAATTAGTTTCAATGACCATAAAGATTATTGAAATGATATAAGTAATATGGCAGTTAATATTATAACTGAAATATATGCTGATCCATCCAACAATAGGATATTCAATTTATAAACTATTTTTTAAATAAAAAAGGTAATAAAATAAAGGGATAAGTGTTTTGTATGTGTGTTTATAAACAATCATATAGAATTTTAAAAATAGATTCTTATTTCATTTGTCAATTAGTGATGTCATTTCCCCTTGGTGGTTCATCCAATTGTATTGAAAGGAGGGAAATTTAAATGTTGTTAGTGATAGCTGCTCTGTCTTTGGCTTTGTATTGTATTGTTTGAGCCAGTCCATTTGAGAAAGCGGTCTGTGTACCATGAAACGTTATTCTAGTCTGTAAATTGGCTTAATTATTGTTTTTAATTTTTATGTGTATTTTAAACACTATTAAATATTATGAAGACCAAAGTTTGGAGCAGCTTATTATTTGTTAAATCGTCTGTGGAAAATTCCTGTGAGAGTTCCTGAGCTGGGACAGGCTGAATTTCCCAGCATGTGCATTTGCTGGTTTTGACATAAGCATACCTGGGGACTTCTGAAGCAGGGCTAACCAGAGGGTAACCCTGCCAGTGCCGACAGAGGAGGAAAATGACGTGATTCACATCATAAAAGGGGCGGGGCTTAGTTGCAGGGGACGGGGCAAAAATACGTGCAAAATGGTAAGAGGTAAGAGGGCGGGGAGTGGGAGGAACTGGGTGGGATGGAGCACAAGTGGGCAGAGTTTCTACTTAAACTGTGCCCACCCGGTGATTCACACATTGCCCCGGAGACCCAGTAATTTAGTTTGAAATCCGGAGTCTCCGGGGCAAAACCAGAGAGTTCCCAAGTATGGACATAAGCCATTAACCAGCCACTACAAAGTGTGTGTACCATTTTTCATACTATTAATTATATTGGAGCCTAAAAATTTAACAGGCAGTATTGGGGTGCCCTTTGTTGTGTTTTTTTGTTTTTGTAAGGAAGAAGATACATTTACCTTCTTAATGATACCTGATATATTAAACATAATAATTTACTTCTAAGTTACCAGTACCAATTGGAATTCTAATGCAATAACTACTTGTATGGTAGAGATGTCTCTAATGCATTGTGAAGCAATGGGTTGGATTCCTCTATCTAGTATCCAGGGGATAATGGATTTGATTGTTGGGGTTCCAAGCGGATTTCATTTGATTAAAAGGGTTCCTACAGCAGATTAAGTTTTAGAACCAATGTTCCAATGCTTTACCACATTATTCTAATTCTTGGTGATGTTAATTTACATTTATTTTACTTTTGGAGATCCCTCTCTGGGAGTTCTAGGTGTATTTATTGAATGTAAGGAGAAACAGTGACAATGTATCACAATAGCAATACATGGTACTGACCAATAGACTGCATGCTATGTATTGTGTGCACAGCATTAAGCCTCTCGGTGTCACTCTGTTGTCCTTGTACAAGGTCATAGTCATCACATAATATATCATGTCCACTCTTCTGTGGTGTAGAACAGACATCTTTATAGACACAAGGGGGATCTACAGTGATAATGCTGATTCCTACCACCACATAGGGCCTTATGCACAAATGAAAAGTGAAGCGATTCTGGAGCAATCTAAATGTAATACATGAGATAGATACAACTAATTGAATAGCAATTTTAAGGTATAAAGGAATACATTGGAGACCTGTATAGCATTGAAGTGGATAGAAACACTATTTAGATCAATTGGAATTATAAGAGTTTGCATTTATCACTGATAGTTTTCTTGTTTTACCCATAGAACTTCTCCCACTTTATGGAAATGTTATGGATTTTCTAATCACAAGAATATATATATAAATTAGGAAGTAAGAAGAGAGGTGGAACCATGGGCGGATTGTCCTATCAGGGGATCGGGCATCCCCCGGTGAGCCACATGATCATGGACCGGTAGGGGAGATCAGAGGATCTCACCTCACCATCCCATTATATTTTGAAGGAGAGGTCTGTGTTGTCACCGGCACAGGCACTCTCTGTGACAGCCTTCGCGTTCCTTGTTAATGCAGAGAGCCAGGATATCACATAATATCCTGGCACCTGCTCTCCCATGCTGCACAGAGACCACAGGGGGGCGTTGATAGGGACATCGGTGCAGCTAGTGGGCTGCTTTAAAAAAAAAAAAAATGCCCAGGCTGGTATTCCTCTACAATCCGCCCCTTGCTGGAACCACATAAGAAGTAAATGTTATCCAGGTGCACAAATCCAGGAAAGTGCACACAGAAAAAGGCGCAGCTCCTGTGGGAATATCAAATGTCATTAATAGGCAATTTATTGATCGTCAGCATTTTTGGTGCTATATGGATCTTTATCAAAACAATGAAGTAAGCAAATAATGTATTTTAAATAGCCTGATCTCCACATGCAAGGTGACCAACGACATCAATGTTGTCACTTCCATGTAGTCATAGTCCTGACTGTATGGGACGACATCACCCCCACATGTGTTACATCAATAAGTGTGAAAGTAAGCAAATACATTTATTGAATGGTCTATCACAATCTAGTTAACAGAATAAATATGTGACAAAATATTTAATTGTAAGAATTCCCATTAACCTAAACAGGAACCACTGAAACACAGTTATGGTTCCGGCTGATTTGCTTACTTTCACACTTATAGATCTTTAACTTAAATTTTAGGGTGTTGGAGTTATGATTTGAACAGACGCATGGTAATACAGTTATAGGAGAAACCAATCTGTTTGGAGTGAAGGGGAAGGCAAAATACAGTACAGATGAACTAGGGGGAGATGTGATGAGGGGTAATAGTTCATTTGGAAAATGAAGGACAAATGAATTGGGTCTGTACAGGTAACACTGATTTATACTTCTCCACTGAATCAGGAAGCACACAGTGAGGATGATGTATTAAGGAGAACATCTCTCCATCTTTACTGATCTTAGTGCACAGGTTCCATAGAATAGCATAGGACATAACACTGGAGAAGTTATCTCTTCTTAATCACCTATTTATCACACCTTAGTACATAACTCCCTCCAGTATTTCCAGAGAAAAACAACTGCAGCACAGCAGACAAACACTCCCATTCATCTAAATGATGATTTGACCCCTTGAAGCTATGTGATTGAGGCCTATCTAGTACTGAAAGGGTTAAACTCCCCTCTTAGATCAATGAAAATTTGAGATATGTTTATTTCTCAGCTATGATGAAGTTGGTTTGCTCCAGAATGACTGCAGTTCTGTTAGTACATCATCCTCATTGTCACCCAGTAGAATACACCAGATTCTGTCCTAGTAATCACTAGTGTTAATAATTGTGACAAGTGAATTATCAGTGATATTTGACTCTACATGGAATGCTTTGTGATGTGTATTGTGTTATCGGTCAGCAGGTTATTACTATTACATTGATAATGAAGCTGGTAAAATGTGTGGGAACCTTAACATCAAAGTATATCACAAAAGAATCTGGTTAAATGGCTCATTGTTTTCCCTTATACATTTCCAGAATTCCACTAGATGGCACTGTTATATTGGTAGATACATTCAGTACAAGGATAAAACAAGATGAAATGTCACTATATTACAAGTGCAGTTAAACCATGGAAAGAGGTGATCTGGGGGAAGCAGATGCAGCAGTTTGTTATCAGATACAAGATTTATTTTATTATATTTTCAGGTTACATTCTATTATTCATCATTACAGATTGTTCTTATAATAACCGGTAAATGTATTGTGGTTCAGTTTGACATTATTGATAAATGAGCACCATAAAACATGGGAGTAAGAAGAGGGGTGGTCAGAAGGCAAATCCCTCTCTACACATTCAGAGGTTTTCATTTGAATTTGGTGCCCCCCATCATATGTGGAACAGACCACCTCAGCGCTGAAGTTAAAACAACAGCTGCTGCCAAGTGTCAGTGCAACAGTGATCTGATAGGCACAGATATGATCACTTCTTATTACACCTCACCTGTCAGGTCACCTTTGTCTTCTCCCTTCTATAGAAATACAAATAAAGTTTGTTATAAGATGGCTCTCTCTTGTACATTGGCTGCAGGACAGTCTATTTCCAATGAACCCCTCACACATCTGACTTTGTGTCCTCATGTGAGACAAACAACACCCCCAACTCTCTAGATGGTTTATTACCCTGTTTGTCTCCACTATTGGTGTTTGCCCTGCTGGTCACTTCTGATGTGGCACTGTCCTGCTGGTCTCTAGTATTGGTTTATAGCCCTGAAGGTCTCTAGTGTTGATTTATTGCCCTGAAGATCTCTAAAGTTGGTTTATAGCCCTGCTGGTCTCTAGTGTTGTTGTTCTGTTCTGCTGGTCTCTAGTGAAGTTGCATAGTCTTGGTGGTGACGTGATGGTTTTCTGCCCTGCGTGTTCATTTGTGATGGATTATTGCTCTGCTGGTATCTCATGTTGGTGTATTGCCCTGCTTGTTCATTTGTGATGGATTATTGCTCTGCTGGTATCTCATGTTGGTGTATTGCCCTGCGTGTTCATTTGTGATGGATTATTGCTCTGCTGGTGTCTCATGTTGGTGTATTGCCCTGCTTGTTCATTTGTGATGGATTATTGCTCTGCTGGTATCTCATGTTGGTGTATTGCCCTGCGTGTTCATTTGTGATGGATTATTGCTCTGCTGGTATCTCATGTTGGTGTATTGCGCTGCTTGTTCATTTGTGATGGATTATTGCTCTGCTGGTATCTCGTGTTGGTGTATTGCCCTGCGTGTTCATTTGTGATGGATTATTGCTCTGCTGGTATCTCATGTTGGTGTATTGCCCTGCGTGTTCATTTGTGATGGATTATTGCTCTGCTGGTGTCTCATGTTGGTGTATTGCCCTGCTTGTTCATTTGTGATGGATTATTGCTCTGCTGGTGTCTCATGTTGGTGTATTGCCCTGCGTGTTCACTTGTGATGGATTATTGCTCTGCTGGTATCTCATGTTGGTGTATTACCCTGCGTGTTCACTTGTGATGGATTATTGCTCTGCTGGTATCTCATGTTGGTGTATTGCCCTGCGTGTTCATTTGTGATAGATTATTGCTCTGCTGGTATCTCATGTTGGTGTATTGCCCTGCTTGTTCACTTGTGATGGATTATTCCTCTGCTGGTATCTCATGTTGGTGTATTACCCTGCGTGTTCATTTGTGATAGATTATTGCTCTGCTGGTATCTCATGTTGGTGTATTGCCCTGCTTGTTCACTTGTGATGGATTATTGCTCTGCTGGTATCTCATGTTGGTGTAATGGTATATTGTCAAGCCCCTCTGCTGGTATGTTAGCACATTTCATGGAACCCAGTTGAATTTGTATCAAAATGAAACTAAACCCAAGCAGCACCTTGTGTATCAATGAAAAGGCCACATGTTTTCTTTAAAGGCATAGTAATACTTAATATGTAAAAAAAATTTTTTTGCAAAGTTTATCCATCTGATTAAAACAAGGGTACTCCCACTGCTGAGAGGTGTTTTATTCAAAAGTTATTACAGAGCAAACCTGAATTTTTTAGGTGCAGTAACCCAGTGTAAAAAGAAAAAACAAAGACAGCGCAAATAGAATATGCCTCTAAGTGTAGTACTCCAGATAGTCTCTTAAAATACCCTTCCCCTTTAGGTGATGTACTCACATGTACAAGAGGCTATCCTGCCTCTTGGTTAGAAGTCCTGCTCTGGCTTTTTGCGCTTTGCTCCAGGCTAGTGACTATTCGCTCTCCGTTGGTCTCTGCTGTTAGTATATAGGAATGTTGTTCCTAGTCCTCACCACATATTGATATCACAATGTGCGGACTGTACTTGGAGTCGTCTCTACACACCTATTAAAATCAAATTTACTAATACAATACTAAACTAAACTATGAGCATACTTAGTATTGTATTAGAGAGCGTATTTAGTATTGTATTAGAAAATTTGATTTTAATAGGTGTGTAGCGACGGATTTTTATGGAATAAGACAACACGCTGATCATATCTAGCGGCGCTGAATCCCCATGTGGCATAGAATATCCAGTGCTGGTATGGGATACACTGCGTCCATATGATATTTCAGGTGATGTTGTTATAAATATTTTAACAGTGTTTAACAACTGATATTTTATTGAGATTTCTCTTTTACCCTTATACCCCTGTACTAAACAACACACCAGGGTGGTCTTTTTAACACACTATACTTTTTAGTTTTTGTATAGCCAATAAAAAGTTCCAAGTACAGTCCACACATTGTGATATCAATATGTGGTGAGGACTAGGAACAACATTACTATATACTAACAGCAGAGACCAACGGACCGCGAATAGTCACTAGACTGGAGTGAAGCTCAAAAAGCCAGTGCAGGATTTCTAACCAAGAGGCAGGATAGCCTCTCGAACATGTGAGTACATCACCTAAAGGGGAAGGGTATTTTAAGAGACTATCTGGAGTACTACACTTAGAGGTATATTCTATTTGCGCTGTCTTTGTTTTTTCTTTTTACATATTGATATTGTGACGTGGATTGTGAGTTGTGAGGTCCACACCAGACGGCAGCAAAGAAATAATTTGGTAAGCGCCTCTGAAGATTTAATCTAATAATACAGTTACCCTACTTACATACCGCGCTATATATATTTTTTTTTTTCATTTTTACAATATCACAGCGGCCTGAAATTGTACAGTGGCGCTGCTGCTACATCATTCTATGGAGACTTATGGTCAACTGACCAGAATTGTCCATACAATGGTGTAAAAACAGCACCACTGTACAATTTCAGGCCACTGTGATACTGCACCAAAAAAAATTAAGTTTGAGCTGTAATAATTTTTGAATAAAATACCTCTCAGCAGCAGGCGTAGCCTTGTTTTACTCAGGGGGATAAACCTTACAGCATATTTATTTTTTACTGTCCTTTTAATATATAAATATATTGCTATTGTTTTGTGTCACATTTATTTAATTTGTACCATGACACATCATCATGTATCTGTGTAAAACTAGACATTACTGTATCCTCTCCAGTCCTGGATGTGTCCATGGAGGGGACAGGACAGTTGTGGGCAGAGTACATGAGACTACTGAACCCTTTAATTATCATAGGGGTGTGTATCACATTGGGGATCAGACTTAATACAATGCCCAGCACTGACATCTGATCCCAAAATGTCTCCTGTCAGCTACTTGGAGGGGACAGAGAACTGGTCTCTTGGCTGGCAGTGACCTGGAAGTCACCCTGAGGTCTGTGACTCAAAGCCAGGCTTATGCACAAAGCTCCCTTATCCCTCCAGTGTTGGGTATAGACGCCTTCACAAGAGCCTATGGGGGAGCATACACAGCCCAATGTGACTCAACTGAGACACCACAAAGTGTCACAGTTCAGTCCCTGTCATCACACCTGGGAACTCCCCGGATCTGCCTTTGGGACAGTGGTGGATTCACTGGGTTAGAGTGTTTAGTGGTAACCCACCCATGTCACCCACTCCTTACCCCATACAGACATTTTTAGGGTAAACCCACCTTCCCTCATCTCAATCCCACTCACTCCTATTAAGTCCTGATCCACAGTGTGCCACAAATCATACCATATGGACAATACCTCCTCCAGTCCTACTTGTTACTCTGGGGGCTGCTACCAACAAAGTTCCCAGATGTGACTCTCACAGAACCAATGAGGGAGCACCCAGTGCCTCTTCTCACACCTCTGTTTATCTCTCACTGTCTCCTCAGGAGTCACAGTGCATCCCCCGCTTCATCTGCAGGATTACTCCCAAGGGAAAAGACCTGTCAGTAGGATACTATGCACCTGTTAATTGTCCTTTATAAGGGCAGTAAACTCTAAATATGAAAACATATGTATTATAGAGATAACTAGGAAGTTTTCTGATTGACTGAGCTCAAGATATTTTTCTACCAGGGGGTGATGTTTCTGCAGCTGTCTATTTAAAGTTTGTGTCTCAGACCCATAGCTTTTCAAAGGAAGTAACAGCAACAGCGCCACCTGGCTTCAAAAACAATTATGAACTCAAATTCACAGAAAAGTGCAAGTTTTTGTCTAAAGCATCTCACACCAGTAAATTTACCTTTGTTTTACTTGGCCAAAAAGCTCTATAAAAATGTTATATTAAGAATTGTCTTTCTCTTTAAGGAAATTATACTATTTAACAATCCTGTCAGTAAATCTCCAGCACTGAGCAATATATAAGGGACAGAACACAGACTGTTTATTTGAGGGATAAGAAATAAAATCACAAGATATATTAATATATATGATACACTGATTTGCATCTGGTCTTTGCATAATCCCATTTTACTGGTGACATCAGCTGCTATATAAGTGACACTGATCCTGTAATATAGTCATTATCTGTATCTGTCACACAGCAAGATGATGTCTCAGAATTGTGTGCTGGGTGTATTTTTGCTGTTTATTCAAGGTAAGAGTGTATCTGTCTGTATGTGTCATAGCACCTCACCAGTCAGTGACACAGATACAGATTCACTTCATTTTAGTGAAGACAAAGCTGTATGCAGATCAGAGGAACAATTCTGTATGAGTGCGACTGCACCATAGGGGGCAATGCACATCTCCATTGACTTACATGGGGGGTTTAACCCCAAGAATACTAGAGATGTATCCAGTTCATTCCTTCTCATTGAGATGGAGACCTTTCTAGCATCCAAGGTGTTAAAAG
Organism: Rhinophrynus dorsalis; assembly: GCA_037306005.1. Classification (NCBI taxonomy): domain Eukaryota; kingdom Metazoa; phylum Chordata; class Amphibia; order Anura; family Rhinophrynidae; genus Rhinophrynus; species Rhinophrynus dorsalis. Next base: position 34,470,518 of record CM074718.1, read on the forward strand.
CTGCATTTAAGTCAGTGAGAATATAGGCAATGTTATTAGTCCCTTATGGTGCAGATGGATTGTCTCAGAATTGTTCCTCTTTTCTACATACGACTCAAAATGTAACAAAGAAGTAACAAGAGGAATAATCAGTTCTATATCTCCTCATATCTCCTTCATCCCTCAGGTTCCTATGGACAGATTGTGATGACTCAGACTCCAGATTATGTGTCCGTGTCACCAGGAGAAAGTGTCACCATCACATGTACATCCAGTATAAGCGTTTATGGCTACTTAAACTGGTACCAACAGAAACCAGGACAGGCACCAACACTTCTTATCTATGGTGCAACCAGCCGCTATACAGGGGTCCCAGAGCGATTCAGTGGCAGTGGATATGGAACTGGTTTCACTCTTACGATCAGCAGAGCGGAGGCAGAGGATGCAGCAGATTATTACTGTCAGCAGTATGACAGCTTCCCTCTCACACAGTGATACAGAGCCGTACAATAACCTTCCTCTTTCATGTAACTGACACAAACTGTTACTCTTAGGGCCATATGCAGGAAGGTAAAGAGGAACAATGCTGGGGCCAACCAGCTGCACAATAGGGGACAAATAAAAAATCCCCAAATTTCCGTTATCCCCATGAATACTAGGGGGATCTCCAGTGCATTGCTTTTCACTGAGACTGAGACCTCTATAGCATTAAATGGGATGAAAGACATTTAAAGGGATAGTAATACTTAAAATGTAAAAAATATATGTTGTAGGGTTTATCCCCCTGAGTAAAACAAGGGTACTCCCACTGCTGAAAGGTGTTTCATTCAAAAGTTATTAATTTTCAAAGTTGAATTTTTTAGGTGCAATATCACAGTGACCTGAAATTGTACAGTGGCGCTGTTGCTACACGATCCTATGGACAGCTCTGGTCCCGGGACCATAAATCTCCATAGGATGGAGCAATGCATTGCAAAGCAATAATGGTAATGTGTATTTCAGTGCAATGCATTGGAGACATCACTAACATACAAGGGGATAAAAGTCCCATTTAATCTGTGGAATTATTTTACTTCTCTCCTATACACAGTTGTTTTGCTCCCACAGTTGCTCCACTTTTCCTTTATACATACAGCCTACAGGATCATGAGATGTTCCACAGTGACAGCCGCTCTCCTGAGTCATCACTCCAACATGGACCTGATTTAGGGGCAATTCTGGGGCAAATCAACTGCACCATAAGGGACAAATACACATTACATTGATATTAATGAGTCTTTTAACCCCTGGAATGCCAGGGAGATCTCCAACATATTGCACTAAAGACTTCTTTAGCATTCAATGGGTTAAATGACAAATTTAAATCAATGGGGATTTTTTATATTTCCTCACAGAACAGTTGGTTTGCTCCATAATTGTCTAATTTATTCTTAGTAAATCTCATCCCTATGTTTTCACCCCATTTAAACCAATGGAAATGCCCCCCCCCCATGGTGCAGTTGGTTTGTCTCAGAATTCACCTCTTTATCCTGATGAATAAGGTCCTTTATGTCACATACAGTGAATCCTGCCTTTCTCTCTAGTTAGTACATAACCCCTGTTCTGTTCTTTACCATAAAAGACAAATAGATTTTGGGTCTTGTTAAATCTTTACACTAAATGAAGTGAAACGGCTTCAGATTAGAGACTCATTTACATCTCTTCTATATTTACATAGACACAAAGTCTGTGGTCAGTTCCCTGAAGATTTAATGTGCAGCGAATGTTCTGTTCTCATGTGAAGAGATCTGCACCTGACACTGCTCAGAGACATGGACATGATTTGTCACAGATTCCTCTATTGCCTCTTTTCTCCTTGCATTACATAGTTAAATAGTTAAATAGTAAATTTGGTTTAAAAAAGACACAAGTCCATCAAGTTCAACCTTTGCCTCCTAATCCAGAGAAATGAGAATTATATAAACTTTCCTACAGCCAAATAAATTCTTTTTTTCAGAACTTCCTGGTTTGCTGACTAATACATAAGAAATGTCTAATATTTTCTTAAATGTATCCATTGTATCTGAGATTACCACATCCTTGGGCAGGGAATTCCACAATTTAACAAACCTTACTGTAAAAAACCCCTTCCTCTGCTGAAATTTAAACCTCCTTCCCTCTAATCTTAAGGGGTGTCCCCTGGTTATTTGATCAGGCCTTGGAATAAAAAGCTCACCAGAGAGATCCTTGTATTGACCTCTCATATACTTGCACATTGTTACAAGATCTCCTGTTAGTTGCTGTTTCTCTACAGTAAATAAACTGCTCCTCATACTTCAAGTCTTCCATTCTTTTGATAAATGAATTGATGCAAGTCCGGTCTCTCAAACATGTATAGTTCCTCCCACCCCTTTCACAGACGTCAATACTCTAGCTGAAGCATGAGATCCTGGTCCTGGAACTGGTCAGCGGCTCTTCTGTAGAGCTGAAATAGGGCTATCTACAAATAAATACTTATTTGGAACAGTCTACAAAGTGTGCTTGCAAACCAGGCCCACTTTATAGGCCATTCCAATTAAGTATTTCTTTTTAGATATCACTATTTCGGCTCTGCTGAAGAGCCACCGGACGGTCCCAGAACCAATATCTCATGCTTCAGCTAGAGCGCTGAAGTCTGTGAAAAGGGAGGGAGGGGGGAACTTTAGAAGCATATATCTCTCAAACTATACATGTTTGAGAGGCTGGATTGACATCATTTAATTTATTTTTTTATTATCCACAATATAAAATGTTGTTATAATCAGCCAATACTATCCCTTTAATGACCGGTGACTTGTAAACTAAGGACCAATAACGTCTTAGGATGTCACGTATTTATTGCTCACACTGCTCCTGCGTGGTTTGAAACTGACCGCTCCAAGACTGGAGCGGTCACTATCAGGCCCCCATTCAGTGAGCTAGCTCACGTGATCAGTCACGTGTGCCGGCTCACTGAATGATATCAAAGCGATCCTTAAGGGGAATCCACTTCCCTGGACAACTGATCATAAAGGGGTTAAATTACTTTTTTTCCCTCTTGCCATTTCTTTATTTACATTTGCAATTAACCACAATGGCTGTGATCTACTTCTTTTTCATTTGTTCCTCACTGGTTTATACAGTTGAATACATTTCTGCAACGTAAATTTAGTATTTTTGCCTTCAAATAATTTATCCCAGTCTGTGTAGCATCGATGCTCTTATCATTTTGAAGTTAGCGTTTTTAAAATTAAGAGTTTTAGTTGAACCTATACAGTTTTGCTTTACCAAACTGATCTCAAATGTAACCATTTTGTGATCACTATAGGACACAATGTCTATGTTATTTATTATCACTAGGTCCAATACATTGTTATTTCTTATTGGCAATTCCATCATTTGTGACCTGTAGCTATCCCTAAGCACTCTGACAGGTCTCATGTTTTCAGCTGATATCTGGATAGTTAAAATCTCCCATAATTATAGCATGCCCAAGATTAGTGGCTTTCCTTATTTGCAATAACAGTTGGGCTTCAACATTCTCATCAGTATTTGGTGGTTTGTAGCATATACCCACCAACAGTTGGCCTCAATTTCTACCCACAAGGACACCACATTATGGCCAGTTTCCTCACTAATATCACCCCTTAAAATTGTATTTGGATCTGGTTTCAAATATAAGCATACATCTCCACCTTGTCTATTAATCCTATGTCTCCTAAACAGTGTATACACTTCTATATTCACTGCCCAATCATGTGCATCATCCCACCATTTTTCATTTATACCAGTTATGTCAAAATGTCCATTCACCACCAGTAATTCTAAATCTCCCATTTTACCTACCTCACTTCTTGCATTCACCAACATACAATTTTGATATCATTACGTATTTTACCCACTACTTGCCTTTTTTATACATTCTCATTTAATGGAAGTTCCTCCCTATTGGCTTCGTTTATCCCCACCCATTCTCCACTCTCCTGATCCTTTACTTACACCCAGTTCCTATCTACTCTATCTACCCCATATTTACTAGCCATACCCTCCCCCACTTCCCTAGCTTAAAAGCTCCTCCAGCCTTCAAGGGATAGTAATACTTCGTTTTAACTTTATTTTATTTTGTAGGCATTAAAAAAACATGAAGAATGATATGTCTTATCTCTCAAACCTTTATGGTTTGAGAGATAATCACAAGCAAAGTTTCCCGTCCCGCCCCTTTTACCTAGTGTAAGCCATCTCTTCTCAGATGTGGATCCAGTCCATAGACCAGACAGATAACAGCAGGGGACAATCTTCTTCCTATGTGAACAATGAAAGCCCAGCCCCCCTTGACAAGTTTTTCAGGTTTTCCCTTATCTTAATTGAAGATTGTCCCTCTCTGCAGTCTACCTGGGCACCTCCCTTCTGCTCTGGCTGAACAGTGTTACATCAGTAAAAGGGGCGGGAGGGGGATCCTTTGTCACTGAATAACTCTTGAACTACAACTCTGACAGAATTGAAATAACACTCTCCAAAGTCCAAATACTATGATGATTAATTAGAGCTGCTTTTATTATGAAACATTACTATCCCTTTCATAGGATTCTATCAAAAGGTTCCAGGTGAGAGATTCTATCACAGCAGGATGATAGCTAAGTCCGTGCAGAGATATATTATAGACAACATTATACATTTCAGTTTGCACAAGAGACATTGATACAATGGGACAAATGTATCAATGTGCCACAAAGCTGTATCAGGAATACAAATTGTCTGTGTGAGTGTGTGTGCCTGGATATGAGAGGTAATAGCACTGATGTATGACGGTTTGGGTCTTACGTATAAAAACAAAGTGGAGCTATTCTGGGACAGACCAATTACACCATAGGGGACAAAGGAAAATTTTTCCAAAATCCTATGTATTTCAATGGGTATTTTAATCCCTTAAATGCCAAAAGGGTCTCCAATGCCTTGCTTCACAATGTGTTGCGGACCTTTCTAGCATTCAGCATTAGAGGGGTTAAAAGCTCCATTTGCATCAATGTGTATTTAGCATATTCTGTGTCTCCTATGGTGCAGTTGGTTTGCCCCAGAATTTCACCACTTTTCCATTAAACATATGGCCCTTAGTGACAGACATGGAGGAGTTTGTTACATAAAACAATACGAGATTGTCCCCTTTTTTATATAAAATCAGCCCCTTTCCCACCCCACAAGATGGAGAAGAAAGAGATTTCATAGGAAATAAAAGTGACGCAGCTCACAGTCACTGACTCCCTGCACAGAGAGGAGAATGTACAGATGGGACAGCACAGCCGCATGGCATTATCCTTCATTTTACCAGGAAGAAGACATTGAGATTATCTCTCGTTTTCAAGCATGTCCTAGACTCATTTTGTCTAAGTCAGTACAAGACTGAGTTCACCTTGCCAGGACTAGAACCTACAACCTTGCAGCTTGCACAGATTCTACTGCTGGTGCCTTAACCAAGTGAGCCATCTCACCACCTCTAACACCAGTGTCTGCACTTAAGTGTATGTACTGCAGTGTATGATCACAGTAATGTATACCGGGGGACACGCCTCCAGCGATAGGACTTTAATGTCAGCAAGCGCAATGTGTCTGTCCCATAGCACAAGCAGGGAATCTCACAATGAGGTGACAGTGATGTCTATGTTATGTTAGTACCTAGTGTAGCAACTAGTACAGTTTTAGGAAACATCTTGAAATGCCCATAGACAGCCCCATTATCCTTCCTTTGTTACAAACGTAGTTAAGGTGACAGTTTTTGGTGTACACATCTTAGTAAATTAGTGTTAGGCAGGTGCAGGTACAAAACATTGAATCCAGTGCCTGATTTAGAGTGGAATCACCATCATACAGTCTCCCCACTGTCACTGACACACACTGGTGCTGCAGCGTACAGATCACACCCTGTGTGTTCCCAGGGCCGGCCCAAGACATTGTGCTGCCTGGGTTCAAGGATGAAATGCTACCTCCCCTGCACCAAAACCACGCCCACCAAAACACACCCACATCTGTTGGTTTTTGAGACTGAGAGCAGGAGGTATGATTTCAGTATAGATAGATAACTATACAGGGAACTGCACATATAATTCAAAAATAGATACAAGACATACTTGACTATATGTAAACCAATGAATGTACTAAAGGGAAAGAGATCAATGCTGGAGCAAACCAGCTATACCCTAGGGAACAAGTATATATGCCCTAAATCCCCTTTTAGTTAAATGGATATTTAATCCCTTGAATGTTAGAGAAGTCTCCAAGACATTGTAATGCAACAGGGTTAAAAGCCTCATTTAAATCATGGGACTTTTTGTCACCTCTTGTGCAGATCATGTGCCCCATAATTGTGCCACTTATCTTATTTAGTACATCAGCCTCAATGCGACCTCTGTGGCTCTCAAAGGGTCAAACTGCTAGCATGTTGGTGATTCTGGCAAGGAAGGAGTTAAAACTACAGCATGGTAATAACGGGTGCAAGTCCAGAAGCTAGAATTCAAAGGTTTAAAGTATCTAACATCATTCAAGGGGTTAAATAAATCTCCATTTAAATAAATATGGATTTAGGGGATTTTTGTTTATCCTCTATGTTGTTGGTTTGCTGCAGAATTAGTCCACTTCTTTTCTACACATTGGCCATGTGGGATTTTAATGCAGTGTACCTTTATGACTATGCACAAAAGATGGAAGTACTCTCCCTTCTCCTGGGAAACGTCCCTAAATAGTATCCAATGCTGCAGGTTAGGTAGAAGAAGCAAGATCACCCCTAGACCCTCACCTCTTGTCCTGGAGATCACCGCCAGCCCCATGCACATCTCACCCAATCGCTGCTCTTGGCTTATTTGGGATGTTTTACAGCACTTCACTGTCTGAGCACTTCGCTTCCCCAGCCGGTGCCTGGCCCCGCCCACACACAGTACACAACAGTGAAGTCCTTCCCAAGAGAACTCCAAGACACAAACTGGTGACGCATGAATCCACGCCTACAGGTATTTAGCCACGAGTTTCAAGCGGATGAATGGAGTGATATCACAGTTGAGAGCCATATGTTGCCCATCACTGGATTAGAGCGATTTAGTTGAACCCTTTTAGTGCCAGAGAGGTGTCCAATACATTGGGATCCCCTCTGGCTCTCAATGGGCTAAAGTGGTTGTGGCTAAACACTGTAGGTGTGGTTTCATGTGACTCAGGTTGAGTTCTTAAAGGGGATCCATCACCCCTATAAAAGTTGCTCTTAAATATTTGTTTATATAGCGATTATCTTGAGTATTTCATTAATTTTGTATTTTAAAATGCTATTTGGGCAAAATAGAAGGAATAAATATTGCACTGATCCTACTTCTGGATAGACTATGGATACAGCTCTATACCCACAGTCTGTCACTCTGCCCCTGCTCACCTCACTCTATCCAGCCTCCTCCAATGACAGAGGCTTTCTGTCTGTAAGCTGGAGCGTTCTCATTGGCCAGAAATCAATCTCTGCCAATGAGATCGCTCCAGCTTACAGGCAGAAAGCCTCTGTCATTGGAGGAGGCTGGATAGAGGGAGGGGAGCAGGGGCAGAGTGACAGACTGCGGGTATAGAGCTGTATCCGTAGTCTATCCAGAAGTAGGATCAGTGCAATATTTATTCCTTCTATTTTGCCCAAATAGCTTTTAAAATACGAAATACTGAAGATAATCACTATATAAACTAACATTTAAGAGCAACCTTTATAATTGTGATAGATCCCCTTTAACTTAAGATGACTGGAGCTGCGTACTGTCAAAGTACTGCCTGGGTCCTATGTACCCACCGGGGCCCAAGTAAGGGCCGGCCCTGTGTGTTCCCCTTGGTCAGATCAGCAGTGCAGGAACTGAGCATTATGCAGCTCTCCCTCATGAGATTCCTGGTTTTTCAGAAGCTCAGGCTGGGCAACAGCTTGCTGCGGATGAAGGGAATTGTTGTAGAACTTGTAGGACAACTGACCTAAATACATTTAGAGCAATGTACAGACTGAGATTACAAACCCTCTGACAGTTCTCTGGGTCCCCCCGAATGAGGCTCTATTCCAAAATATGTGCACCCCTGTCTAGGTGTTAACTTACTTTGCCTAATTGGAAATTTATTCCTGAACAGAAATTCCCAAAAAGCTCACACACTCTCTTATTTAGCACAAGAGGCACAAAGAGGATGTTGAAATGAGCAGAAAAATGTAACTATGTAAAGAAACAAATATATATTATAGGAGTTTACATGTTGTGTAAAATAAAAGCAATTCCACGCCTGGGAGACGATTTATTCAAAAGTTGTTATGGTTCACATTGGACGGAGCCATTACTATCACATTCTATGGAATTGTAACCAGTGGCTCACACCACCCATAGAGTGCAATAGAAAACTGTCTGATCACCAAGTGAACTGTCTGAACACCAGGTGGCACTGTCACTAAAGGTTTATTTGAAAAAAAATAAATGTAATAATGTTGGAGCAAAGCACTTCCAAGACATGGAAATAACCTTGTTTTGCTCAACATAATGTTTTGTTTCTTCATAATAAAGGTTTATTTCTGATTTCTATGCACAAAACATTTTGTACATTTGCCTTAATCTGTCACATGACCATTCAGCACACAAACATATTTATTTTCTCTTATTTTTGTTCAGAATCAGATTCCTGGTCTCCAGAATATAGCCCTCCCGTTGTTCTCTTACAGATCTCCAACATATGACCTACCTTTACGTGTCGGCAATAAATAACATTGTATCCCTATGGAAATGTCCATTTATTAGGAGACAGAGGCGTAAGGAGAATAGAAGGGGCAGTTGTTCCTGGGTCCATTCTCCATGGGGGCCCCATCTGCTACACGATCCAATAAGATCTGGTTATACATCAATGAAAGTGATTAGTTTACTGACAGGAGAACTGATTTTCCTTTCTACAGAAGTTCCTGAGGGAAGGAAAAGACAGACCTGTTCCTATGCTGAAGCTGAGGTTCTTTGAGTTTAATGAACTTCACCTTCTGGTATTGATAGATGTGCACACATGTTGTCACACAACACACATGTAAACACATGCACACACACACACATATCAAACATGTCTCCCACACACACACTTCTACATGGAAACAAACATACATGTGCACGGCACACCACACATTCACACTGGGACTATCACCACGGGAAGACTTAGGCAATAACGTGCTTCCTGCTGGACGAGAAGCGGGTCATTTCCACCTATTGGATACTGTGGAGGAATATTTCACCCACCATTACCCTCCTTTACTTCTCTCACCACAATGGACTGTGATAATTGACTTGGTTCCACGGATCCCACTAATGTATAACGTGACTCTGTACTGCACATTGATTCCCTGCCTGGGATTTATCCTTTTCATTTTTTTATTTTCATATTTTGAGAAATGCCCAGTTTGGGACCAAAATTCTTAACCCTTTGAGTGCCAGAGGTGTATGCAACGCATAGCAATGCAACGCATTGCATACCCCTCTGGCACTTAAAAGGTTAATAAATCTGAATGTAATTAATAAATTATTTTATATTTTCACCCTTGATATTCATACACTTTCTGTCATAAACACCCAGGTGTTAATTTTGATGGCAGAAGTGTCCAATGGTAACTTACTGGATCCATATGTACAAAGGAAAAAGAGGAGCAATTATGTGGCAAACCAGCTACACAATAGGGCACAAATAAAATCACCCCACACTCCCACTGATTTAAATGGGGCTTTTAACTCCTTGAGTGGTGGAGAATTTTGTAATGAGCAGGAGATCTCTAGCATTAAAGGGTTAATAATTCCACTGGAAACTCTGGGAATGTTTATTTGCTGCCTGTGGTGTTGCTGTTCTTCCTTTGTGCATATGGCCCCAAGTCTACTTCTCCCCAATCTGTAGATTCTTCAGACCACAAAACAAAATGGCTGAAGGAGGCCGCTCTGCTCCCTGTGGTGTAATGGGGCCCTGGTCATTGTATTCTACTGGGCCTTCCTGCTTGGAAATCCTGCAGGTCATATTCACAGATATGTACAGTATATTCTCTTATTCTTATAGTAAAGAGATATGGTGAAAATGACCAGTGTGGACAAAGAGCACTCACAGGTCTTATTAAAGAAAGAAAGAAAATGTGAGGTTTTATTTGCAGATCAATGTTTTGGCTCGCACACAGCCTTTCTCAAGACAAAATATTCTGGGCTGAGCCCGACTTAAATACAAACAACATCTAGAGGATTCCACCAAACCTACAATTAACACACCTGAGTGACGTATTCATTGGTCTAACAGATCAACAGGTTTGGTGTGTTAATTAACATAAGGTGATTCACACATGTGAAAAACCGATTCAAGTAAAAATAAAAATAAGAATGAAAGTGTGAATGCAACAAAACCTGTAAGTGACACGAAAGTCTCTGAGAACCCATATTACACAGCAAATATTATAGTAAACGAACCGATGGACCGATGACCCTGGTATCTCCACACAAGGGGCATATAAAATAATATATGCAAGTGTAAAGAACAAAAGAAAATACATTAGAGTGCTAGATCCTATATCTGAGCCCACTAACTCCTCACAACAATGTAACAGACTATGATGTGCAGTTGTTGCAAATGCAGATAATCAAATATATCCTGGTTAGAATGTACTGCATGATGGATAAAGTAATCTGATCCCTGGTTCACCATGTACTGTGTAATCCCAACAAAACGAAGACCGATAGTAGGGTCCATATGTTATAAATAATAATCGTTTGTCAAGCGGTCACGTTGACAGTTCATCTTTTACAAAATATGACAAAAAGTGAATCACTTACCCCTAGTTCTACATGTGCTGCATTTTGCAGGCGGTATGGAGACCTATTAGAGGGGTAATTGAACATGTGTAATCCTAGCAGTCTTCACTCATTTAAGTGTATATTTTCGGCTTCATATCCCCCGGCACTGCACTTAGCAAACAGCATGGAGACCTATTAAGCGGTTAAACAACTACTCAACGTATGGACCTTCCTTTGAATGTAAATGTATGTTGTCGGCTTTAGAATCCTTAGTTCATTTGCTGGGTTGGGGTGATGATATGATAGGAGTAGTGGAGACAATGATCTGAGTAACAAAAGAGGTGGTAAAGCCAATTTTTATTAAAGTGCATAAAAGATAAATACAAAGAAACATCAAAAGCAATAACTTTAAATAGCCCCTAAATGATTGCCCAAATCCAGCGTACATTCCGCAAGAGACACATGCCAGATAAATGGCACATGATTCCTGTGTGTGCACATGTGGACAAGCAATGAAGTGTGGCGAGTGATGTGATCCAAAGTCCATCAGTAGAAAAATAATTAGATGTATCAAGACATGGAGAAGAGACAATAAGAACGAGATACAAAATAATGTAAAAATTATAAAAAAAATAAGGATACGACAAAGAGATGAAACAAACAATGGCACTGATTGGGCAATCATAAATAAGTACTGAAAGAAACAAAATGTATAATGTTAATATCACATACTGATGTTCAGTGCCCCACAAATTCATCCAACTGCTGAACGATAGTAAGCCCTGCGGGCGAGCACGGGGCAGCTAAGCCAGCCAGTGCGCTACTTCAGAGAAGGGACACATGTAACGAACATGACCAGGTCATTTGTGATTCAGCCTTTTGTTGGTGTAGGCCCCAACCAAAATGATTTATTGATGGCAAAGAGTGTCATCAGAGTGGTGGTATTAAAGGGGCAAATCAGATGAAAGTGAAAAAGAGTTATGGCGCGATGCAAGAAACGTTCAAATTGCGCTTCTTGAATTGCGCATAAAAAAATTCCATATTATGACAACAGTACACAGATGTATAAATTCATTCGCAATAGAACTTCCTGTATTAGGCGCATTCGTTATTCCACTCACACAGATTCGTTAATCTTAGCCACGGCCACAAAAAACAAATATACGCAGCCGTTCGCTAATCTTGAATTTTCATGCGCAATTCAACAAAATAATGCACAAACCTATTCCCTATTGGTTTTCACACGGGAAATAGCGATTGCGCACGTTTCCTGCATCGCGCCATTAGTGCCTACTGACATGGGGTGACCCTCTCACCAGGATACAAAGTTGTGAAAAGAATTGTTCATAAGGACTAGTCTATAAATGAGTCATAGAAAGTAATTGAGTGAAAGTGTCTCGTTTAACCTAATATTTCTAAATAATCAATTCACTTGGCTTCTTTTTGTAGTAATTATTTGCCTCTATCTCCACCTCTAGGGAGAGTGGTACCCATTCGATAATAATATATCATAAGGATGGAAAAGAATGATTGAACTTGGCAAAATGCTGTGCCACCAGTTGGTCCTGAGTTTTGGAAGAATCTTTTTTGTTTGGATTAAGTTTAGAATGGATTGCTGCTTTCATGGCTGAACGATGATTGCCCATCCTTTGTTTAAAACTACTTGTTGTCTTCCTAACTTATGTTAGTCCACATGGGCAAAGTATTATGTATACTACATACTGGCTGAAACAGGTTACGTTGTAAAGGATGGGGATCCTGTGTCCTTTATGGGGATGTTTGAATAATCAGCCTGCAATCATATAGTTGCATGTTGTACATGAAAGACATTTATAATATCCTTTGTTAGACTTGACATCCTGTGTTTTATAACATCCTTGTGGATCTGTTTTATCCAACAGATCTATAAGATTCCTTCCTCACTGGTCATTGTATTCTCCTGGACCTTCCTGCTTGAATATCCTGCAGGTAATATTCACAAATATGTATACTCTCTTATTCTTCTATGTATAAGATCCATAAGAGCAATTCTGTATCAATTCACCTGCACCATAGGGAAGATGTAAACATTACTCACATTTCCATTTATTTAAAGGGATAGTAATGTTTCATAATGAAAGCAGCTCTAATTAATCATCATAGTATTTGGACTTTGGAGAGTGTTATTTCAATTCTGTCAGAGTTGTAGTTCAAGAGTATTTCAATGACAAAATATCCCCCTCCCGCCCCTTTTACTGATATAACACTGCTCAGCCAGAGTAGAAGGGAGGTGCCCAGGTAGACTGCAGAGAGGGACAATCTTCAATTAAGATAAGGAAGAAACCTGAAAAACTTGTCAAGGGGGGCAGGGCTTTCATTGTTCTCATAGGAAGAAGATTGTCCCCTTCTGTTATCTGTCTGGTCTATGGACTGGATTCCACATCTGAGAAGAGATGGCTTACACTAGGTAAAAGGGGCAGGAGGGGAACTTTGCTTGTGAATATCTCTCAAACCATAAAGTTTTGAGAGATAAGACGTATATCGTTCTTCATGTTTTTTTAATGCCTACAAAATAAAATAAAGATAAAATGAAGTATTACTATCCCTTTAAATGGTGCTTTTAACCCACTGAATGTTCTCAGTGTGTTGGGATTGTTCTCAAATCATTGGAAACCTCATCAACATCTCAATTTAAATCAGTGATTCTCAACTCTGTTCCTCTGGGCACACAACTGATCAGGTCTTCATGATATCCCATCTTAATCATAGGTGAGGAATCTACTGGCTCCATCATTGTGATTGATCTACTGGTTTTTAACTAGGAATATCCAGAAATCCTATCCTGGTGGTGTGTCCCGAGTACCGCAGCTAAGAATCATTGGTCTAAAATGCCCTTGCTTGTTTTTATTTCTACAAATAACGTTATAGACCAGGGATGGGCTACACAAGGCCCTCCATCATTCACCACCTCAATTCTGGGAGTTGTAGCCTGGCAACAACTGCAAGACCTCACATTGCCCAAGGTGGTTTTGTATGTAACAGTTCTTCTATCTGCCAGGAGATGGCGACAGAGGCCAACAAATGTAACAAAGTTAACAGGGAAATTAAAGGATCAGTAATGTCTGATTTTAATAAAATATAATACTGTAGATATTAAAAAATAAATTAAATGGTGCAAGTCCCATCTCTCTGATAAAGTCCCCCCTCCCTCCATGTTCACAGACATCAGTTGTCTAGCTGACAGAAGAAAATTCGGTTTGGTCGACCCAATGGCGGCTCTTCAGCAGAGCTGAAATAGCGATATCTAAAAAGAAATACTTCATTTGAACAGTTTACAACGTGTGTCTGGTTTGCAAGCACACTTTGTAGACAGTTACAGTGAAGTATTTCTTTTTAGATAGCGCTATTTTGGGTCTGCTGAAGAGCCGCCAGCTAGTCCTGGGAGCCGGATCTCCTGTCAGCTAGAGCGGTGACGTCAATGAAAGTGGCGTGGGGGGGACTTTAGCAGCTTATAGCTCTCAAATTATAATGTTTGAGAGACGAGACTTGCACCAGTTAATTTATTATTTTAATACTAGTTGAACAGCCCGGTACACAGGGCACAGTGCCACTGCCACCCAGTCGCGGGGCAGTCGGGCGCAGTAGAGACTGCCCACGGCTGATACAGAGCTGGACGCTCCTTTGGAGTGCCCAGCTCTGTATCAGCCGCGGCGCGGGCACTCTCTACTGCGCTTGACTGCAGCACGCGCAGCAGTGTCTACTGTGCATGTCGTGGCGTTACACACGATTTAGAGAATTATTATATAGGATCTAGAATATTACATTTTATTAAAATCAGACATTACTATCCCTTTAAACACAAACTAGATTTTTGTCATTAGGATTCTATGCTCAGGTTAAGGTAATTGGGGATTGTATTATTAGGGGCTGTTAGTGTTCCTTTTACATTGGATCTGTGTCTACACCATAGCAACTGTTTTCACTTCTCTTCACCTATTATATGGTGAGGAGCTGAGAGAAAGCGTAAAGGAACAATCTATGGCCATTTAAATAAAAATGTGGTGACTCTAAACCATTGAACCCCTTGCGTGCCAGAGGGGTACGCTACACATTGGAGATCAATGCGTTGCGTACCTCTCCGGCACTCATATTGTTAATATTTTTAACTTTCTCTGTCACATAATCAAGGTGGATAAATGGGGGGATTATGAAATAACTGCAGAATTTATGTTTGAAAAACCTGCTGTCTATTCATATATCCTAGGCATACCTTGCCTATTAACTCATAATGCCAATTAACTGAGTCTCTGTTGAAATTGAACTAATAATAACAAACTAAATTTGTTAAAAGAAATTGTGTGAAATGAAAAATATCATAAAAATTTGCAAAATGTAAGGGAAAGTGTAAATATCAGCAAAAGGTCCCAAACTGCATAATGAAAACAGGTACCAGTTTTTCTTCATTATGTGAATTGGTTTCTTTTCATGATATTTATACTTTCCATTACATTTTGCAAATGTTTATGATATTATTCGTTTCACACAATTTTTTTTATCAAATTTCATTTTCTTAGGTTTTTATTAGTTCAATTTTGTTTGTTTTTTTTTCAATTCTTAAGGTTGTCTAATTGCAAATGATGTGTGAGTCCAAGTCCAAGTGCTTCCACATTGCCAGCACTTGGACAATCCTTCATGCAACAAATTGATTAAGGGCTTTTACTCCATAGGAAATTACAGGGAGATCCCAATTTCTCCAACCTGTGGTAGGTGAAGTTGAGACTGTGAACTCCGAAAGCAGAGGCTGCTATCGGAGTTTAGTGAATGTGTGGAAGTCTCATATTAACATCTCAACACACCCCCATGCATACGAATATGTATCATTATGCCTCATTTCCTATGGAAATAGGCCATTGCTGATGTGATGAATGAAAATGCATAAACCTGTCGGATTGATGTTGATATGGGCATCTTTTTGTGATGTAACGTCATAAAACTTCAGTGAAGTTTGTCGATGTGCCTACGACATTGCTTCGACAGTACATCAAAATTTTTAGCCATTTTCGACCGTTAGTGCATCTAGATCATAATGTTTGTTTAAACGTTAATATACGTGTTTATCAAATAAAATTGTCTTGTTCCATATCATTTATTCAGTCACACAAAGAGTCGTCAATAGGTCATAAAATAACCCAAATATTCTCGATAAAGCCATGCCCACCAGCCACGCCCCCAGAAACACCCCCTAAAACAAGTGTCCCTCTTGGTCCATTTGAAATGTTGGGAGGTATGGTATCAGTGTTACTGAGAAACCCCTTCATTGCCCCCTTGACTGCAGTGCATTGCCCCATTGATAACAGAGGGAGTAATCTTCAATCCTGTACAAAAGGAGCAGACTGGCCTCCCACAACCTCTAAAATGCTACCACTGACTTACCAAGCCATTCACACATCTTTTGAGGTATTTAATTTGGATTCCATTGGGCTCCCTAAATGCCAATCATATTATTGTCACATAGACTAGTGTCCACATATAGATACTATATATGACCCGGGGGAGGGTTACTTTGGATATAAGTAACCATTCTTACTTGTGAGTTCCCATCTTTTTTGAGATATGTTTATTTAGGATGCATATGAGATTTACTGTTGTATGAGGCTTTTCCGCACTGTTTGTTAATTTTTGTTTAATTCTTGATTTTAAGCACAGAAAGGGCACTGGTGTAATTTGTTATATAGACTTATCTCTTTATATAACACATAGTGGGAGTGACTAAACTTTCCAAGCTGCATTAAACCATTATTTAAGCCTTTGAGTGCCAGAGTGGTGTTTAGGCCACAAGTAATATATTTTATAAATCATCATTTCCAGTAAACACAAAATCAGTTTATTTTTCTCACTGTATATATGAATAGAAATGGTGAGATATGTCAGTTGTCCGATACACCAGCTGTAGAACCTGTTCAGCCCTCACAGTTCCAGGTTCTATCCCCACCAGGACTGACTCAGATTTTCATCCTTCTGATATAGATAAGAACCAGTGATCTGGGTAATAGTAACGGCTGTTTATCAATTGCCGCCAGTTGGTTAATTCCAAGGCCGTACACCAAAGCACCCTGAGTCCCCAGTGGGTTAAAAGGTATAAATAAATAGAATAAAATTATTATGTTAAAAAAATTAACTCCTTAACCCCTTAAGGACCACTCAGTCTGGGGGCGGGGCACTCCAGAGGACCACAGCAATTTATTTTATTTTACTCCATGTGTTCTGTGATCACAGACCTCTGTGATGTGCCAGAACCATGACGGTCCTGGTAAGTCACCAGTCATTAAGGTGTTAAGGACTGGATGTGGTGTGCAGCCCATTTCTCTGCATCTGTCTGCTCCTTAAATGGTTAAAACACCACCACGTAAAGAGTAATCAATGCACATTCTAGGTTACACACCTCCACATCCACCAGATGTATTTAAACGAACAACAGATCTTACAGCGCGGCCTGTTATTATCAGACAAAAGTCTATTCAAGATCATTAAATCAGCAGAGACCCAACAGTTCTAAATTCATGGTGTGATAAAGAGGTGATAACGTGGAGATAACTTCTCCAGTGATAACACTTATCCAGTCCCTATGTTATTCTATAGAGTCTATGCACTAACATCTCTACCACTTGAGAAACCTTAGTGCATTGGCTCCATAGAATAACTTCAGATATCACTGGAGAAAAGATATCACTTAGATCACCTTTTATCACACCTTAGTACATCTCCCCCATGGACTCTATGTACATATGGTGCAGTTCACTAAGATAAAGAAGAGAGAGTCTGGAACAAACCATCTACACCGTAGGCATACCTGGGAAGTTTATGTCGTAGAGTCTCCACAGGAGACTCATGTGGTGCCCGTGAGGAGGTTAAAATTAAGATATTTGCTTTAGAAGGGGCAGGGCTTAATCACGAGTGGCGGCTAGGCTTAATGGGCTGTTTAATGAAGTAGGCAGAACAGTATGGGGAAGGAAAAGTAGTTGGAATAATGTGGGAGCAACAGGCTGGGAAGGAGCAGAAGTGGGAGGGAGTGGAAGGAACAGGCTGGGAAGAAGCAGACGAGGGAGGAACAGGCTGGGAAGCAGCAGAAGAGGGAGGAACAGGCTGGGAAGGAGCAGAAGTGGGAGGGAGTGGAAGGAACAGGCTGGGAAGCAGCAGAAGAGGGAGGAACAGGCTGGGAAGGAGCAGAAGTGGGAGGGAGTGGAAGGAACAGGCTGGGAAGAAGCAGACGAGGAATGAACAGGCTGGGAAGCAGCAGAAGAGGGAGGAACAGGCTGGGAAGGAGCAGAAGTGGGCAGAATTTCATAAGGAACTCACCACCACCAGAGAATCCGCCTCTGTCCCCAGAGACCCGATAATTTAGTGCAAAATCCGGAGTCTCCGGGGCAGAGCCAGAGAGTTCCCAGGTATGATAATGGCAGAATGCAGGAAACATGCGCAATCACTATTTCCCGTGTCAAAAACCACTAGGGAATAGGTTTGCGCATGATTTTCTGAATAGCGCATGAAAAATCAAGATTAGCGAACAGCTGTGCATATTTTTTTGTGGGCGTGGCCAGGATTAATGAATCTGTGTGAGTGGAATAGCGAATGCGCCTAATGCAGGAAGGGCTAGTGTGAATAATTTTATACGTCTGTGTAGTTTTGTCGTAAAAAATAAATTTTTATGCGCAATTCAAGAAGCATTAGGTATTCAGCTTCCTGGATTACAACATGCTCAAAATCTATCTGCGCATGAAAAATGCCTTAATCAGATGCACACATTTCTCCCATCCTACCATAAATGCTCCAATAAAATGTTTATATCACCCCTATGTTTCAGTTGGTTTTCAGAAGAATTGCACATCATCTTAGTGAATTGCACATATTTATATTAGTGAATTGCACTTCTTTATTTTAGTGACTTGCACCTATTTATCTTAGTGAATTGCCCCTCTTTATCTTAGTGAATTGCTCCTTTTTACTTAGTGAATTGCACTTCTTTATTTTACTGAATTGTACCTATTTATCTTTGTGAATTGCCCCTCTTTATCTTAGTGAATTGCACTTCTTTATGTTAGTGAATTGCACATCTTTATCTATCTTTATCTTAGCAAATTTCTCCTCTTTATCCTAGTGAATTGCACCTCTTTCTCTTACGGAATTGCTCCTCTTTATCTTAGTGAATTGCACCTATTTATTTTAGTGAATTGCACCTCTTTAGCTTAGTGAATTGCACCTCTTTAGCTTAATGAATTGCTCCTCTTTATCTTTGTGAATTGCACCTATTTATTTTAGTTAATTGTTCCTCTTTATTTTAGTGAATTGTACCTCTTTATCTTAGTGAATTGCACCTATTTATTTTAGTTAATTGCACCTCTTTATCATAGTGAATTGCACCTCTTTCTCTTAGTGAATTGCACCTATTTATCTTAGTGAATTGCTCCTCTTTATCTTAGTGAATTGCTCCTCGTTAGTTTAGTTAATTGCACCTCTTTATCTTAGTGAATTGTACCTTTTTAGTTTAGTGAATTGCACCTCTTTATCATAGTGAATTGCACATATTTATCTTAGTGAATTGCTTCTCTTTATTTTAGTGAAGTGCACATCTTTATCTTAGTGAATTGCACCTCTTTATCTTAGTGAATTGCATGTCTTTATCTTAGTAAATTTCACTTCTTTATGTTAGTAAATTGCACCTCTTTATCTCAGTGAATTGCTCCTCTTTATTTTAGTGAATTGCACCTCTTTATCTTAGTGAATTGCACCTCTTTATCTTAGTGAATTTCTCCTCTTTATCTTGTGAATTGCACCTCTTTATCTTAGTGAATTGCACCTCTTTATCTTAGTGAATTTCTCCTCTTTATCTTGTGAATTGCATCACTTTAGCTTAGTGAATTGCACCTCTTTAGCTTAATGAATTGCTCCTCTTTATCTTAGTGAATTGCACCTATTTATTTTAGTGAATTGCACATCTTTATCATAGTGAATTGTACCTCTTTATCATAGTGAATTTCACCTATTTATCTTTGTGAATTGCACCTATTTATTTTAGTGAATTGCACATCTTCATCATAGTGAATTGTGCCTATTTATCTTTGTGAATTGTTCCTTTTTATCTTAGTGAATTGCACCTCTTTAGCTTAGTGAATTGCACCTCTTTAGCTTAATGAATTGCTCCTCTTTATCTTTGTGAATTGCACCTATTTATTTTAGTTAATTGTTCCTCTTTATTTTAGTGAATTGTACCTCTTTATCTTAGTGAATTGCACCTATTTATTTTAGTTAATTGCACCTCTTTATCATAGTGAATTGCACCTCTTTCTCTTAGTGAATTGCACCTATTTATCTTAGTGAATTGCTCCTCTTTATCTTAGTGAATTGCTCCTCGTTAGTTTAGTTAATTGCACCTCTTTATCTTAGTGAATTGTACCTTTTTAGTTTAGTGAATTGCACCTCTTTAGTTTAGTAAATTGCACCTCTTTATCTTAGTGAATTGCACCTCTTTCTCTTAGTGAATTGCTCCTCTTTATCTTACTGAAGTGCACCTCTTTATCTTAGTGAATTGCACCTCTTTATCTTAGTCAATTGCGCCTCTTTATTTCAGTGAATTGCTCCTCTTTATCTTAGTGAGCTGCACCTCTGTACCATAGTGAACTGGACTTCTTTATCTTAGTGAACTGCTCCTCTTTATCTTAGTGAACTGCTCCTCTTTATCTTAGTGAACTGCACCTTTAAGGAGCCCCCAGTCATCAGTCAGTAGAGAAGCAGAGAATAAGTATCAGTTCTACTTCCTAACAGTTATACTACTGACAGTCATGTGGCACACAAGGAGTTAATACCGGTTCTCTCTCCTTCAGGTTATTGCGTAAGCACAAGGGTTAATAGCAGGTAAAGGGTTAAGAGTAGGATAAAGTGTAAAGCAGGGCACGTCTTGGTGCAAGTATACAGGTCTATTGTTATATTAAAGGGAAGATAATAATAATAACCCCCATTTACCTTACTATGGCCAGAAATCCTAATGTCCCCTGTTACTTCTTCCCTTGTGCCTTTACCCAGGAGAAATCCTCTCCAGTCCTGGATGTGTCCATGGAGGGGACAGGACGGTTGTGGGAAGAGTACATGAGATTACTTAACCCTTTAAGTATCAGAGGGGTGTGTAGCACATTGCAAAGCAAATCCTGGCACACACTTTGGTTCTTAATTGGTTAATATTATATGTGCAGTGGGTGGGGTTTGAGGTCCTGCTAGTAACTGTCATGTCCACCTCCATGGACATGAGATAAAGAACTGATTGATGAAGTTGACTCTTCAGCCAAGGAGCAAGAGAAATTGAGTAGGGGACATTAGGATTTTCTGGCTATAGCAAAGTAATGTATGGGGGGGCAGTATTATTAGGAGGTACCTTTTCCCCTTTAAATCCAACACTGTGATGATTTAGGGGTGTGTTAGTACTAGTAACCCTTTGTGTGATGTGGTATTAAAATGTATTTATTAGTATTTGTAACATAATAAATGTATAAATTCATGAAGTGTGAATGGTATTTATTACGGATATTAGCTCCAGTAACCTGAGTGCTGAAATAATGGTTTTCTTCCTTTTAGTGAATTGATATTTGCTCACTGTAGTGCAGTTTGTTTGCTCGAGAATTGCTCCAGATATCAGTCAGGAAAGGGAGTGAAGACTAATTAGACTAATCCTGATCTAATTTACAGGACTGTCATGGATTTGTAAAGAACGCTCAGACAGTTAGGTAAGGTTAAAAACTTTATTGAAAAATAATAAACAAATACACCACTCAGGTCCAGATGAGGTCCGTACCAAGTACTTTCCAAATCTGACTCAGGTCAGGGAGAGAACACACACAGTAGTAATAATATGAGATAACTGTGAATAACTTGGACTAGCAGGCAGGATTCGTAGAAAGCTTCAGGAACAAGAATCTCCTCAACAGCCCCACACCGCAATAGGTGACACAAGCGACGGGTAGCTGTAGGGCAATCCCCTAGTAGACTAGGGGTATTGGAGGCAGCACAGACAAGACTCTGGCAGAGACGTGTCCCTGGGGTTAGGGTAAACGGAGGCAACACGGACAGGACTCTGGCAGAGACGTGAGGGTTAACGGAGGCAAGGAGGACTAGAACTTCACTTCCTCCGCCTCTTCCTTTAAGAATGGTTTGCTGATCACATTGAACTACACACACGCTGGATTATAGAACCAACGCTTAAGATTTTTTCTTCATCCTCCCAGCGAACTATATATCTGTGCATACAGGATACGGAGTTTTTAAGGACATTGTGGAAGATAGGAGCAACGGAGGACACAGTTCGTGGCTACCAGGGGAAGGACCTGTATACAAAGCATAAAGCCCAAGAAGGGCTATTGTAAGTGCATTTCTTTAATTGTTTCATGTGATGTTTTATTAAAGACTACTACACTTAGATTCTTTTTATGATTTTTGTGTTTGCGCTGTTTTTGAGGTTTTTTGGATCTAGTTAACAGAGGCAAGACAGACAGGACTCTGGCAGAGACGTGGCCCTAGCACGCTAGGCTATACTGAGGCAACACGGAAGCGACACTGGCAGTAGCTTGACCCTAGAACGCTAGGGTTAACGGAGGCAAGACAGACAGGACTCTGGCATAGACGTGGCCCTAGCACGCTAGGGTTAACGGAGGCAACAGAAACCAGACACTGGCGGTCTATTGACCCTAGACCACTAGGTTAAGCGTAGGCAACACAGGCAGAAGTCTGGCTCAGACTGGACCCTAGTACTATACGGTTACCGGAGGCAACACAGACACTGGTGAGTGATTGGGCCCACGCAAGCTCCAGATGACTATAGGAGCAATTAGGCCTGACAGGCGTTATGCAGTAAGCGAGTGGGAGAAAGCAAGGCACGTAACGTAGCCAGTCAGTAACCGGTGTCGCCCTGATCGGAATACGGAGGTAGTCAGCCCGTACCATTAGCAACGGGAACAGCAACTCAACCAGGTCGGCACACACGAAGATACAGCCAGTCTAGATAGAAAACCAGACACTAGCCCAGCCAGGTCAGAGTAAACAGAGTACTCAGCCAGTCCTAGTTGGTAATGGAATCAGATACTCAGCCAAGCCAGTTCGGTACACAAGGAGTTAGTCAGACAGTCCTAGTCGGTAACGGAATCAGATACTCAGCCAAGCCAGTTCGGTACACCAGGAGTTAGTCAGCCAGTCCTTAGTTGGTAACGGAATCAGATACTCAGCCAAGCCAGTTCGGTACACTAGGAGTTAGTCAGCCAGTACAAGGTCAGCAACGGAATAGGATCACAGTAGCATCAGGAACAAAATGTAGTCAGGCGAGCTGGGTCATACACGAAAACAGGTACAAGAACTTCTAGTCACTAGATACGGGTACACCACGAAAGAGCCCTGGTAGAATGACAGAAAGGCGTATTTAAAGGCAAGCCCTGGTAGGAGTCACCACTACAGAGCCAATAAGAATAAGGCCAGGGTAAACCCGGAAGAAACAATGTTGCTCAGCACAGATCACGGGCACCATGATAGTGACACTCACCATGTGTTACTAGGTCTGTTCCTAAGGGATCAGACTTAATACAATGCCCAACGCTGACATCTGATCCCAAAATGTCTTCTGTCAGCTACTTGGAGGGGACAGAAAACTGATCTCTTGGCTGGCAGTGACCTGGAAGTCACCCTGAGGTCTGTGACTCAAAGCCAGGCTTATGCACAAAGCTCCCATATACCTCCAGTGCTGGGTATAGACACCTTCACTAGAGCCCATGAGGAAGCATACACAGCCCTATAACACTGACCTGAGACACCGCAAAGTGTCACAGTCCTGTCCCTGTCATCAATCCTGGGGACTCCCTGGATCCGCCTTTGGGACTGAGGTGGATTCACAGGGTTAGTGTGTTAGTGATAACACCAACCATGTCACCCACTTCCCACCACATTACCAACCCTTCCTTCATCCCAATCCCACCCACTCCTATTAAGTACTGTCCACACTGTGCCACAAATCATACCATATGGACAACACCACCCCCAGTCCTACGTTTTTCTCTTCCAGATGTGACTCTCACAGGACCAATGAGGGAGCACCCATCGCCTCTTCTCACACCTCTGTTTATCTCTCACTGACTCCTCAGGAGTGACAATGCATCCCCCACTTCATCTGCAGGATTACTCCCCGGGAAACACACCTGTCAGTAGGACACAATGCATCCATTAATTGTCCTTTATAGGGGCAGTAAACTCTAAATATGAAAACAAATGTATTATAGAGTTAACTGGGCAATTTTCTGATTGACCAAGTTCAAGATATTTTGCTTTCAGGTGGCGCTGTTTCCACAGCTGTCTATTTAAAGTTTGTGTCCTAGACACTTTTCAAAGGAAGTAACAGCAACAGCGCCACCTGGCTTCAAAAACAATTATGTACTCAAATGCACAGAAAAGTACAAGTTTTCCAAATAACAACTTTTGTTAGAAGCATCTCACAGCAATAAAATTACCTTTGTTTCACTTGGCCAAAAAGCTCTACAACAAAAATATTTTATTTTATTTATAGTTTCTTTAAGGAAATTATACTATTTAACTCTCTTGTCAGTAAATCTCTAGCACTGAACAATAAATAAGGGACAGAACACAGACTGTTTATATGAGGGATAAGAAATAAAATCACAAGATATATTAATATATAAGAGACACTGATTTGCATCTGGTCTTTGCATGATCCCATATTACTGGTGACATCAACTGCTATATAAGTGACACTGATCCTGTAATATAGTCATTATCTGTATCTGTCACACAGCAAGATGGTGTCTCAGAATTGTGTGCTGGGTATATTATTGCTGTTTATTCAAGGTAAGAGTGTATCTGTCTGTATGTGTCATAGCACCTCACCAGTCAGTGACACAGATACAGATTCACTTCGTTTTAGTGACGACAAAGCTGTATGCAGAGCAGAGGAACAATTCTGTATGAGTGTGACTGCACCATAGGGGACAATGCACATCTCCATTGACTTACATGGGGGGTTTAACCCCAGGAATACTAGAGAGGTATCCAGTGCATTCCTTCTCATTGAGATGGAGACCTTTCAAGCATTCAAGGTGTTAAAATCTGCACTTAAATCAGTGAGAATTTGGGCAATTTTATTTGTCCCTTATGGTGCAGTTGGATTGTCTCAGAATTGTTCCTCTTTTCTACATACGACTCAAAATGTAACAAAGAAGTAACAAGAGGAATAATCAGTTCTATATCTCCTCATATCTCCTTCATCCCTCAGGTTCCTATGGACAGATTGTGATGACTCAGACTCCTCATTATATCTCTGTGTCACCAGGAGAAAGTGTCACCATCACATGTACATCCAGTATAAGCGTTTATGGCTACTTAAACTGGTACCAACAGAAACCAGGACAGGCACCAACACTTCTTATCTATGCTGCAACCAACCGCCATACAGGGGTCCCAGAGCGATTCAGTGGCAGTGGATATGGAACTGGTTTCACTCTTACAATCAGCAGAGCGGAGGCAGAGGATGCAGCAGATTATTACTGTCAGCAGTATAGCAGCTCCCCTCTCACACAGTGATACAGAGCCATACAATAACCTTCCTCTTTCATGTAACTGACACAAACTGTCACTCTTAGGGACATATGCAGGAGGGTAAAGAGGAAGAATGCTGGGGCCAACCAGCTGCACAGTAGGGGACAAATAACAAATCCCCAAATTCCCACTATCCCCATGAATACTAGGGGGACTCCAGTGCATTGATTTTCACTGAGATTGAGACCTCTATAGCATTAAATGGGATGAAAGACATTTAAAGGGATAGTAGTACTTAAAATGTAAAAAAATATATGTTGTAGGGTTTATCCCCCTGAGTAAAACAAGAGTACTCCCACTGCTGAAAGGTGTTTCATTCAAAAGTTATTAATTTTCAAAGTTGAATTTTTTAGGTGCAATATCACAGTGGCCTGAAATTGTACAGTGGCGCTGCTGCTACACCATCCTATTGAGATATATGATCATGGGACCAGAGCTGTCCATAGGATCGTGTAGCAACAGCGCCACTGTACAATTTCAGGCCACTGTGATATCGCACCTAAAAAATTCAACTTTGAAAATTAATAACTTTTGAATGAAACACCTTTCAGCAGTGGGAGTACTCTTGTTTTACTCAGGGTGATAAACCCTACAACATATTTATTTTTACATTTTAAGTATTACTATCCCTTTAATGCCAGTCATAGACTATGGGAAGATAGTATATGCTCCAGCGTCAAAAATCTATTTTGTTAAAGCTGATGAGTTGCATTGACAATGAAACGGCCATCCATGAGTAGTTCACTGGCTAAAACTAGACATTACTGTATCCTCTCCACTCCTGGATGTGTCCATGGAGGGGACAGGACAGTTGTGGGCAGAGTACATGAGACTACTTAACCCTTTAATTATCATAGGGGTGTGTACCACATTGAGGATCAGACTTAATACAATGCCCAGCACTGACATCTGATCCCAAAATGTCTCCTGTCAGCTACTTGGAGGGGACAGAGAACTGATCTCTTGGCTGGCAGTGACCTGGAAGTCACCCTGAGGTCTGTGACTCAAAGCCAGGCTTATAGACAAAGCTCCCTTATCCCTCCAGTGCTGGGTATAGACGCCTTCACTAGAGCCTATGGGGGAGCATACACAGCCCAATGTGACTCAACTGAGACACCACAAAGTGTCACAGTTCAGTCCCTGTCATCACACCTGGGAACTCCCCGGATCTGCCTTTGGGACAGTGGTGGATTCACTGGGTTAGAGTGTTTAGTGGTAACCCACCCATGTCACCCACGCCTTACACCATACAGACATTTTTAGGGTAAACCCACCTTCCCTCATCTCCATCCCACCCACTCCTATTAAGTCCTGATCCACACTGTGCCACAAATCATACCATATGGACAATACCTCCTCCAGTCCTACTTGTTACTCTGGCAGCTGCTGCCAACAACGTTCCCAGATGTGACTCTCACAGGACCAATGAGGGAGCACCCAGCGCCTCTTCTCACCCCTCTGTTTATCTCACACTGACTCCTCAGGAGTCACAGTGCATCCCCTGCATCCCCAGCAATAAATAAGGGACAGAACACAGACTGTTTATATGAGGGATAAGAAATAAAATCACAAGATATATTAATATATAAGATACACTGATTTGCATCTGGTCTTTGCATGATCCCATTTTACTGGTGACATCAACTGCTATATAAGTGACACTGATCCTGTAATATAGTAATTATCTGTATCTGTCACACAGTAAGATGATGTCTCAGAATTGTGTGCTGGGTGTATTATTGCTGTTTATTCAAGGTAAGAGTGTATTTGTGTGTATGTGTCATAGCACCTCACCAGTCAGTGACACAGATACAGATTCACTTCATTTTAGTGAAGACAAAGCCGTATGCAGAGCAGAGGAGCAATTCTGTATGAGTGCGACTGCACCATAGGGGACAATGCACATCTCCATTGACTTACATGGGGGGTTTAACCCCAGAAATACTAGAGGGGTATCCAGTGCATTCCTTCTCATTGAGATGGAGACCTTTCAAGCATTCAAGGTGTTAAAATCTGCACTTAAATCAGTGAGAATTTGGGCAATTTTATTTGTCCCTTATGGTGCAGTTGGATTGTCTCAGAATTGTTCCTCTTTTCTACATACGACTCAAAATGTAACAAAGAAGTAACAAGAGGAATAATCAGTTCTATATCTCCTAATATCTCCTTCATCCCTCAGGTTCCTATGGACAGATTGTGATGACTCAGACTCCTGATTATGTGTCCGTGTCACCAGGAGAAAGTGTCACCATCACATGTACATCCAGTAGCAGCATTTATAGCTACTTAAACTGGTACCAACAGAAACCAGGACAGGCACCAACACTTCTTATCTATAGTGCAACCAGCCGCCATACAGGGGTCCCAGAGCGATTCAGTGGCAGTGGATATGGAACTGATTTCACTCTTACAATCAGCAGAGCGGAGGCAGAGGATGCAGCAGATTATTACTGTCTGCAGTATAGTAGCTACCCTCTTACACAGTGATACAGAGCCGTACAATAACCTTCCTCTTTCATGTAACTGACACACACTGTTACTCTTAGGGCCATATGCAGGAAGGTAAAGAGGAACAATGCTGGGGCCAACCAGCTGCACAACAGGGGATAAATAAAAATCCCCAAATTCCCATTATCCCCATGAATACTAGGGGGATCTCCAGTGCTTTTCATTGAGATAGAGACCTCTATAGTATTAAATGGGTTGAAAGACACATTAAATCAATGGGAATTTGGGTAATTTTATTTGCCCCCTGTGGTGCAGTTAGTTTGACCCAGTATTGTCCAGTTCCTCTAGGTCAGTGGGTCTCATCCCAGGTGCTGTGGATCTTTGGGGCGCTGTGGGCACAATCTTAGGGTGCCCCTGTTTTTCTATGAATATTTTGACAACAATTTAGTGAGTGTTTAATCTATATGTAAGACATTTAGTGCACAATGTGCTTGTTCTTATCATTCTCATTGTGACAATCCTATAAAATCCCATTGTCCCCTATGTACTTTGTCCTTGTACCTTTGTTCAGGAGATAACATTGTCACTCAGTCCTAGATGTCCTGTCTATGGAAGAGGACACAACAGGGGCTGGTGGAGCCAGACAGGAGCCACATCGGGTCCCCTAGAGATGGACATTCCTTAGACCTGGGCCTGCAGCTCAGTGCATGTGTGGCAAAGGATTCTGGGTGCATTGACTGTAAGTGATGTGTATTTGGGGGAGAAGAGCCCATCGGGACCCCAGGAGATCCACACTAAGCTATTCCATGGCGCCTCCTAGTGGTAAAGGTACTATATAGAAAAGCAAAGAGGAGGAATTCTGGGGTAAACCATCTGCACTATAGGGGATAATTCAAATGGTTAAAAACCTTGTTTAACCATTTAAGGACAAGAGTGGTGAGCAATGCATTGAGAAACAATGCGCTGCTCACCTCTCTGGTCCTGTAAGAGTTAATTCAATGGTAATGTGTATTTCAGTGCAATGCACTGGAGACATCACTAACATACAAGGGGATAAAAGCCCCATTTATATCTGTAGGATTATTTTACTTCTCCCCTATACGCAGTTGGTTTGCTCCCACAGTTGCTCCACTTTTCCTTTATACATACAACCTACAGGATCATGAGACGTTCTGCAGTGACAGCCGCGCTCCTGAGTCATCGCTCCAACATGGACCTGATGTAGGGGCTGATGTACTAAGAGACCGGGAGCAATTCTGGGGCAAATCAACTGCACCATAAGGGACAAATACACATTACATTGATATTAATAAGTCTTTTAACCCCTGGAATGCCAGAGAGGTCTCCAACACATTGCACTAAAGACTTCTTTATCATTCGGTGGGTTAAATGACCAATTTAAATCAATGGGGGTATTTTTATTTATCCTCACAGAACAGTTGGTTTGCTCCATAATTGCCTATTTTATTTTTAGTAAATCTCCTCCCTATGTTTTCACCCCATTTAAAGCAATGGAAATGCCCCTTCCACATGGTGCAGTTGGGTTGTCTCAGAATTCACCTCTTTATCCTGATGAATAAGGTCCTTTATGTCACATACAGTGAATCCTGCCTTCCTCTCTATTTAGTACATAACCCCCTGTTCGGTTCTTTACCATAAAAGACAAATAGATTTTGGGTCTTGTTAAAGGGATGGTATTGTCAAATTTGTACAAATATGAGTCTTGTAGCCATTAAAAAAATGTAACTTAAAGGACCCCAGTCCCATCTCTCAAATCTTTATGGTTTCAGAGATATTTGGCAGTAAAGTTCCCCACTCCTTCCCCTTTCCCTGACATCAGCGCTCTAGCTGACTGCAGGGAAATCCGGTCCCAGGACAGCCGGAGGCTCTTCAGCAGAGCAGGGATCGCGAGATTGAAAAAGAACTACTTCATTGGAACGGTCTACAAAGTGTGCTTGGTTTGCAAGCTCACTTTTTAGACCATTCCAGTGAAGTATTTATTTTTCTATCTCACAATCATGGCTCTGCTGAAGAGCCTCCGGCTGTCCCAGGGCCTGATTCTTCTGTAGTCAGCTAGAGCGCTGATGTCAGGGAAAGGAGAGGGAAGGGGGGGGGACTTTACTGCCAAATATCTCTAAAACCATAAAGATTTGAGAGATGGGACTGGGGCCCTTTAAGTTACATTTTTTAATGGCTACAAGACTCATATTTGTACAAATTTGACAATACCATCCCTGTAAATCTTTACACTAAATGAAGTGAAACGGCTTCGGATCAGAGACTCATTTACATCTCTTCTATATTTACATAGACACAAAGTCTGTGGTCAGTTCCCTGAAGATTTAATGTGCAGCGAATGTTCTGTTCTCATGTGAAGAGATCTGCACCTGACACTGCTCAGAGACATGGACGTGATTTGTCACAGATTCCTCTATTGCCTCTTATTTCTTTGCGTTACATAGTTACATAGTTATATAGTAAATTGGTAGAAAAAAGACACAAGTCCATCAAGTTCAACCTTTGTCTAATAACCCAGAGAAATGAGAATTATATAAATTTCCTATGGCCAAATAAATTAGTTTTTATCAGAAATTCCTGTTTTGCCAACTAATACACAAGAAATGTCTAATCTTCTCTTAAACATATCCATTGTATCTGTGATTACGACATCCTTGAGCAGGGAATTCCACAATTTAACAGACCTTACTGTAAAAAAACCCTTCCTCTGCTGAAATTAAAACCTCCTTTCCTCTAATCTTACGGGGTGGCTCCTGGTCATGTGATCAAGCCTTGGAATAAAATGCTTACCAGAGAGATCCTTGTATTGACTCTCATATACTTGCACATTGTTACAAGATCTCCTCTTAGTTGTTGTTTCTCTAGAGTAAATAAACTGTACCTCATACTTCAAGTCTTCCATTCCTATGATTATTTTTTTTGCTCTTCGCTGGACTCTCTCCAGTTCTAGAATATCCTTTTTTCAGAACTGGTGCTCAAAACTGCACTGCGTATTCGATGTGATGTCTTAACAATGATTTGTTAGTGGAAAATAATGTTATCCACTCTAGTTCCAATACCCCCTTTTTATGCAAGACAGGGCTTTGTTTGTTCTTGCAACTGCTGCTTGACACTGGTCACTGCTCAGGGGCGGACTGACCAGTCGGCATTTGGTCCGCTGTCACCACCAGGAATGAAAATTTGAATGTCCCAGTTCTCTTGCCTGTCTTCCGTTTAGGGGTCTTCTGCCTGCTGCGCCTAATAAAACATGCAGAGAAGTGCACACTGAGGCCTCACAATATAGCCAGCCCATTCTGATAATGCCCATCATTTCATGCCTGATGCCACATAACACTGACGCTTGCTGCCAGACTCACTTACTGTTGGGCTGGCAGCAATCACCTCAGAGACTGTGCCTCTTCCTTTGTTCTGCGCATG
Organism: Rhinophrynus dorsalis; assembly: GCA_037306005.1. Lineage (NCBI taxonomy): Eukaryota > Metazoa > Chordata > Amphibia > Anura > Rhinophrynidae > Rhinophrynus > Rhinophrynus dorsalis. The sequence continues at coordinate 34,501,774 of CM074718.1, forward strand.
TCTATGCGACCATTTGGTCTGCGTAGCATGCGCCTTGATGTCATCACGGCCCGCAGGGGAGCGTGATGATGGGGGGCAGAGACACACACAGCACGCCAAGGAGGACATGCAACCAACAGAAGAGGAATCAGGACTACTGGACACTCGGGACTCGTCTCAGACAGTGATTCACCAGGAGGACCCAGAAATCCACAGCAGTGACAGAAGACCCACCACAGTTCAGAGCAGGTAAGCCAGTAGTACTGGATGGCTTGGGGCTGGGGAGGTTACTGGATGGCTTGGGGCTGGATGTCCTGCAGGGGGTAATGGATGACATGGGGGGGCTACTGGATGGCCTGGAGGGGGTTACTGGATGGCCTGGAGGTGTATACTGGATGTCCTGAGGGGGTACTGAATGGCTTGGGGGGAGGGACTGAATGGCCTGGGGGGAGGGACTGAATGGCATGGGTGGTTAATGGATGGCTGTAAAGATTTGTTCGACACACAGACAGAGTAGGTTTGGATAAAACACAGTTTTATTATACAATTAGGATCACAATAACCCTCACAGATCCTGAAATATACACTTAATATAGTACAGCCACAAGACAGGTTACATAGAGGTATGTCCACACAGGTCCAGTATAAGTAAAGAGTCCATAACACATTATACTGACACAGGTCAGGAAGATCTTGTATGAGTCTCAGTGTATCGGTACTGCATGGGTTAATAGCAGACAGAGCATGTATACAGTCCCAGGTGTGGTAAGGCCTTTTAAGGAGCTCACACAGGGGTGAGAGTTTAAGTACGAGTAATGCCCAAGAATAAGTATACCAGGCAATGATGGACTGCCTTATCAGTAACGGAGGCTGAGCAACTTGAACACTGCCAGAGCAGTAACGGAGACTAGGCAATATGAGCACTGCCGTAGCAGTAACGGAGACTGAGTGACATTGACACTGCTGTAGCAGTAACGGAGACCAGGCAACTTGAGCACTGCCGTAGCAGTAACGGAGAACAAGCCACGAGAGCGCTGGCGTAGCAGTAGCGGATACTAGGCAACTGGATACTGTCGTAGTATAAACGGAGACTAGGCAATAGGATACTGCTGTGGCATGAACGGAGACTGAGCAACTGAGGAGCCATCGTGGCAGTAATGGAATCTGAGCCAAAGGGGCACTGCTGTAGCAGTAACGGAGACTAAGCCACTTGAGCTCTGCTGAAGCAGTAACGGAGACTAGGCAACTGGACACTGCCGTGGCAGTAACAGGGACTGAGCAACTGGGCACTGCCGTAACAGTAACGGAATCCGAGCAACTCGCCCTGAGAGGCACCCAACCTGTAATGGAATGTAAGGCAGGCCAATAGGAATGTCGCCGGGGCGCCACAGAGGCAACCGAGACCAAACTGCACAGGCTGTTCACAGACAGCGAGAGTGAAGCACTACCCTTAACCGGAGACCAGTCAGGGTGTGCAGAGGAGGCAGCAGCCCAACTGGGTGGGATCACACGGAGCAGGAACGTCAGCCAATCCAAGTCAGTACACGGAGCAGGAACGTCAGCCAAGCCAGGTCGGTACACAGGAGCAGGAACGTCAGCCAAGCCGGGTCGGTACACTGAGCATGAACGTCAGCCAAGCCGGGTCGGTACATAGGAGAGGAGCAGCAGAATGGTCAGGCAGTCCTGGTCGGTGCACAGGCAGGAAACGAGATGTAGAGCAGTCAGGCAGGCCAGGTCGATAAACTGAGAGCACACAAAACCAGGAACAAGCGCTAGTACTGGAACACCACAAAAGGGCATCAGAGCTGTGCCAAAAACCAGGAGTTGCTCGATATGCTCGTTCAGAGCTGGAATCTGCTGCGACTGGAATGAGACCAAGAGCAAACATGGCTGGAACCCATAGTTGATGAGAAACGGGGAGCTCCCGGATGATGAACTAACCGCACAGTTCCTGGAGAACTCTGCCCATGGCAACAGGGCTGCCGAATTATCATGATGGTCGGACACAAAACAGCGCAAGAATTGCTCCAATCCTTGATTGGCACGCTTAGCGGCTCCATTGGTCTGGGGATGGTAGGCAGACGAAAATGACAGCTGAATGCCCATCTGGTTACAAACTGCTCTCCAAAACCTGGACATGAATTGATTCCCACGGTCCGACACTAGCACTCTCGGTACCCCATGCAACCGGAACACTTCCTTAGCAAAAACAACTACCAGCTCCTGGGCCGAGGGAAGGCCAGGAAGGGGCATGAAATGAGCCATTTTAGAGAATCTGTCAACCACCATAAGGATGAAAGAGTAACCTCTGGACACTGGCAATTCTCCCAGAAAATCAATGGATACGTGGGACCAAGGTCATTCACCATTCGGTACTGGTTAGAGTAAGCCCACTGGGAGGTGTCTAGGGGTTTTGGCACGAGCACAGGTGGTACAGGCTGCAGTGAATGTGGAGCAGTCGGCCCATAGGGAAGGCCACCAAAATATTTGTGAAAGAGACCAAATTAATTGATCCCTCCCAATATGCCCAGCAGCCTTAGATGAATGGTAGGTTTCAAGCAAGTGAGTACGAAATGGCTCAGCTACAAAACACTTGCCTACTGGGGTATCTGGGGGTGCCATAGCCTGGTTAGCCAGAATTTCCTCCCCCAGTGGCAAAGTGATGCTAGTATGTAGGGTAGCCAAGATGAGATCAGGCTGAATGATGGGTACGGGAACCTCATTCTTATCCATTTCTGGCCCAAATTGCCTGGACAGGGCATCAGCCCTAACATTCTTGGAACCAGGCAAGTAAGATACGATAAAGTTAAAGCGGGATAGAAACAAGGCCCATCTGGCCTGACGTGAGGACAATCTCTTAGCTTCTGAGAGATATGTCAGATTTTTGTGGTCTGTCAGGATTAAAACAGGAGTTCTCGTACCTTCCAGCAAGTGACGCCATTCTTTCAGAGCAAGAATGATAGCCAGGAGTTCTCTGTCCCCAATCTCATAGTGACTCTGGTCACTAGACAGCTTTTTAGAGAAGAACCCACATGGTCGCAGAGTACTCCTGGCAACCGGACGCTGTGCAAGTACTGCCCCTACCCCATTCTCAGAGGCATCAACCTCCAACGTAAATGGAAGGGAAGGGTTGGGGTGGGACAGTACAGGAGCAGATAGAAACAAGGCCCATCTGGCCTGACGTGAGGACAATCTCTTAACTTCCGAGAGATATGTCAGATTTTTGTGTTCTGTCAGGATTAATACAGGAGTTCTCGTACCTTCCAGAAAGTGATGCCATTCTATCAGAGCGAGAATGATAGCCAGGAGTTCTCTGTCCCCAATCTCATAGTGACTCTGGGCACTAGACAGCTTTTTAGAGAAGGACCCACATGGTTGCAGAGTACTCCCGGCAACCGGACGCTGTGACAGTACTGCCCCTACCCCATTCTCAGAGGCATCAACCTCCAACGTAAATGGAAGGGAAGGGTTGGGGTGGGACAGTACAGGAGCAGATGCGAAAGTGGACTTAAGTGTCTCAAAAGCATGATCAGATGCCTCAGACCATTGGGATGGGTTGGCATCCTTGTGTGTAAGGTCAGACAGAGGTTTGACAATAGTGGAAAAGTTCCGAATAAACTTCCTATAATAATTAGCAAACCAGCAAACCCAAGAAAGCACTGAATTGCTTTTAACCCTTTGGGTCGTGGCTATTGTAATACCGCTGCGAGTTTCTCCTGATCCATAGCAATACCATCTCTAGAAATCATGAAGCCCAAAAAAGGCACCATGGACCTGTGAAAATCGCATTTCTCAATTTTACAAAATAATTTATTTTTGCATAATCTGAGCAAGACTTCGGGCACATCCTTGATGTGTTGAGAGAGGATAGATGAGTGTATGAGTATATCATTTAGGTAGACTACTACGCAGGACTGTAGCAAATCATGGAGGATATTATTAATAAATTCTTGGAATACAGCGGGTGCGTTACAAAGGCCAAAAGGCATGACTAGGTATTCATAATGCCCCGATCTGGTATTAAATGCCATTTTCCACTCGTCCCCAGCTCTTATTCTGATCAGGTTATATGCAGCCCGTAGGTCCAACTTAGTGAAAATATAAGAATCTTTTAACCTGTCAAATAGTTTGGTAATGAGTGGTATGGGATAGGCATTTTTGGACATTAGTTTATTCAGTCCCCGGTAATCGATACAAGGTCTCAACTCGCCATTCTTTTTTTGACAAAAAAGAAACCAGCCCCTATGGGCGAGGTAGATTTCCTAATAATCCCTCTTTTAAGGGCATCATCAATTTATTCCTCCATGGTCTGATTCTCCTCGCACGACAACGGGTACGTGCGACCCCTAGGAGGCACAGCTCCAGGAGGCAAATCAATAGTGCAATCATATGCCCTATGCTGAGGCAAAGTGCTAGCCTCTCCCTTACTGAAAACATCACTGAATTGTTGATAGTCAGCTGGCACGGAGGGAGAGGTACACATAATCTTAGTTGGATGAGTCACACAATGCCCCATACAGTACTCAGACCAGGACATAATTTCACAAGTCTGCCAGTCAAACTGAGGATTATGCAAATGTAACCATGGAAACCCCAGAATGACCGCATGATGAGGAGAATGAACAATCTGAAACCGCTGTTTCTCAGTGTGGAGAGCCCCAATAGTCATAGACAGCAGAATAGTTTCCATAGTTATATGAACCGCTTCTAACGGTCTGCCATCAATTGCCTCAATAGCTAAGGGAAATTCCTTCTCAACCAATGGAATCTGATGTAGCGCAGCAAATGAACTATCCATAAAGTATCCGGCAGCACTGGAATCAACCAGGGCCAGAACCTCCACAGAGTGTTCTGCCCAGGAAAATGCCACCTGGATCACGGGTTTCTGCATAATAGGGTCTAGGGACTGCTGAACACCACCTAGGGCCTGTCCCCCAAGGTACCCTAGGTGTGTTCGTTTCCCGGACGTACAGGACAGGTACTCAACAGGTGCCCAGCCTTGCCACAATACAGACATAACCCCTGTCTCCGGCGGTGTGCCCGTTCTTCCTTAAATAATTTGGTGAACCCAAGCTGCATCCCCTAAACTAATAGGCCACATACATCCCTCCACACATACCTCCACACATACCTCCATACATACCTCCCAAGTGTCCCTCTTTTCTACCCTTCTTTCCCTGTTGTTATGAGATCAGACTATGTGGTGTGTATATAAAGTTATTACATTTTTGTACAGTAATAGTATATTGCTATTTAGTAATGATATATGCTTATATAGACACAACACAGTCTGATCTCCTAAATGTGTGGAAAAAGGGGACACCATGGTGGGAAAGGGACAGAGGGATTTTGGTGTCAGTGGAACATTTGAGAGGTATGTTAACCGTGTAGTTAGCGGAGGAGTGTGAAAAGCATTGTGAGGTCCTTGCAGAGTACGTCTTGGCATTATCGTTATACATGGGAATGCGCTCATTCCCATCCTTACTGTGATCTGCTTATGGACAGCTGTGCTGTGGTTCTTGAAGGTGCCTCCTGATGCCTGAGACAGGAGAGGGTTGTGAAAAAGAGGGTGACTTACATTGTAGCGAGGTAAAGAGTGGCTTGGTGAACGCAGACAGGGTACCAACTGTTCACATGTCGAACATCCCCAGGTAAGGATTGGTGTGGGGAAAGGAAGGCAGAAATTTCTCAGTAATCATTAACATACACCATTAAACACTTCATACCTAAGCATAACACTGAGTGGCCAGAGCACCACCATTGACAACAGCCCTCTATCACCCGGGTGCAAGTGGTGATTTTGCTGTATGAGTGCTTTCATGCATTAGACTGCAGATGTAAGGTGGGCTGCTGGATATTTTTCTTGGACAGCTGTGGATGAGGGAGAAATGGGGAGAAGGGAAGATATGTGTCATAATAATGGGTAAAGTGTACATAGTGGTCCGTATGTACAAAGAATTAGAGCAATTCTGGGGAATATCAGTTGCATCCATTGGCAAACCGAGAGGAGTTTCCATTGACCATATACTCTGTTTTTAGTACTCAATGATGATGTTGTTGATGATGAATGTATTTAACCCTTTGACTGCCAGGGGGGTATGCAAGGCATTGATTTGCAATGCTTTACGTACCCCTCTGGCAGTCAAATGACATGACAAAGTGAGGAGGACAAGGTTGTTGGGCTAACAGCAGATAGTGAGCAGGTGAAGATTGTTGCAGAACTGAGTTGTTGGCAGTGTAAGTCAGCCATGTTTTTTTAGTGGGGAGGGTGAAGTCCTTGCAGAGATTTAATCCTGCCCTTTTGTATGTCTGCCTCAGGCAGTGTGGAAGAGATATGCATATCTCCTCCTATCTGCCGTCCCGGGATGTGCCAGGCACAGCCCTAGAATTCATGGTCACGTGACTACGTTCTCTTTTATGGTATAAAGACTAATGTGTTAACCCTTTGAGTGCCAGAGGGATAAGCAACGCATTGCTTTGCAATGTATTGCGTACCCCTCTTGCACTCAAAGGGTTAATACATTTTAAAATAATTAGGTTTTCCTTGCATAGTTTGGCCAAAGTATATTTAAGCTTCTTTAGATAGGACAACATGTATTAGATGTGTATGTATGTAGTATGTCTTAGATGACAATATGTATTAGATGGTAAAATATTAGGCAGGACCTGCTTGGAATGAGGTACCTTGGGGAGGTAATCAAGCTTAAACATGCTTTGGCCAAACTATGCAATGAAAACCTCATAAGTAGCATTGGAATTTCTTCTTTCCAAATGCACTTTCTGATATTAAACTTCATATTCCATTTGTTTGCCCAATCTGTCATTTTATGTAAAATAACCTGTTCTGAATTGTTTATCCTACATATTTTAGTGTCATCTGCAAATATTGATATTTTGCTTGCAATATCTATTTCCAGGTCATTTATAAATATTTTAAAAAGCAGTGGACCAAGTACTGAACCCTCAGGTACTCCACTCTCACCTTTAACTGTATTGGAGAATTGTCCATTTACATCCACACACTGTTCCCTATCCTTCAACCAGTTTTCTATCTGATTGTAAAGGTTATCTCCTAGTCCTGATTTCCTTATTTTATACCACAGCCTTCTGTGTGGCACTGTATCAAATGCCTTAGCAAAATCTAGTATATATACTACATCTACTGCTTTACCACTATCTAGGTTGTTACTTACATCTTGGTGAGATCTGTTCCTCATAAAACCATGTTGATTCCTGCTAATAATCTTATTTTCTGTGGTGTAATCATGACTATAACCCCTTATTATCCCTTCTAGCATTTTTCCCAATACAGAGGACAAACCCACAGATCTATAATTCACAGGTTTTATTTTAGTTTTCTTCTTATATAAAGGCACTACATTGGCTTTAGGTACTGAGCCTGTGTTGAGAGAATCTTTAAAGGGATAGTAATATTTAATTTTAATTTTATTTTATTTTGTAGGCATTAAAAAAACATGAAGAATGATATAAGTCTTATCTCTGAAACCTTTATGGTTTAAGAGATATTCACAAACAAAGTATCCCCCCCCCCGTTCAACCAGATCAGAAGAGAGGTGCCCAGGTAGACTGCAGAGAGGGACAATCTTCAATTAAGATAAGGGAAAAAGCTGAAAAACTTGTCAAGGGGGGAAGGGCTTTCATTGTTTTCATACAAAGAAGATTGTCCCCTTCTGTTATCTGTCTGGTCTATGGACTGCATTCCACATCTGAGAAGAGATGGTTTACACTAGGAAAAAGGGGCGGAAGGGGGAAACTTTGCTTGTGACTATCTCATAAACCATAAAGGTTTGAGAGATAAGACTTATATCATTCTTCATGTTTTTTAATGCCTACAAAATAAAATAAAGTTAAAACGAAGTATTACTATCCCTTTAAAGAGTATAAAGAGGAGTCTTGCTAGTACTGCACTGAGTTCCTGAAGAAGCCTTGGATGTATACCATCAGGACCAGGTGCTCTGTCAGTTTTCATTTTGTTCAGTCTTCCCATGACCTGTTCTTGTGTCAACCCAATATCTCGTAATGGTATGGTTTTATTTGTTACTTGTTGAAGCTCTTCTACCATTTCATGTTCCCTGGTTTATACCGACACAAAGAAAGTGTTTAGAACATCAGACTTTTCCTTCTCATCTCTCATCAACTCACCCATCTCATTTTTGAAAGGTCCAATTCACTTTGTCCTCAGTTTTCTTGCATTTGAAAAACGTTTATGGATCAGTCTTACTCTCCCTTGCAATTCAAGTTTCATAATCTTTGCTGACCTAGGGCTTAATACTATTAGCCCCGGTATTTTTAAAACAAGAGGTAGTGGTTTTGACAGCACAGTGTACAATTCTATAAACTGTGCTGTCGACACCAAAAACTGCGCAAAAATGTTCAACAGATGAGCAATTTTCACCCATTGAACATCTACTAAAAATACTCGACTTTGCTAATCTATTCCATGTGGTGGCTTCACAGCATGTTTATAAAAGCACGTGTCATGGCACAAATCCTGCTCCATGAGAAGGAAGGCACAGAGCCCAAAACAGGCAGTGAAAACCATAGGTATGTATTGGAAAACTGGTTGTGGTTGAAACAAAGAAAAAGATTAACCCTATGAGTGCCAGTGGGGTATGCAACACCCTGCCAATCAGCTTCTAGCGGGGTTCATCATCACCCACATGAATTTAAACTTTTAATACAAATGGACAATTAAAAAATATATATATTTGTATTTAATGTGGACTGGACTTTCAGATGCCACCTACAGTAACCCTTTGAGCACCGGAGGGCTACCCTCTGGCACTCAAAAAGTTCACTGTAGCATCTTTGGGGGATTCTTTTATAAAATTTTAAAGAACAATAATGGATTTATTTTTTATTTTGCAGCGAGAAAGAAGATCAGAAGAAAGAAAAGAAGACTGAAGAATTGAAGACAGAAGAGAAGAAAGAAGGAAATTAATGAAGAAGCCGGACAGCGGATGACAGGTTAGTGTTACATTTCTGACTAGTTTTAGCGCACTCTTGTTGTTTGATGCTGTCAAATAATGACAGTTTGCTTTTTTTCCCCTTTGCTGTATCCACAATTTGCGCTATTTAGCGTCAGTTGTGGGAACAAAAGACAATAATGAGCATTTTGCCAAAACATGAGTTTTCGCCAACAATGCTCTTTCTGCCATGTACCTCTCCAGCAATAAAATAACTGAGGTACATTGTTGATTATTTTTTTGCATTAGCGTTTTTGCTATCACCGCCGGTTTTACCGGTGGTAATAGTATCAAGCTCCTAATTGCCTTATTGCAATCTTTGTTGCACTCCCTTTATTTCAAGAAATAATTTTCTGTTCCTTCAGACTTAAATACCTTAACCCCTTAACGACCGGTGACGTGCTAGGACCGTCACTGGTAAAGTTTCCTAAAGGACCGATAACGGTCCTAGGATGCCACGTATTTATCGCTCACAGTTTGAAACTAACCACTCAAAGACATATCAGTAACTATCAGACCCCCGTTCGGTGAGCCGGTTCACGTGATCAGTCACATGTGCAGGCTTGCCGAATAAGATCAAAGCGGTCCTTAAGGGGAATTCACTTCCGTGGACTGCTGGTTGTAAAGGGGTTAAATGACTTTTTTCCCCCTTGCCATTTCTTTCTTTATATTTGCAATTAACCACATTGGCTGTGATCTACTTCTTTTGCTTTTGTTCCTCACTGGTATGTGCAGAGTTGAATACACTTCTGCAACCTAAAATTTTAATTTTAACTCATCCTTAGCATTTTGCCTTTAAATAATTTATCTCAGTCTATGTGTTGCATTGATGCTCTAAACATTTTGAAGTTAGCGTTTTTAAAATTGAGAGTTTTAGTTGAACCTATACAGTTTTGCTTTACCAAACTGAACTCAAATGTAACCATGTTGTGATCAGTATCGAACACCATCTCTGTGTTATTTATTATCACCAGGTCCCATACATTGTTATTTCTTATCAGCAATTCCACCATTTGTGACCTGTAGCTATCCCTAAGCACACACCTGATTCCTTTAGCACTCTGACAAGTCATAGTAACATAGTAATATGTTACTATGTTGATATCTGGATAGTTAAAATCTCCCATAATTATAGTATGCCCCAGATTAGCAGCTTTCCTTATTTGCAATAACAGCTGGGCTTCAACTTTCTCATGTCATAGGGAGAGGGTATGATTCATAAATTAATACAGACAGGAGGTAAGCAGCAACCTAGACAATGGCAAGGCAGTAGATGTAGTATATCTAGACTTTGCAAAGGCATTTGATACAGTGCCACACAGAAGGCTGGTGTATAAAATAAGGAAATTGGGGCTAGGAGATAACCTTTGCAATTGGATACAAAACTGGCTGAAGGATAGGGAACAGTGTGTGGTTGTAAATGGAAAATTATCCATTGTGGAGAGTGGAGTACATCAGGGTTCAGTATTGGGTCCGCTGCTTTTTAACATGTTTATAAATGACCTGGAAATAGATATAGAAAGCAAAATATCAATATTTGCAGATGATACTAAATTATGCAAAGCCATTAATTCAGAACAGGATATTTTCTCTCTACAGAGGGACTTACATACAATGTCAGATTGGGCAAACATGTGGAATATGAAGTTTAATGTGGAGAAGTGTAAAGTCATGCATTTGGGAGGAAACAATCCCAAGGCTACTTATAAACTTAATGGAATAATTTTAGGTGACTCGTTGCTAGAAAAAGACCTGGGCATCCTTGTCAACTACAAACTTGGAAACAGTGACCAGTGTCAAACAGCAGTAGCAAAGGCAAACAAAGTCCTGTCTTGCATAAAAAGAGGTATCGAAGCAAGAGTGGATAACATTATTTTGCCATTATACAAATCATTGGTAAGGCCTCACCTTGAGTATGTAGTGCAATTTTGGGCACCGGTTCTGAAAAAGGATATACTAGAACTAGAGAGGGTGCAGCGGAGAGCAACAAAATTAATTAAGGGAATGGAGGACTTGACATATGAGGAACGACTAAACAAGCTTGGTTTATTTACTCTAGAGAAAAGATGACTAAGAGGAGACCTTATCACATTGCACAAGTATATGAGAGGTCAATAAAAGGATCTCTGCGGTGAGCTATTTATTCCAAGGCCTAATCAGGTGACCAGGGTACACCCCTTCAGATTAGAGGAAAGGAGGTTTAAACTTCAGCAGAGGAAGGGTTTTTTTACGGTAAGGTCTTTCAAATTGTGGAATTCATTGCCCAAGGAGGTAGTTATGGCAGATACAATGGATACATTTAAGAGAAGATTAGATACATTTCTTTCAAAAGGGAACATACAGAGTTATACTGTATCAGTAGGCTGATCAGGAAGGTCTGATAAAGACTAATTTAATTGGTAGCAGGAAAGCTATAAAATATCAGTTACTGAGGTATGAGGCGAAGTTTGAACTTGATGGACTTGTGTCTTTTTTCAACCAAATTTACTATGTTACATCTATTTTTGGGAATAACAGACCACAGCTTTAATCAACAATTTTTTCACCCATTAAATATTATTGTTCTTATTTAAAAACAACAATCATTAACCAATAATCAATCATTAACAGACACACCTTGCCAATCTGCTTTCCCTTGAAAAAACCCAAGCATGGCCAAATTGTACGGGCTCATGCTAAACCCTACCTTCTTCAGCACTTCAGCTGATCCCAATATTCGTCAGCACTTCCAGCTGACTCCACCATTCGTCAGCACTTCCAGCTAACTCCACCATTTTTCAGCACTCCCAGCTGACTCCCAATAAATTACCCCATTGGCCATCCACTTTAGCTTCAATGGGTAATGTTACATCCCACGCCCTAAGTCCGGGCAAACTCCTAAAGGGCTTCTTCCCGAGGATAAAATCCCTTAACTTTACCACATCAGTTATCGATCTCTGAAAACCATGCAAGGACTATCCTCCACAGGGCCCGACTGTCAATACCTTGACCAGTTGGGCCCCCCACCACCAGGGCCGACTGTCAATACCGTGACCAGTCGGCCCCCCACACCCTCAAAATGCCATGGTCTGTATTCCCCAGACACTCACAGCACAACATAAGTAAACCACACACCCCACATGGTACTCCACCCCCATAAGCAACCACACCAAACCGAACCACCAGCAACCAGAGATAACAACCAACCAAGCCACATGCGCTGAACCACAACAAGCAGCCAGTCCAGCAAAGCCCAATCACACCAAAAAACACATGCACCCCACCCCCCATTGACCTCAAACCCACACCAAACCAGGTATACACGGGGTGGGGGGGTCAAGAGAGCTACTACATGACCCAAACCCAACAACCCACAGGCATACCAGACAGCATACAAAAGGTACAGCAGGTACCCCATGGAAAAAAAAAACATGTTCACTGCGCCCAAATAAAGCATTGGAGACACCACAAAGCACAACCACAGAAAAAAGAAAAACACCACAGTTGTCACAGTAAAGGAATTTTTGTTATTATAGTAGTACTTGTGACCCAGGCTCCCAGCAAGGGAGTGCCCTGCCCCTAGAGCAAAACAACTCCCTGCACACACCCAGATCTACAAAGCAGACCGACCCCACCAAAAAAATGCAACGAACAAAACAGAAGGGCCAGACCCAACCCATACCACCCAGATATAAACTGAAAATCGCATCCATACTCCAAAAACACAGACAGACCAGACACAAGCACCCACAGATAGAAAATCATTCCCGTACCCCACCTACCACACACCCCCAGCCCTGCAAACACACATGCCCGACAACGGGGGGAAGGGGGGGGACAGAAGGTCCTACAGAACATTAGCTGGAAAACACGGCCAAGGACAGCGAAAAACCAAGCCCACCCGACAGCAGCACAGCTACACAACCCAACAGACACTGAGTTGGGTCGAACTTGATAAACTAAAGTCTTTACTGAACTAATGTACTAAGGGACCATCTATACACAAATATACAACAAACAGTTACCATAGACAGGGACCCTATCACAGTGCCCATGCTCTGTGCTGCGGGCGGCGACATTCTGACTGCTATTTGCATTACCTCTTGCTGATTGGCTAGGTACCTTTGTCACCGCCCAGTGATGGCCTTTTTATATCGTGTCATGTCTACGCTTCGGTGCCCTTTCGTGGTGTATGAGTTCCTGAAATTAGTTCTGTGTTCTTCGCTTACCGTGTATGACCTGGCCTGCCTGACGATGTTCCTGAGTTCCAGTGTGCCGCCTTCCGTTGCAGACTGTATTTGGCTGAGAACCCTTCCAAACCCTTCCATTCCCCTCTGGACTGCAGTGCATTGCCCCAGGGATAACAGAGGAAGTAATCTTCATTCTTGTACAAGAGGATACAGGCCTCTCACAGCCTCCAGGATCAGACATACAATGCTACCACTGACCAATACAATGCTACCACTGACCAATACAGTGCTACCACTGACCAATACAATGCTACCAAGCGATTCATCTTTTGGGCTCCCTAAACACCAGTCAAATTCTTCTCACATAGACTAGTGTCCATATATAGATCCTGTATATGACCTTGGGGGGGTGGTACTTTGGATATAAGTAACCAATGTTATTTGTGAGTTCCCATATTTTTGGAGATATGTTTATTTAGGCTGAATTTGACATTTATTGTTATATGAGGCTTCTCCTCACTGTTTATTTGTTTGTTTGTTTGTTTTTGTTTAATTCTTGATTTTTAGCACAAAAGGACACTGGTGTAATGTGTTATATAGACTTATCTCTTTATATAACACATAGTTTATTGTTCTACTTGTTGTATATGAATAGAAATGGTGAGATGGTCAGTTGTCCGATACATCAGTTGTAGAACCTGTTCAGACCTCACAGTTCCAGGTTCTGTCCCCACCAGGACTGACTCAGATTTCCATCCTTCTGAGATAGATAAGAACCAGTGACCTGGGTAATAGTAACAGATGTTTATCACCTTTTATCACACCTTAGTGCATCTCCCCCATGGACTCTATGTACATATGGTGCAGTTCACTAAGATAAAGAGGGGAGAGTCTGGAGCAAACCATCTACACTATAGGGAAGAATTAATAATTCCCCAAATTCCCACTGATTTAAATAAGACTTTTATGGCGCAATGCAAGAAATGTGTGCATCTGCTAAAGGCATTTTTTTGCGCAGATAGATTTTGCGTAATTTCTAATCCAGGAAAAAACTGAACGCTTCTTGAATTGCGCATAAAAAAAATATTTTTTACGACAAAACTACAGAGAAGTATAAATTCATTCACAATAGCACTTCCTGCATTAGACGCATTCGCTATTCCACTCGCACAGATTTGTCCACGTCCAAAAAATAAATAAATATACACAGCTGTTCACTAATCTTGAATTTTCATGCGCAATTCAACAAAATCATGTGCAAACCTATTCCCTAGTGGTTTTCACACAGGAAATAGCGATTGCACGTTTCTTGCATCGCACCATTATTGTCTTGATTGCAAGAGATTTCTACAACACTTTGTAAAGCAAAGAGATGGAGACCTCGGAAGCACTGCAGGGGTTAAATGCCCCAATTAAATCAATTTAAATGTTTATTTCACCCCCTATGTTTCAGTTGCTTTACTGAAAAATTGCATCTCTTTATCTTAGTGAATTGCACCTTTATATCTTAGTGAATTGTTACTCTTTATTTTAGTGAATTGCACCTCCTTATCTTAGTAAATTGCACCTTTATATCTTAGTGAATTGTTACTCTTTATTTTAGTGAATTGCACCTCCTTATCTTAGTGAATTGCACCATTTTATCTTAGTGAATTGCTCCTCTTTACTTCAGTGAATTCATCATCTTTATTTCAGTGAATTGCTCCTCTTTATCTTAGTGAATTGCTCCTCTTTATCTTAGTGAATTGCACCTTTTTATCTTAGTGAATTGCACCTTTTTATTTTAGTGAATTACTCCTCTTTATCTTAGTGAATTGCACCTCTTTATCTTAGTGAATTGTTCCTCTTTATTTTAGTGAATTGCACCTCCTTATCTTAGTGAATTGCACCTTTTTATCTTAGTGAATTACTCCTCTTTATTTTAGTGAATTACTCCTCTTTATCTTAGTGAATTGTACCTCTTTATCTTAGTGAATTGTTCCTCTTTATTTTAGTGAATTGCACCTCCTTATCTTAGTGAATTGCACCTTTATATCTTAGTGAATTGTTACTCTTTATTTTAGAGAATTGCAACTCCTTATCTTAGTGAATTGTACCTTTTTATCTTAGTGAATTGCTCCTCTTTACTTCAGTGAATTCATCATCTTTATTTCAGTGAATTGCTCCTCTTTATCTTAGTGAATTGCTCCTCTTTATCTTAGTGAATTGCACCTTTTTATCTTAGTGAATTACTCCTCTTTATTTTAGTGAATTACTCCTCTTTATCTTAGTGAATTGTACCTCTTTATCTTAGTGAATTACTCATCTTTATGTCAGTGAATTCCTCCTCTTTATTTTGGTGAATTGAGCCTCTTTATTTTAGAGAATTGCTCCTCTTAATTTCAGTGCACTGCACCTTTAAGGAGCCCTCAGGCGTCAGTCAGTAGAGAAGCAGATGCAAGAAATGTTTGCATCGGATAAAGGATTTTTTGTGCGCAAAATGATTTTGTGAATGTTCTAATCCAGGAAACTAAATATCGAACGCTTCTTGAATTGCGCATAAACAAAATCCTAATGTCCCCTATTACTTCTTCCCTTGTGCCTTTGTCCAAGAGAAATCCTCTCCAGTCCTGGATGTGTCCATGGAGGGAACAGGACAGTTGTGGGCAGAGTACATGAGACTACTTAACCCTTTAAGTATCAGAGGGGTGTGTAGCACAATGCAAAGCAAGGCCTCGCACACACTTTGGTCTTTAAGGGGTTAATACTACTATGTGCAGTGGGTGGATTTGAGGTCCTGTGTTCCTGCTAGTAACTGTCATGTCCGCCTCCACAGACATGAGATACAGGACTGACTGAAGAAGTTGTCTCTTAAGTCAAGGAGCAAGAGAAAATCAGTAGGGGAAATTAGGATTTTCTGGCCAGAGCAAGGTAATGTGTGTGTGGGGGGGGAATATTATTAGGAGTTACTTTTTCCCCTTTAAATACAACATTGTGATAATTTAGGGTGTGTGTTAGTACTAGTAACACTTTGTGTGCTGGGGTATTAAATGTATTAAGTGTGAATGGTATTTATTACTGATATTAGCTCCAGTAACCTGAGTGCTGAAATAATGGTTTTCTTCCTTTTAGTGAAGTAATATTTGCTCACTGTAGTGCAGTTTGTTTGCTCCAGAATTGCACCAGATATCAGTCAGGAAAGGGAGTGAAGACTAATTAGACTAATCCTGATCTTATTTACAGGACACTCACCATGTGTTACTAGGTCTGTTCCTAAGGGATCACA
The DNA here is from genome assembly GCA_037306005.1 of Rhinophrynus dorsalis. Taxonomy (NCBI): domain Eukaryota; kingdom Metazoa; phylum Chordata; class Amphibia; order Anura; family Rhinophrynidae; genus Rhinophrynus; species Rhinophrynus dorsalis. The sequence goes on from CM074718.1 coordinate 34,518,174, forward strand.
CTTAATACAATGCCCAGCGCTGACATCTGATCCCATAATGTCTCCTGTCAGCTATTTGGAGGGGACAGAAAACTGATCTCTTGGCTGGCAGTGACCTGGAAGTCACCCTGAGGTCTGTGACTCAAAGCCAGGCTTATGCACAAAGCTCCCTTATCCCTCCAGTGCTGGGTATAGACGCCCTTCATTAGAGACTATGGGGGAGCATACACAGCCCAATGACACTGACCTGAGACACCGCAAAGTGTCACAGTCCTGTCCCTGTCATCATACCTGGGGACTCCCCGGATCTGCCTTTGGGACACAGGTGGATTCATGTCACCCACTCCCCACCCCATTCCTACAATTTTAGGGTAAACCCCCCTTCCGTCATCCCAATCCCACCCACTACTATTAAGTCCTGTCCACACTGTGCCACAAATCATACCATATGGACAATACCTCCTCCAGTCCTACTTGTTACTGTGGGGGCTGCTGCCAACAAAGTTCCCAGATGTGACTCTCACAGGACCAATGAGGGAGCACCCATCGCCTCTTCTCACCCCTCTGTTTATCTCTCACTGACTCCTCAGGAGTCACAGTGCATCCCCCACTTCATCTGCAGGATTACTCCCAGGGGAACAGACCTGTGAGTTGGACACTATCCACCTGTTAATTGTCCTTTATTGGGGCACTAAACTCTAAATATGAAAACTTATGTATTAAAGAGTTAACTAGGCAGTTTTCTGATTGACTGAGTTCCAGATATTTTTCTGCCAGGGGGCGCCGTTTCTACAGCTGTCTATTTAAAGTTTGCGTCTCAGACTCAAGGTTTTTCAAAGGAAGCAACAAGAACAGCGCCACCTGGCTTCAAAAACAAACAATTATGAACTCGGATTCACTAAAAGTGCAAGTTTTCCAAGTAGCAACTTTTGTCTGAAGCATCTCACACCAGTAAATTTACCTTTGTTTTTCTTGGCCAAAAAGCTCTACAACAAAAATATTTTAATAATAATGGTCTCTGTCTCTTTAAGGAAATAATACAGTTACTCTCCTGTCAGTAAATCTCCAGCACTGAGCAATATATAAGGGACGGAACACAGACTGTTTATATGAGGGATAAGAAATAAAATCACAAGATATATTAATATATACAATACACTGATTTGCATCTGGTCTTTGCATGATCCCATATTACTGGTGACATCAGCTGCTATATAAGTGACACTGATCCTGTAATATAGTCATTATCTGTATCTGTCACACAGCAAGATGATGTCTCAGAATTGTGTGCTGGGTGTATTATTGCTGTTTATTCAAGGTAAGAGTGTATCTGTCTGTATGTGTCATAGCACCTCACCAGTCAGTGACACAGATACAGATTCACTTCATTTTAGTGAAGACAAAGCCGTATGCAGATCAGAGGAACAATTCTGTATGAGTGCGACTGCACCATAGGGGACAATGCACATCTCCATTGACTTACATGGGGGGGTTTAACCCCAGAAATACTAGAGAGGTATTCAGTGCATTACTTCTCATAGAGATGGAGTCCTTTCTAGCATTCAATGAGTTAAAAGCTGCACTTAAATCAATGAGAATATAGGCAATTTTATTTGTCCCTTATGGTGCAGATGGATTGTCTCAGAATTGTTCCTCTTTTCTACATTCGACTCAAAATGTAACAAAGAAGTAACAAGAGGAATAATCAGTTCTATATCTCCTCATATCTCCTTCATCCCTCAGGTTCCTATGGACAGATTGTGATGACTCAGACTCCTGATTATGTGTCCGTGTCACCAGCAGAAAGTGTCACCATCACATGTAGATCCAGTTCTGGCATTAGCAACTACCTAAACTGGTACCAACAGAAACCAGGACAGGCACCAACACTTCTTATCTATTACACACCCAGACGCCATACAGGGGTCCCAGAGCGATTCAGTGGCAGTGGGTCTGGATCTGATTACAGTCTTACAATCAGCAGAGCGGAGGCAGAGGATGCAGCAGATTATTACTGTCTGCAGTATGACAGCTCCCCTCTCACACAGTGATACAGAGCCGTACAATAACCTTCCTCTTTCATGTAACTGACACACACTGTTACTCTTAGGGCCATATGCAGGAAGGTAAAGAGGAACAATTCCGGGACCAACCAGCTGCACAATAGCAGAAAAATAACAAATCCCCAAAATTCCCGTAACCCCCATGAATACTACGGGGGATTTCCAGTGCATTGCTCTTCATTGAGATAGAGACATCTATAGCATTGAATGGAATGAAAGACACATTTAAATCAATGGGAATTTGGGTAATTTTATTTACCCCCTCTGGTGCAGTTGGTTTGACCCAGTATTGTCCAGTTCCTCTAGGTCAGTGGGTCTCATCCCGGGTGCTGTGGATCTCTGGGGCGCTGTGGGCACAATCTTAGGGTTCCCCTGTTTTTCTATGAAGATTTTGACAACAATTTAGTGAGTGTGTAATCTATATGTAAGACATTTATGGCGCGATGCAGGAACGTTCGCATCGGATAAAGGAATTATTGTGCGCAGATAGATTTTGCGCATGTTCTGATCCAGAAAGATAAATACCAAACGCCTCGTGAATTGCGCATAACAAATTCCATTTTATGACAACAGTACACAGACGTATAAATTAATTTGCAATAGCACTTCCTGCATTAGGCGCATTCGCTATTCCACTCACACAGATTCGTTAATCTTAGCCACGCCCACAAAAAATAAATATGCAGCCGTTCACTAATCTTGAATTTTTCATGCGCAAGTCATCAAAATCACGTACAAACCTATTCCCTAGTGGTTTTCACACGGGAAATAGCGATTGCGCACGTTTCATGCATCGCGCCATTAGTGCTCAATGTGCTTGTTGTTATCATTCTCATTGTGAGAATCCTATAAAATCCCAATGTCCCCTATGTACTTTGTCCTTGTACCTTTGTTCAGTAGATAACATTGTCACTCAGTCCTAGATGTCCTGTCCATGGAAGAGGACACAACAGGGGCTGGTGGAGCCAGACAGGAGCCACATCGGGTCCCCTGGGTATAGAGATCCCCTAGACCTGGGCCTGCAGCTCAGTGCATGTGTGACAAACGACCGATGTCCCCTCATGATCCTGGGTGTAGTGACTGTAAGTGATGTGTATTTGGGGGAGAAGAGCCAATTGGGACCCAAGGAGATCCACACTGAGCTGTTCCATGGTGCCCCCTAGTGGTACAGGTACTACATAGAATTCTGGAGCAATTCTGGAGCAAACCATCTGCACCATAGGGGACAATTCAAATGTTAAAACATTGTTTAACCCTTTAAGGACAAGTGGGGTGAGCAATGCATTGCAAAGCAATATGTTGCTCAACTCTCTGGTCCTGTAAGAGTTAATTCAATGGTAATATGTATTTCAGTGCAATGCATTGGAGACGTCACTAACATAAAGGGGATAAAAACCCCATTTAAATCTGTAGGATTATTTTACTTCTCCCCTATACGCAGTTGTTTTGCTCCCACAGTTGCTCCACTTTTCCTTTATACATACAGCCTACAGGATCATGAGACGTTCTGCAGTGACAGCCGCTCTCCTGAGTCATCGCTCCAACATGGACCTGATTTAGGGGCTGATGTACTAAGAGACCAGGAGCAATTCTGGGGCAAATCAACTGCACTGTAAGGGACAAATACACATTACATTGATATTAATGAGTCTTTTAACCCCTGGAATGCCAGACAGGTCTCCAACACATTGCACTGAAGACTTCTTTAGCATTCAATGGGTTAAATGACCAATTTAAATCAATGGGGATTTTTTATTTATCTTCATAGAACAGTTGGTTTGCTCCATAATTGTCTAATGTATTCTTAGTAAATCTCATCCCTAACTTTTCACCCCATTTAAATCAATGGAAATGCCCCTCCCCCCCATGGTGCAGTTGGTTTGTCTCAGAATTCACCTCTTTATCCTGATGAATAAGGTCCTTTATGTCACATACAGTGAATCCTGCCTTTCTCTCTAGTTAGTACATATCCCCTGTTCTGTTCTTTACCATAAAAGACAAATAGATTTTGGGTCTTGTTAAATCTTTACACTAAATGAAGTGAAACGGCTTCGGATCAGAGACTCATTTACATCTCTTCTATATTTACATAGACACAAAGTCTGTGGTCAGTTCCCTGAAGATTTAATGTGCAGCGAATGTTCTGTTCTCATGTGAAGAGATCTGCACCTGACACTGCTCAGAGTCAAGGACATGATTTGTCACAGATTCCTCTATTGCCTCTTATCTCCTTGCATTACATAGTTACATAGTTAAATAGTACATTTGGTTGATAAAAGACACAAGTCCATCAAGTTCAACCTTTGCCTCATAATCCAGAGAAATTAGAATTATGTAAACTTTCCTATGGCCAAATAAATTCGTTTTTATCAGAACTTCCTGTTTTGCTGACTAATACACAAGAAATATCTAATCTTCTCTTAAACGTATCCATTGTATCTGTGATTACCACATCCTTGGGCAGAGAATTCCACAATTTAACAAACCTTACTGTAAAAAACCCCTTCCTCTGCTGAAATTGAAACCTCCTTTCCTCAAATATTAAGGGGTGGCCCCTGGTTATTTGATCGGGCCTTGGAATAAAAAGCTCACTAGAGAGATCCTTGTATTGACTAGTGGTGAGCAAAAAGTGTGAACATTTCCAGTGAAAAATTTTGAGAGAACGTTCCAATTTTTCGCTTTTCCCGCGATTAATTCCTCCTTTCCGCCTATGCAAAAATTTCCGCCTATGTTAACACATTTTCTGCCTATTTTAACACATTTTTCTCCTATATTTCCTATAGGTACTACATTTTCCACTGTAATATTACTCCTTCTGAGGGCTGAAGTTTAGAAATAAGTGGCTGAAAGTCAAAGTTGTGAATCTTTCAGCAAAATATGGCTTGAAAAATGTGTTAGCATGCAGAATGCATTTGTCCTTTGCCCACAACACTTTCTTGCTTTAGTGTCACTGGCACATATTCATGGGCTACTAAAATGGTGACTGGTCTACAGGAAAAGAAATATCAGGATAGACTAAAGGATCTGAATATGTATATCTTGGAGAGAAGAGAGAGAGGGGATATGATAGAAACATTCAAATACATGAAGGGATTCAACAAAGAACAGGAGGGAAGTACATTTCAAAAGAGTAAAAACGTTAGGACAAGAGGCCATAGTCTAAAACTAGAGGGACACAGGTTTAGATGTAATGTAAGAAAGTTTTACTTCACTGAGAGGGTAGTAGACAAGTGGAATAGCCTACCAGCAGAAGTGGTAGATGTCAATACAGTGACAGAATTTAAGCATGCATGGGATAGGCATAAGGCGGTACTTAACATAAGAAAAGACCAAGGTCCAAAAAAGGTTTGAGGTTGTGTGTTTTTTTTTTTTTTTTTTACACAGTAGGAAATTGGGCAGACTAGATGGGCCGAATGAGTGACGTATTCATTAGTCTAACAGATCAACAGGTTTGGTGTGTTCATTAACATAAGGTGATTCACATATGTGAAAAACCGATTCAAATAAAAATAAGAATTAAATTGTCAATACAACAAAACCTGTAAGTGACACAAAAGTCTCTGAGAACCCATATTACACAGCAAATATAGTAAACGAACTGATGGACCGATGACCTTGGTATCTCCACACAAAGTGCATATAAAATAATATATGCAAGTGTAAAGAACAAAAGAAAATACATTAGAGTGCTAGATCCTATATCTGAGCCCACTAACTCCTCACAACAATGTAACAAACTATGATGTGCAGTTGTTGCAAATGCAGATAATCAGATATATCCTGGTTAGAAAGTACTGCATGATGGATAAAGTAATCTGATCCCTGGTTCACCATGTACTGTGTAATCCCAACAAAACGAAGTCCGATAGTAGGGTCCATATGTTATAAATAATAATTGTTTGTCAGTCGGTCACATTGACAGTTCATCTTTTACAAAATATGACAAAAAATGAATCACTTACCCCTAGTTCTACATGTGCTGCATTTCGCAGGCGGTATGGAGACCTATTAGAGGGGTAATTGAACATGTGTAATCCAGGCAGTCTTCACTCATTTAAGTGTATATTGTCGGCTCCATATCCCCCGGCTCTACATGCACTGAACTTCACAAACAGCATGGAGACCTATTAAGGGGTTAAACAACTACTCAAAGTATGGACCTTCCTTTGAATGTAAATGTATATTGCCTGCTTTAGAATCCTTCGTTTATTTGCTGGGTTGGGGTGATGATATGATAGGAGTAGTGGAGACAATGATCTGAGTAACAAAAGAGGTGGTAAAACCAATTTTTATTAATGTGGATAAAAGATAAATACAAAGAAACATCAAAAGTAATAACTTTAAATAGCCCCTAAACGATTGCCCAAATCCAGCGTACATTCCACAAGAGACACATTCCAGATAAATGGCACGATTCCTGTGTGTGCCCATGTGGGCAAGCAATGAAGTGTGGAGAGTGATGTGATCCAAAGTTCATCAGTAGAAAATTAATAAGACATATCAAGACATGGAGAAGAGACAATAAGAACGTGATACGAAATAATGTAATAATTATAAAAAAAATAAGGATAAGAAAAAGAGATGAAACAAACAATGCCACTGATTGGGCAATCATAAATAAGTACTGAAAGAAACAAAATGTAACATGTTAATATCACATACTGATGTTCAGTGCCCCACAAATTCATTCAACTGCTGAACGATAGTAAGCCCTGCGGGCAAGCACGGGGCAGCCAAGCCAGCCAGTGCGCTACTTCAGAGAAGGGACACATGTAACAAACATGACCAGGTCATTTGTGATTCAATCTTTTGTTGGTGTAGGCCCCACCCAAAATGATTTATTGATGGCAAAGAGTGTCATCAGAGTGGTGGTATTAAAGGGGCAAATCAGATGAAAGTGAAAAAGAGTTATGGCGCGATGCAAGAAACGTTCACATCGGATAAAGGAATTTTTGTGCGCAGATAGATTTTGCGCATGTTCTAATCCAGGAAGCTAAATACCGAACGCTTCTTGAATTGCGCATAAAAAAATTACATATTAAGACAACAGTACACAGACCTATAAATTCATTCGCAATAGAACTTCCTGCATTAGGCGCATTCGTTATTCCACTCACACAGATTCGTTAATCTTAGCCACGGCCACAAAAAACAAATATACGCAGCCGTTCGCTAATCTTGAATTTTCATGCGAAATTCAACAAAATAATGCACAAACCTATTCCCTATTGGTTTTCACACGGGAAATAGCGATTGCGCACGTTTCCTGCATCGCGTTATTAGTGCCTACTGACATGGGGTGACCCTCTCACCAGGCTACAAAGTTGCGAAAAGAATTGTTCATAAGGACTAGTCTATAAATGAGTCATAGAAAGTAATTGAGTGAAAGTGTCTCGTTTAACCTAATATTTCTAAATAATCAATTCACTTGGCTTCTTTTTGTAGTAATTATTTGCCTCTATCTCCACCTCTAGGGAGAGTGGTACACATTCGATAATAATATATCATAAGGATGGAAACGAATGATTGAACTTGGCAAAATGCTGTGCCACCAGTTGGTCCTGAGTTTTGGAAGAATCTTTTTAGTTTGGATTAAGTTTAGAATGGATTGCTGCTTTCATGGCTGAACGATGATTGCCCATCCTTTGTTTAACCCCTTAAGGACCGGGAAATCCGGCCGAAGACGCGACTGAACGACCACGGAGCAAAATTTTTTTTTTGCTCCGTTGCGTTCCGGACTCCCCGAACGGCGTGCAGCCGCGGGGGGAGCCCGGAACTCGATGACGGTCATAGTACGTCATGGGTCGTTAAGTCAAATCGACCCTTGACTTACTATGACCGTCAAGGGTCGTTAAGGGGTTAAAACTACTTGTTGTCTTCCCGACATATTTTAGTCCACATGGGCAAAGTATTATGTATACTACATACTGGCTGGAACAGGTTACGTTGTAAAGGATAGGGATCCTGTGTCCTTTATGGGGATATTTGAATGATCAGCCTGCAATCATATAGTTGCATGTTGTACATGAAAGACATTTATAATATCCTTTGTAAGACTTGACATCCTGTGTTTTATAACATCCTTGTGGATCTGTTTTATCCAACAGATCTATAAGATTCCTTCCTCACTGGTCATTGTGTTCTACTGGATCTTCCTGCTTGAATATCCTGCAGGTAATATTCACAAATATGTATACTCTCTTATTCTTCTATGTATAAGATCCATAGGGGCAATTCTGTATCAATTCACCTGCACCATAGGGAAGATGTAAACATTCCTCACATTTCCATTTATTTAAAGGGATAGTAATGTTTCATAATGAAAGCAGCTCTAATTAATCATCATAGTATTTGTACTTTGGAGAGTGTTATTTCAATTCTGTCAGAGTTGTAGTTCAAGAGTAATTCAATGACAAAATATCCCCCTCCCACTCCTTTTACTGATGTAACACTGCTCAGCCAGAGCAGAAGGGAGGTGCTCAGGTATACTGCAGAGAGGGACACTCATCAATTAAGATAAGGGAAAAACCTGAAAAACTTGTCAAGGTGGGCAGGGACTTCATTGTTCTCATAGGAAGAAGATTGTCCCCTTCTGTTATCTGTCTGGTCTATGGACTGGATTCCACATCTGAGAAGAGATGGCTTACACTAGGTAAAAGGGGCGGGAGGGGAAACTTTGCTTGTGAATATCTCTCAAACCATAAGGTTTTGAGAGATAAGACGTATATCATTCTTCATGTTTTTTTAATGCCTACAAAATAAAATAAAGATAAAACGAAGTATTACTATCCCTTTAAATGCTGCTTTTAACCCACTGAATGTTCTCAGTGTGTTCGGATTGTTCTCAAATCATTGGAAACCTCATCAACATCTCAATTTAAATCAGTGATTCTCAACTCTGTTCCTCTGGGCACACAACTGGTCAGGTCTTCATGATATCCCATCTTAATCATAGGTGAGGAATCTACTGGCTCCATCATTGTGATTGATCTACTGGTGTTTAACTAGGAATATCCAGAAATCCTATCCTGGTGGTGTGTCCCGAGTACCGCAGCTAAGAATCACTGGTCTAATATGCCCTTGCTTGTTTTTATTTCTACAAATAACTTTATAGACCAGGGATGGGCTACACAAGGCCCTCCATCATTCATCACCTCAATTCTGGGAGTTGTAGCCTGGCAACAACTGCAAGACCTCACATTGCCCAAGGTGGTTTTGTATGTAAAAGTTCTTCTATCTGCCAGGAGATGGCGACAGAGGCTAACAAATGTAACAAAGTTAACAGGGAAATTAAAGGGTCAGTAATGTCTGATTTTAATAAAATATAATACTGTAGATATTAAAAAATAAATTAAATGGTGCAAGTCCCATCTCTCTGATAAAGTCCCCCCTCCCTCCATGTTCACAGTCATCAGTTGTCTAGCTGACAGAAGAAAATTTGGTTTGGTCGACCCAATGGCGGCTCTTCAGCAGAGCTGAAATAGAGATATCTAAAAAGAAATACTTCATTTGAACGGTTTACAACGTGTGTCTGGTTTGCAAGCACACTTTGTAGACAGTTCCAGTGAAGTATTTCTTTTTAGATAGCGCTATTTTGGGTCTGCTGAAGAGCCGCCAGCTAGTCCTGGGAGCCGGATCTCCTGTCAGCTAGAGCGCTGACGTCAATGAAAGGGGCATTGAGGGGACTTTAGCAGCTTATAGCTCTCAAATTATAATGTTTGAGAGACGGGACTTGCACCAGTTAATTTATTATTTTAATACTAGTTGAACAGCCCGGTACACAGGCCACAGTGCCACTGCCACCCAGTCGCGGGGCAGTCGGGCGCAGTAGAGACTGCCCACGGCTGATACAGAGCTGGACGCTCCTTTGGAGTGCCCAGCTCTGTATCAGCCGCGGCGCGGGCACTCTCTACTGCGCTTGACTGCAGCACGCGCAGCAGTGTCTACTGTGCATGTCGTGGCGTTACACACGATTTAGAGAATTATTATATAGGATCTAGAATATTACATTTTATTAAAATCAGACATTACTATCCCTTTAAACACAAACTAGATTTTTGTCATTAGGATTCTATGCTCAGGTTAAGGTAATTGGGGATTGTATTATTAGGGGCTGTTAGTGTTCCTTTTACATTGGATCTGTGTCTACACCATAGCAACTGTTTTCACTTCTCTTCACCTATTATATGGTGAGGAGCTGACAGAAAGAGTAAAGGAACAATCTATGGCCATTTAAATAAAAATATGGTGACTCTAAACCATTGAACCCCTTGCGTGCCAGAGGGGTACGCTACACATTGGAGATCAATGCGTTGCGTACCTCTCCGGCACTCATATTGTTAATATTTTTAACTTTCTCTGTCACATAATCAAGGTGGATAAATGGGGGGGGGATTATGAAATAACGGCAGAATTTATGTTTGAAAAACCTGCTGTCTATTCATATATCCTAGCTCCCAAATGTCACGATTTACACAGGATTTTCCCAGTTTCGGGGCCCAATCCTACTGTCTCGCCTCACTGACTCAATGTCCTGCTTCCCAGGCCTCTGCCTCACTTGCTTTACTCCCACTTCTCTGGTATCTCAAGGCGCAACATTATTTTACACCATTGCATCCCCTAGAGCCGCTTTATGCAAGCCCCCTCCCCGTGTCAGCGAACAAGAGGCGGTGGTACCGGCAGTGCCAGTGTATTCTCCTACACCATGTCATCATGCTTCCTGTCTTATGTGGCAGGAGCTTGGTAAGAGAAGAGAGCCACAGAGCACAGCAGGAACCACACAGCAGTGTCAGTGGCCATCAGGTACTAACACCCAAAGTTGGAGCAATTCTAGCAAATGCACTTCTGTGGTTATAAGACATCATGTTGAACCATTAACGTAAAGTTTCTCCAGTTTTATACGATGTGTAAGCTTTTTCTCACTTCCTATTTTCATTTTGTGCTTGGGTTACCATTAACCCTTTGAGTGCCACAAGGTACATGTGTAACTCTTTGGCACCCAAAGGGTTAACACAAGTAGATTCATATATAAGCATGATCGGTGCTTACACACACACACACACATCAGTGATGCAAGAGGAGGAGGGACATGAACCCTTCGTCTCATATTGCCCCTTGTGCTGTATGTTCAGTAAATGTTCCATCTATCAGAGTAAAGCACATTCAGTTATATTCTCCACTATTATTTCAGGGCATCCTTGGTATATGACAGAGTTTAAAAATGGGTTATATTTTCCCTTAAACCCTTTGAGCACAAGAGGAGTATGCATCACTTTGCGTACCCCTCTGGCACTCAAAGGATTTTGCCAACAGAAATATGAGCAGACTGAATGCATCAAGGGCTATTTCCCTGCCTATAATGCCTAGAAACTTCAGTGATTGCTGATGCAGATAAACACAGAAGACAAAGTAAATCTGTAATTGTTGGGCTTTTCCTACTGAGTAAAATGAGGTTATTCCTACTACTAGAAGATGCTCTTGTTCCAAGGTTATTTCAAACCATTTTTTTTTATTTTAATCGTTTTCAGAGGTGACACCTAGAATAAAACATTACAGATCTTTTTAGGTGGTGAGGGTTAGTATTAAACACATCCCAAGTGTCCATCTTGAGACCCAAATCCCTATATCCCTCTTTCCCACCCTGGAGTTCATCTTTTTAGGAGATCAGACTGTGATCAGAAGGATAGGTTACCCATGTTAGGGGGGCGTCAGGAGGGGTCTTGATGCCCCACTCGAGGTCTGAACTATATATTTTTAGTTAAAAGATTTATAACATTTATTACACATATACAGGCAAGGTACCCATAATGCCAATTAACTGAGTCTCTGTTGAAAATTGAACTAATAAAAACCCAAGAAAACTAAATTTGTTAAAAGAAATTGTGTGAAACGAAAAATATCATAAAAATTTGCAAAATGTAAGGGAAAGTGTAAATATCAGCAAAAGGTCCCAAACTGCATAATGAAAACAGGTACCAATTTTTCTTCATTATGTGGTTTGGTTTCTTTTCGTGATATTTATACTTTCCATTACATTTTGCAAATGTTTATGATATTATTCGTTTCACACAATTTTTTTTATCAAATTTCATTTTCTTAGGTTTTTATTAGTTCAGTTTTCTTTTTTTTTTTTTCAATTCTTAAGGTTGTCTAATTGCAAATGATGTGTGAGTCCAAGTCCAAGTGCTTCCACATTGCCAGCACTTGGACAATCCTTCATGCAACAAATTGATTAAGGGCTTTTACTCCATAGGAAATTACAGGGAGATCCCAACTTCTCCAACCTGTGGTAGGTGAAGTTGAGACTGTGAACTCCGAAAGCAGAGGCTGCTATCGGAGTTTAGTGAATGTGTGGAAGTCTCATATTAACATCTCAACACACCCCCATGCATACGAATGTGTATCATTATGCCTCATTTCCTATGGAAATAGGCCATTGCTGATGTGATGAATAAAAATGCATAAACCTGTCGGATTGATGTTGATATGGGCATCTTTTTGTCGGAGTGTTGGTGATGTAATGTCATAAAAACTTCAGTGAAGTTTGTCGATGTGCCTACGACATTGCTCCGACAGTACATCAACATTTTTAGCCATCTTCGACCGTTAGTGCATCTAGATCATAATGTTTGTTTAAACTTTAATATACGTGTTTATAAAATAAAATTGTCTTGTTCCATATCATTTATTCGGTCACACAAAGAGTCGTCAGTAGGTCATAAGATAACCCAAATATTCTCGATAATGCCATGCCCACCAGCCACGCCCCCAGAAACACCCCCTAAAACAAGTGTCCCTCTTGGTCCATTTGAAATGTTGGGAGGTATGGTATCAGTGTTATTGAGAAACCCCTCCATTGCCCCCTTGACTGCAGTGCATTGCCCCATTGATAACAGAGGGAGTAATCTTCAATCCTGTACAAAAGGAGCAGACTGGCCTCCCACAACCTCTAGGATCAAATATAAAATGCTACCACTGACTTACCAAGCCATTCACACATCTTTTGAGGTATTTAATTTGGATTCCATTGGGCTCCCTAAATGCCAATCATATTATTGTCACATAGACTAGTGTCCACATATAGATACTATATATGACCCGGGGGTGGGTTACTTTGGATATAAGTAACCAATCTTACTTGTGAGTTCCCATCTTTTTTGAGATATGTTTATTTAGGATGCATATGAGATTTACTGTCCTATGAGGCTTTTCCTCACTGTTTGTTAATTTTTGTTTAGTTCTTGATTTTTAGCACAGAAAGGGCACTGGTGTAATTTGTTATATAGACTTATCTCTTTATATAACACATAGTGGGAGTGACTAAACTTTCCAAGCTGCATTAAACCACTATTTAATTCTTGAGTGCCAGAGTGGTGTTTAGGTCACAAGTAATATATTTTATAAATCATCATTTCCAGTAAACACAAAATCAGTTTATTTTTCTCACTGTATATATGAATAGAAATGGTGAGATATGTCAGTTGTCCGATACACCAGCTGTAGAACCTGTTCAGCCCTCACAGTTCCAGGTTCTATCCCCACCAGGACTGACTCAGATTTTCATCCTTCTGAGATAGATAAGAACCAGTGATCTGGGTAATAGTAACGGCTGTTTATCAATTGCCGCCAGTTGGTTAATTCCAAGGCCGTACACCAAAGCACCCTGAGTCCCCACTGGGTTAAAAGGTATAAATAAATAGAATAAAATTATTATGTTAAAAAAATTAACTCCTTAACCCCTTAAGGACCACTCAGTCTGGGGGGGGGCACTCCAGAGGACCACAGCAATTTGTTTTATTTTACTCTCTGTGTTCTGTGATCACAAACCTCTGTGATGTGCCAGAACCATGAAGGTCCAGGTAAGTCACCAGTCATTAAGGTGTTAAGGACTGGATGTGGTGTGCAGCCCATTTCTCTGTATCTGTCTGCTCCTTAAATGGTTAAAACACCACCACATAAAGAGTAATCAATGCACATTCTAGGTTACACACCTCCATATCCACCAGATTGTATTTAAATGAACAACAGATCTTACAGCGCGGCCTGTTATTATCAGACAAAATCTATTCAAGATCATTAAATCAGCAGAGACCCAACAGTTCTACATTCATGGTGTGATAAAGAGGTGATAACGTGGAGATAACTTCTCCAGTGATATCACTTCTCCAGTCCCTATGTTATTCTATAGAGTTTATACACTAACATCTCTACCACTTGAGAAACCTTAGTGCATTGGCTCCATAGAATAATATCAGATATCACAGGAGAAAAGATATCACTTAGATCACCTTTTATCACACCTTATTGCATCTCCTCCATGGACTCTATGTACATATGGTGCAGTTCACTAAGATAAAGAAGAGAGAGTCTGGAGCAATCCATCTACACCATAGGCATACCTGGGAAGTTTATGTCCTAGAGTCTCCACAGGAGACTCATGTGGTGCCCGTGAGGAGGTTAAAATTAAGAGATTTGCTTTAGAAGGGGCAGGGCTTAATCACGAGTGGCGGCTAGGCTTAATGGGCTGTTTAATGAAGTAGGCAGAACAGTATGGGGAAGGAAAAGTAGTTGGAGTAATGTGGGAGCAACAGGCTGGGAAGAAGCAGAAGTGGGAGGGAGTGGAAGGAACAGGCTGGGAAGAAGCAGACGAGGGAGGAACAGGCTGGGAAGGAGCAGAAGTGGGAGGAACAGGCTGGGAAGGAGCAGAAGTGGGAGGTAGTGGAAGGAACAGGCTAGGAAGAAGCAGACGAGGGAGGAACAGGCTGGGAAGCAGCAGAAGAGGGCGGATCAGGCTGGGAAGGAGCAGAAGTGGGCAGAATTTCATAAGGAACTCACCACCACCAGAGAATCCGCCTCTGTCCCCAGAGACCCGATAATTCAGTGCAAAATCCGGAGTCTCCGGGGCAGATCCAGAGAGTTCCCAGGTATACCCATAGTGGAGAATTAACAATTCCCACTGATCTAAACATGACTTTTGTTGTCTTGAGCAATGAGTAGGAGACCTCTTGAGCATTCCAGGGATTAATGGCGGAAGGCAGGAAATGTGCGCAATCACTATTTCCCGTGTGAAAAACCACTAGGGAATGGGTTTGCGCATGATTTTGTTGAATAGCGCATGAAAAATCAAGATTTGCGAACAGCTGTGCATATTTTTTGTGGGCGTGGCCAGGATTAATGAACCTGTGTGAGTGGAATAGCGAATGCGCCTAATGCAGGAAGGGCTAGTGTGAATGATTTTATACGTCTGTGTAGTTTTGTCGTAAAAAATAAATTTTTATGCGCAATTCAAGAAGCATTAGGTATTCAGCTTCCTGGATTACAACATGCTCAAAATTTATCTGCGCATGAAAAATGCCTTAATCAGATGCACACATTTCTTACATCCTACCATAAATGCTCCAATAAAATGTTTATATCACCCCTATGTTTCAGTTGGTTTTCAGAAGACTTGCACATCATCTTAGTGAATTGCACTTCTTTATTTTAGTGAATTGCACTTATTTATCTTAGGGAATTGCCCCTCTTTATCTTAGTGAATTGCTCCTTTTTACTTAGTGATTTGCACTTCTTTATTTTACTGAATTGCACCTATTTATCTTTGTGAATTGCCCCTCTTTATCTTAGTGAATTGCACTTCTTTATGTTAGTGAATTGCACATCTTTATCTTAGTGAATTGCAGCTCTTTATCTTAGCGAATTTCTCCTCTTTATCCTAGTGAATTGCACCTCTTTCTCTTACAGAATTGCACCTCTTTAGCTTAATGAATTGCTCCTCTTTATCTTAGTGAATTGCACCTATTTATTTTAGTGAATTGCACATCTTTCTCATAGTGAATTGCACCTCTTTACCATAGTGAATTCTACCTATTTATTTTAGTGAATTGCACCTATTTATCTTACCAAATTGCAGCTCTTTGTCTTAGTGAATTGAACCTCTTTCTCTTGGTGAATTGCATCGCTTTAGCTTAGTGAATTGCACCTCTTTAGCTTAATGAATTGCTCCTCTTTATCTTACTGAATTGCACTTATTTATTTTAGTGAATTGCACCTCTTTATCATAGTGAATTGCACCTCTTTCTCTTAGTGAATTGCACCTATTTATCTTAGTGAATTGCTCCTCTTTATCTTAGTGAATTGCTCCTCTTTATCTTAGTGAATTGCTCCTCGTTAGTTTAGTTAATTGCACCTCTTTCTCTTAGTGAATTGTACCTTTTTAGTTTAGTGAATTGCACCTCTTTAGTAAATTGCAGCTCTTTATCATAGTGAATTGTACCTCTTTCTGTTAGTGAATTACTCCTCTTTATCTTAGTGAACTGCTCCTCTTTATCTTAGTGAGCTGCACCTCTTTATCTTAGTGAACTGCACCTCTTTATCTTAGTGAATTGCACCTCTTTATCTTAGTGAATTGCTCCTCTTTATTTCAGTGAATTGCTCCTCTGTACCATAGTGAACTGGACTTCTTTATCTTAGTGAGCTGCACCTCTTTATCTTAGTGAATTGCACCTCTTTATCTTAGTGAATTGCTCCTCTTTATTTCAGTGAATTGCTCCTCTTTATCTTAGTGAGCTGCACCTCTTTATCTTAGTGAACTGCACCTTTAAGGAGCCCCCAGTCATCAGTCAGTAGAGAAGCAGAGAATAAGTATCAGTTCTACTTCCTAACAGTTATACTACTGAGAGTCATGTGGCACACAAGGAGTTAATAGTGGTTCTTTCTTATTCAGGTTATAGCGTAAGCACAAGGGTTAATAACAGGTAAAGGGTTAAGAGTAGGATAAAGTGTAAAGCAGGGCACGTCTTGGTGCAAGTATACAAGTCTATTGTTATATTAAAGGGAAAATAATAATAATAACCCCCATTTACCTTACTATGGCCAGAAATCCTAATGTCCCCTGTTACTTCTTCCCTTGTGCCTTTATCCAGGAGAAATACTCTCCAGTCCTGGATGTGTCCATGGAGGGGACAGGACAGTTGTGGGAAGAGTACATGAGACTACTTAACCCTTTAAGTATCAGAGGGGTGTGTAGCACATTGCAAAGCAAATCCTGGCATACACTTTGGTTCTTAATTGGTTAATATTATATGTGCAGTGGGTGGGGTTTGAGGTCCTGCTAGTAACTGTCATGTCCACCTCCATGGACATGAGATAAAGAACTGATTGATGAAGTTGACTCTTCAGCCAAGGAGCAAGAGAAAATGAGTCGGGGACATCAGGATTTTCTGGCTATAGCAAAGTAATGTGTGTGTGTGTGGGGGGGGGAGTATTATTAGGAGGTGCAGGAGGGGGAAGACAGCGCACCAGAGATCTCAGTGTAGAGGGATAAAAGTGATATAAATACTTACAAAGAGAATATGTATAATTTATTAAAACACATAAAATTAGGGATAATATGAATCCCTAAAAAACATATCTATAAAAAAGAAATTAAGTAGTAGAATACAGTTCTAACATAGCAAGTAATAACAAATATGGTAAAAGAGCATATGTATCTACTAAGTGGATCAATGTATAGAGAAGACTGGATACAATAAAGCCAATAACTAGTATACAAAGTATACAAGGCTAAAAATGGATGTAATGTATCCAAATAAAAAGAATCTAGAATCTACTGGTACATCTGAAGGTATCAATCCCACCTCTAGGGTGGGAGGATGTTTCCAAATGTCAATTGATAGCGAAATCACAATTATAAGCGTGAGTTCTGTAAAGTCAGCCGGTAAAATGAAGCCGCTTACCGGAATGCTACTTGGTAGTTGCTCATCAAGTGGTCTCAAGTTGCACGCTGCAATCCACGGGACTTCTGAACCTTTGTGTAGGAACCTGGTCTGAACCGATGTTGCTTTGCGATGCTAGGGACTCCCACTTGTATATTGCACTCTGCGGCTGAATCTTTCGTCTAGATTCCGGTCTGGTTAGTAGCGGAATGATGTTTAATGATAGTTCATCAAGTGGTCTCAAGTTGTACGCTGCAATCCTAGGAACTTCTGGACCTATATAGGTACCGATGTTGCTTTGCGATACTAGAGACTCCCACTTGTATATTGTAATCTGCGGCTGGATCTTCCGTCTAAATTCCGGTCTGGTTAATGGCTGGTATATTCGGTGTGAGCTGGATTAATGTAAATATCAATGGCTGCACATGAATGCCAATATAGGTTGATTATCCAGCTGTTTGATGTCTATAGTGTACATGGAGGCCAGTTCTTGGCGATTGTTCAACGCGTTTCGGGACAGTATCGTCCCTTCCTCAGGAACTTCAAGTATTTATTTGTATTTGGTGCCAACTTGATTTGGGCGCTATTTAAAGAGCCCGCTACCAATGAGACTATGAGGTCGAAGTGCATTGGTGTCAATGGGGGGCACGCATGCGTGATGTATCACACTTGTCGAAAGTACATTATTTTGAAATGAAGATTCATAACTTCATCTATCTAATAATTATTTAGTGAATAATGGAATGTAATTATTAAAAAAGACTGTATATGGAGTATAAATATCCACTTGAAAATAGAATAGTGTAATTTTGAAGAGATGCCTTCTAATGATTGAGGTGAGCGAATGAAGGTGGGGTATAACTGATAGAATAAATACTTTGATAAACTATGATGTTTATATCGGGGAGTGTGGAGATGATGCCTATATGTTGTGTTTAGAGGCACCATAAATCTAACTCTTCATTCATGCCTTCAGGTTGTATAGTATGCATTTTGAAGATCCATAGACTTTCTCTCCTGGCCAGAAGTTTAAACCTATCACCTCCTCTTTTGGTGGGCTTAATATGATCTATCCCCATAATTGTAATGTCATCTATTGTATGGAAACTAGTGCATGTATTGCAGTGTCTGGAGACTGTATGTTTCATATTTTTCTTTATGATGTTGTTACGGTGTTCTAAGAATCTTTTTTTCAATGGTCTTATTGTACGTCCTATATATTGCATTCCACATTTGCATTCCAGGAGGTATACCACATATTTGGTGTTACAGTTGATAAATTGTTCAACCTGATGTAGTTCTCCTGTAATGTGTGACTTGAAGGTTTGTATTTTATTTTTCATATGATTACAGGTGATGCATATATTGGAACCGCAGATATAGTTCCCTAAGATAGGTTCCTTATTGAGTGGATGGCATATTCCCTGTATGTTTTTGGGATCTCTGATAGTTGATGGGGCAAGTTTAGATTTTAAATCGGCTGCTTTTCTGTAAATGAATTTTGGCTTGTGTGGTATAATATTAGCTAACTGCTTATCACCTTTCAAGATGTTCCAATTTTTTCGTATAATGCTTTCTATTTTGCCTGATGATGATGTGTATTTGGTGACGAATGGTAACCAGGGTGTTCTATTCTCTTTAATATGGTTTGTCTGGCTGTTGGTATTGCTCTTGATTATGGATTTGTTCTCCAGCAGCTTTCTTCTAGAGGTCTTTTTTGCTCTTTCTAGTGCAGCTGTTGTATTTTTCTTGCTGTATCCTTTTTCTAGGAATCTTGCTTCTAATGTTTTTGCTTGTTCTTCAAAGGCAGTTTCTTCTGTACAATTTCGTCTAATTCGCAAGAATTGTCCATATGGTATACTTTCCAGCCATTTATGATGATGTCCACTACTTGCCTCTATATAACCATTGACATCAACTTGTTTATGATGTGTTTTAGTCTGTATTGTTCCTTGTGAATTGATGTAAATCTCCAGATCCAGAAAGACCACTGAAGTATTATTATATGTATGAGTGAAATGTAAACCCAAATTATTGTTATTAATGGACACTAAAAATTCTTTGAGAGAATTTAATCCGCTTCTCCAGACTAGTAAAATGTCATCTATATATCTAGTGTAGAATACAATATCAGCACAGAGATTGCAGCACAGAGATTGCAATCACATTTAGGCTAAGTCCGCTTCTTCGGATCAACTTACTCAGAAGTGACAGACTCAATCACTTTCCCCTAGGATTCTATTCATACAGAGTCCCCGCTACTTATACCCTTGCTATATACGGCAGGGATACGCATCCGTGATTGATACACTTGTGTTCGAATATATTGGTAGATACATTAGGTCACCAATCATTCGGCATTTCAGCTAATATAATTTACATTTTACCTAGTTAGTGTCAAGTGAGCGCTATTAAGTAACATTTATTCTATTATAGTTTTACCACTGCACTCACAGTGGGAGTCTTTATCACTTCAAGCAGTCTCCTTGACACAAACTAAAAGGCTAATTTAGAAGGTATTCCTCTTATCTTGAATCCAGCCCCCAGATATACTCTATATTTACACCCATAATGCTTCAGTGTCTAGATAGAACCAATAGACGAGAAAAGTTAAAGAACCAATTCTTTCAAAATAAAGAGAAACAGAAACAAATACCAGAAAATAAAAATAAAGAACTAAAAGCCCTATTTTGGGATTTAGAAAAACTGCTAAAAACAGAGATGACACAATGGTGGGAAATTATCACGTTGCAAAAATATATAGAAATAAAACAAATACCTAGGGGACTGAGGATAATAAAGGAACCTTCATTCGGTAAAAATGAAAAAGACTTCCATGACAAGTGGAATAACATCCTAGATAAAAGTTCATTTGACCTCATGGCCTTAATTATTACTAATAAAGAACAGAAATTGAATAATACTATAGATTCGATAGAAAAGGTTAATTGTAGCCTAAATGTATTCAAAGAAGACAAAGAGTTCAAATCACTAGACAAATTAATCAATGAACGGGTGAAATCATTTGAAAAACAGATCATAGAACGTAAACAAAAGAAACTAAATAGAGATAACAACGACTACATAAATGGACATATCCGACAATGGAAAAAGGGAAAATACGAATTCCAACAAGACCATAACCATACTAAACATACACACTATACTACATACAATAGATACAAACAAAACCGTTATACCAAGAATGAAACATTCACCACTAGAGACAATTACAGTCCCACATCAACTAAGAATAATACTGAAGAGTACGACAAATCTCTGACTCCCTCAGAAAATAGAATTAAGATAGATGCACTCAACACAAAGGAAGAAAACTCACAGAAAAATATACAACAGAATAAGAAACAAGACCACAAAAACAAAAATAAAAATACAAGAAAGGACAACTCTCCAAATATTCTTTCTAAACAACAAATTAAGAAACAAGATCAAAGAAATACAAGAGAAATAAATCCTAGAAAGATCCCTCCCATCCCTAAACCACGCAAAAACCCACAAGTTTATTCTAAGGACAAAAGAACAATAGACCCCTCCATACAAGAAAAAGAAAATAAACCAATACCTCTCCCCCGTAGAAATAAAAAAGAAGACAAAAAAGAAAAAAACCAGGAAGAAAACATTCAAGATTATCACAAATTAGGAGCAAAACCGAAACACAACAGCAACAAAACACCATTACATTTTTTGTCCCAGGACACCAGAACACCCATTCAAGCCTGGCTACGGAGAGAATGGAACAAAGAGAAAGAAGAGACTCCACGAACACCCAACAGACGCAAAAGAAATACAGAATCAGAAGAGGAAAACGAAGGAATAAGAGAAAAGAGGAGGAGAAACCAAGAATAGATGAAGCCCAAATTGGGGGTATCTTCAATCTATCATCCTACAAGTTGTCAAAGGAAGAGATTACATTACTCCAAAAGGGCTTAAAATTTGCTCCAAATGCACCACCTAATGAATTCGAAATATTTGTGGATATACATAGATTCATCAGGAAACTTACCCTTAAGAAATATTTTGATAAAAAGGATCTACATACAACAGAACTCAATGCAAAAGATTCATCGATTATAGAGATCCTGATGGAATTACAAGAGGAAAACACAGAACATACAAGTCCAGATGTAGCAAATGATACCCAACCACAATACAGACATACTATATTGAAACCTACTTCCAAATTTAACCCTATCCACTCCAGAGGTCCCCATATCGAGGCCTTTATGGACACCATCATCAGAGAAGTTAGAGATCTGTTTAAAAAACCCATTAGATTCAAACATAATTTGACTAAAAAGGAAAAAACAGCTTTGACAAGATTGATGAAAAATAATAGTTTGATATTCAGAGAAGCAGATAAAGGAGGTGGTTTGGTGATTATGGACAAAACAGATTATATTAAAGAAGCAACCAGAATCTTGGGAGACGACACCTCATATGAAATAATGAATTCAAACCCGCTACCAAGATACAAGGTTACATATGACAACTTAATTCTGGAAGCTCACAATAAAGGCATCCTCACAAAGGGAGAATTCCAATTTCTAAGTATACCATATCCAGTGATACCGATTTTTTATTTCACCCCAAAAATACATAAAAGCATTCAGAATCCACCTGGAAGACCGATCATTTCCGGCATCAATTCACTTTCAAGTAATCTATCGCAATATATAGATCATATACTACAGCCTTACGTACAAGCATTACCATCATATACCAAAGACACGACAGATGTATTAAGGAAACTTACAGAAATTACATGGTCACCAGAATATGTGTGGGTCAGTTGTGATGTTACGGCACTCTACACTATCATTCAACATAATGCTGGTATAGAAGCGGTCAAAACGGTACTCAAGAGAGATCAAGATTTACCACAAGAACAAGCTCAATTCATTTTAGATGGCATTTCCTTTATCCTTCATCACAACCACTTTATATTCGGAGACACACACTATAAACAAATTAGAGGTACAGCAATGGGTACCCGATTTGCGCCATCATACGCGAATATCTTTATGGGAATCTGGGAGGAGAATAACATCTGGAACAGATATGGGACTGATATTATATTCTACACTAGATATATAGATGACATTTTACTAGTCTGGAGAAGCGGATTAAATTCTCTCAAAGAATTTTTAGTGTCCATTAATAACAATAATTTGGGTTTACATTTCACTCATACATATAATAATACTTCAGTGGTCTTTCTGGATCTGGAGATTTACATCAATTCACAAGGAACAATACAGACTAAAACACATCATAAACAAGTTGATGTCAATGGTTATATAGAGGCAAGTAGTGGACATCATCATAAATGGCTGGAAAGTATACCATATGGACAATTCTTGCGAATTAGACGAAATTGTACAGAAGAAACTGCCTTTGAAGAACAAGCAAAAACATTAGAAGCAAGATTCCTAGAAAAAGGATACAGCAAGAAAAATACAACAGCTGCACTAGAAAGAGCAAAAAAGACCTCTAGAAGAAAGCTGCTGGAGAACAAATCCATAATCAAGAGCAATACCAACAGCCAGACAAACCATATTAAAGAGAATAGAACACCCTGGTTACCATTCGTCACCAAATACACATCATCATCAGGCAAAATAGAAAGCATTATACGAAAAAATTGGAACATCTTGAAAGGTGATAAGCAGTTAGCTAATATTATACCACACAAGCCAAAATTCATTTACAGAAAAGCAGCCGATTTAAAATCTAAACTTGCCCCATCAACTATCAGAGATCCCAAAAACATACAGGGAATATGCCATCCACTCAATAAGGAACCTATCTTAGGGAACTATATCTGCGGTTCCAATATATGCATCACCTGTAATCATATGAAAAATAAAATACAAACCTTCAAGTCACACATTACAGGAGAACTACATCAGGTTGAACAATTTATCAACTGTAACACCAAATATGTGGTATACCTCCTGGAATGCAAATGTGGAATGCAATATATAGGACGTACAATAAGACCATTGAAAAAAAGATTCTTAGAACATCGTAACAACATCATAAAGAAAAATATGAAACATACAGTCTCCAGACACTGCAATACATGCACTAGTTTCCATACAATAGATGACATTACAATTATGGGGATAGATCATATTAAGCCCACCAAAAGAGGAGGTGATAGGTTTAAACTTCTGGCCAGGAGAGAAAGTCTATGGATCTTCAAAATGCATACTATACAACCTGAAGGCATGAATGAAGAGTTAGATTTATGGTGCCTCTAAACACAACATATAGGCATCATCTCCACACTCCCCGATATAAACATCATAGTTTATCAAAGTATTTATTCTATCAGTTATACCCCACCTTCATTCGCTCACCTCAATCATTAGAAGGCATCTCTTCAAAATTACACTATCCTATTTTCAAGTGGATATTTATACTCCATATACAGTCTTTTTTAATAATTACATTCCATTATTCACTAAATAATTATTAGATAGATGAAGTTATGAATCTTCATTTCAAAATAATGTACTTTCGACAAGTGTGATACATCACGCATGCGTGCCCCCCATTGACACCAATGCACTTCGACCTCATAGTCTCATTGGTAGCGGGCTCTTTAAATAGCGCCCAAATCAAGTTGGCGCCAAATACAAATAAATACTTGAAGTTCCTGAGGAAGGGACGATACTGTCCCGAAACGCGTTGAACAATCGCCAAGAACTGGCCTCCATGTACACTATAGACATCAAACAGCTGGATAATCAACCTATATTGGCATTCATGTGCAGCCATTGATATTTACATTAATCCAGCTCACACCGAATATACCAGCCATTAACCAGACCGGAATTTAGACGGAAGATCCAGCCGCAGATTACAATATACAAGTGGGAGTCTCTAGTATCGCAAAGCAACATCGGTACCTATATAGGTCCAGAAGTTCCTAGGATTGCAGCGTACAACTTGAGACCACTTGATGAACTATCATTAAACATCATTCCGCTACTAACCAGACCGGAATCTAGACGAAAGATTCAGCCGCAGAGTGCAATATACAAGTGGGAGTCCCTAGCATCGCAAAGCAACATCGGTTCAGACCAGGTTCCTACACAAAGGTTCAGAAGTCCCGTGGATTGCAGCGTGCAACTTGAGACCACTTGATGAGCAACTACCAAGTAGCATTCCGGTAAGCGGCTTCATTTTACCGGCTGACTTTACAGAACTCACGCTTATAATTGTGATTTCGCTATCAATTGACATTTGGAAACATCCTCCCACCCTAGAGGTGGGATTGATACCTTCAGATGTACCAGTAGATTCTAGATTCTTTTTATTTGGATACATTACATCCATTTTTAGCCTTGTATACTTTGTATACTAGTTATTGGCTTTATTGTATCCAGTCTTCTCTATACATTGATCCACTTAGTAGATACATATGCTCTTTTACCATATTTGTTATTACTTGCTATGTTAGAACTGTATTCTACTACTTAGTTTCTTTTTTATAGATATGTTTTTTAGGGATTCATATTATCCCTAATTTTATGTGTTTTAATAAATTATACATATTCTCTTTGTAAGTATTTATATCACTTTTATCCCTCTACACTGAGATCTCTGGTGCGCTGTCTTCCCCCTCCTGCTCTTCTGTTACATGTATACGCTCGAGATGACTCCGAGCAACTATTTGACGGCAGCACAGAGATTGCAATCACATTTAGGCTAAGTCCGCTTCTTCGGATCAACTTACTCAGAAGTGACAGACTCAATCACTTTCCCCTAGGATTCTATTCATACAGAGTCCCCGCTACTTATACCCTTGCTATATACGGCAGGGATACGCATCCGTGATTGATACACTTGTGTTCGAATATATTGGTAGATACATTAGGTCACCAATCATTCGGCATTTCAGCTAATATAATTTACATTTTACCTAGTTAGTGTCAAGTGAGCGCTATTAAGTAACATTTATTCTATTATTATTAGGAGGTACCTTTTCCCCTTTAAATCCAACACTGTGATAATTTAGGGATGTGTTAGTACTAGTAACCCTTTGTGTGATGTGGTATTAAAATGTATTTATTAGTATTTGTAACATAATAAATGTATAAATTCATGAAGTGTGAATGGTATTTATTACTGATATTAGCGCCAGTAACCTGAGTGCTGAAATAATGGTTTTCTTCCTTTTAGTGAAGTGATATTTGCTCACTGTAGTGCAGTTTGTTTGCTCCAGAATTGCTCCAGATATCAGTCAGGAAAGTGAGTGAAGACTAATTAGACTAATCCTGATCTTATTTACAGGACTGTCACGGTTTTGTAAAGAACGCTCAGACAGTTAGGTAAGGTTAAAAGCTTTATTGAAAAATAATAAACAAATACCCCACTCAGGTCCAGATGAGTTCCGTACCAAGTACTTTCCAAATCTGACTCAGGTCAGGGGGAGAACACACACAGTAGTAATAATACGAGATAACTGTGAATAACTTGGACTAGCAGGCAGGATTCGTAGAAAGCTTCAGGAACAAGAATCTCCTCAACAGCCCCACACTGCAATAGGTGACACAAGCGACGGGTAGCTGTAGGGCAATCCCCTAGTGGACTAGCGGTAGTGGAGGCAGCACAGACAAGACTCTGGCAGAGACGTGACCCTAGGGTTAGGGTAAACGGAGGCAACACAGACAGGACTCTGGCAGTAACTGGACCCTAGAACGCTAAGGTTAATGAGGCAACACAGACAGGACTCTGGCAGTAACTGGACCCTAGAACGCTAGGGTTAACGGGGGCAAGACAGACAGGACTCTGGCATCGGCTTGACCTTAGAACGCTAGGGTTAACGGAGGCAAGGAGGACTAGAACAAATTCTAAACTAAGTAGCACTCGCTGCCTAATAGCCGAAAACCACAATTAATGAAAGAACAATAAGTCCCAAAAAAAAAAACAGATGAAAAGGTAATGGATGAAGTGAGGGTTAGAGCTAAATGGATAAGCCAAAATTAAAAATGAGGAATGAGATAGATGAACTTAGTAGTCAGTAAATGTAGACACAACTGATGGTTGAGTAATGATGGATGAAAAATGGATGATGAAGGATGAATGAAAACAGGAGATTCAAAGGTGTTTGCTGCAGGATGAGATGCGGCAGGTGGCCTTGTCCACCGTTGTAGAAACTAGATCCAAAAAAACTCAAAAACAGTGCAAACACAACGCCTCTTCCTTTAAGAATGGTTTGCTGATCACATTGAACTACACACACGCTGGATTATAGAACCAACGCTTAAGATATTTTCTTCATCCTCCCAGCGAACTATATATCTGTGCATACAGGATACGGAGTTTTTAAGGACATTGTGGAAGATAGGAGCAACGGAGGACACAGTTTGTGGCTACCAGGGGAAGGTCCTGTATACAACGCATAAAGCCCAAGAAGGCCTATTGTAAGTGCATTTCTTTAATTGTTTCATGTGATGTTTTATTAAAGACTACTACACTTAGATTCTTTTTATGTTTTTTGTGTTTGCGCTGTTTTTGAGGTTTTTTGGATCTAGTTAACGGAGGCAAGACAGACAGGACTCTGGCAGCGACGTGGCCATAGCACGCTAGGCTATACGTAAGCAACACGGAAGCGACACTGGCTTTAGCTTGACCCTAGAATGCTAGGGTTAACGGAGGCAACACAGACAGGGATCTGCAGAGACTTGGCCCTAGCACGCTAGGGTTAACGGAGTCAACAGAAACCAGACACTGGCGGTCTATTGACCCTAGACCACTAGGTTAAGCGTATGGCAACACGGGCAGAAGTCTGGCTCAGACTGGACCCTAGTACTATAGGGTTACCGGGGGCAACACAGACACTGGTGAGTGATTGGGCCCACGCAAGCTCCAGATGACTATAGGAGCAATTAGGCCTGACAGGCATTATGCAGTAAGCGAGTGGGAGAAAGCAAGGCACATAACGTAGCCAGTCAGTAACCGGTGTCGCCCTGATCGGAATACGGAGGTAGTCAGCCCGTACGGAAACAGCAACTCAACCAGGTCGGCACATACGAAGATACAGCCAGTCTAGATAGACAACCAGACACTAGCCCAGCCAGGTCAGAATACACAGAGTAGTCAGCCAGTCCAAGTTGGTAATGGAATCAGATACTCAGCCAATCCAGTTCGGTACACAAGGAGTTAGTCAGCCAGTCCTAGTCGGTAACGGAATCAGATACTCAGCCAAGCCAGTTCGGTACACCAGGAGTTAGTCAGCCAGTCCTTAGTTGGTAACGGAATCAGATCACAGTAGCATCAGGAACAAAACATAGTCAGGGGAGCCGGGTCATACACGAAATCAGGTACAAGAACTTCTAGTCGCTAGATACGGGTACACCACGAAAGAGCATCGGTAGAATGACAGAAAGGCATATTTAAAGGCAAGCCCTGGTAGGAGTCAGCACTAAAGAGCCAATAAGAATAAGGCCAGGGTAAACCCGGAAGTAACAATGTCGCTCAGCACAGATCACGGGCACCGTGATAGTGATACTCACCATGTGTTACTAGGTCCTAAGGGATCAGACTTAATACAATGCCCAGCGCTGACATCTGATCCCAAAATGTCTCCTGTCAGCTACTTGGAGGGCACAGAAAACTGATCTCTTGGCTGGCAGTGACCTGGAAGTCACTCTGAGGTCTGTGACTCAAATCCAGGCTTATGCACAAAGCTCCCATATACCTCCAGTGTTGGGTATAGACATCTTCACTAGAGCCCATGGGGAAGCATACACAGCCCAATAACACTGACCTGAGACACCGCAAAGTGTCACAGTCCTGTCCCTGTCATCATTCCTGGGGACTCCCTGGATCCGCCTTTGGGACTGAGGTGGATTCACAGGGTTAGTGTGTTAGTGATAACACCAACCATGTCACCCACTTCCCACCACATTCCCAACCCTTCCTTCATCCCAATCCCACCCACTCCTATTAAGTACTGTCCACACTGTGCCACAAATCATACCATATGGACAACACCACCCACAGTCCTATGTTTTACTCTGCCAGATGTGACTCTCACAGGACCAATAAGGGAGCACTCATCGCCTCTTCTCACACCTCTGTTTATCTCTCACTGACTCCTCAGGAGTGACAATGCATCCCCCGCTTCATCTGCAGGATTACTCCCCGGGAAACACACCTGTCAGTAGGACACAATGCATCCATTAATTGCCCTTTATAGGGGCAGTAAACTCTAAATATGAAAACAAATGTATTATAGAGTTAACTGGGCAATTTTCTGATTGACCAAGTTCAAGATATTTTGCTTTCAGGTGGCGCTGTTTCCACAGCTGTCTATTTAAAGTTTGTGTCCTTGTCACTTAGCTTTTCAAAGGAAGTAACAGCAACAGCGCCACCTGGCTTCAAAAACAATTATGTACTCAAATGCACAGAAAAGTGCAAGTTTTCCAAATAACAACTTTTGTTAGAAGCATCTCACAGCAATAAAATTACCTTTGTTTCACTTGGCCAAAAAGCTCTACAACAAAAATATTTTATTAATAAGAGTTTCTTTAAGGAAATTATACTATTTAACTCTCTTGTCAGTAAATCTCTAGCACTGAACAATAAATAAGGGACAGAACACAGACTGTTTATATGAGGGATAAGAAATAAAATCACAAGATATATTAATATATACAATACACTGATTTGCATCTGGTCTTTGCATGATCCCATATTACTGGTGACATCAGCTGCTATATAAGTGACACTGATCCTGTAATATAGTCATTATCTGTATCTGTCACACAGCAAGATGGTGTGTCAGAATTGTGTGCTGGGTGTATTACTGCTGTTTATTCAAGGTAAGAGTGTATCTGTCTGTATGTGTCATAGCACCTCACCAGTCAGTGACACAGATACAGATTCACTTCATTTTAGTGAAGACAAAGCCGTATGCAGAGCAGAGGAACAATTCTGTATGAGTGTGACTGCACCATAGGGGACAATGCACATCTCCACTGACTTACATGGGGGGTTTAACCCCAGAAATACTAGAGAGGTATCCAGTGCATTCCTTCTCATTGAGATGGAGACCTTTCTAGCATTAGGGATGTTAAAAGTTGCACTTAAATCAATGAGAATTTAGGCAATTTTATTTGTCCCTTATGGTGCAGTTGGATTGTCTCAGAATTGTTCCTCTTTTCTACATACGACTCAAAATGTAACAAAGAAGTAACAAGAGGAATAATCAGTTCTATATCTCCTCATATCTCCTTCATCCCTCAGGTTCCTATGGACAGATTGTGATGCCTCAGACTCCTGATTATGTGTCCGTGTCACCAGGAGAAAGTGTCACCATCACATGTACATCCAGTAATAGCATTGGCTATGCGTTATCCTGGTACCAACAGAAACCAGGACAAGCACCAAAGCCTCTTATCTATGGTGCAACCAGCCGCTATACAGGGGTCCCAGAGCGATTCAGTGGCAGTGGATATGGAACTGGTTTCACTCTTACAATCA
Source organism: Rhinophrynus dorsalis (assembly GCA_037306005.1). NCBI lineage: Eukaryota > Metazoa > Chordata > Amphibia > Anura > Rhinophrynidae > Rhinophrynus > Rhinophrynus dorsalis. Next base: position 34,548,448 of record CM074718.1, read on the forward strand.
GCAGAGCGGAGGCAGAGGATGCAGCAGATTATTACTGTCAGGGTTATTACAGCTCCTCTCTCACACAGTGATACAGAGCCGTACAATAACCTTCCTCTTTCATGTAACTGACACACACTGTTACTCTTAGGGACATATGCAGGAAGGTAAAGAAGAACAATGCTGGGGCCAACCAGCTGCACAATAGGGGACAAATAACAAATCCCCATATTCCCATTATCCCGATGAATACTAGGGGGACTCCAGTGCTTTTCATTGTGAAAGAGACCTCTATAGAATTAAAGGGGATGAAATACACATTTAAATCAATTGGAATTTGGGTAATTTATTTGCCCCCTGTGGTGCATTTGGTTTGACCCAGTATTGTCCAGTTCCTCTAGGTCAGTGGGTCTCATCCCGGGTGCTGTGGATCTTTGGGGCGCTGTGGGCACAATCTTAGGGTGCCCCTGTTTTTCTATGAATATTTTGACAACAATTTAGTGAGTGTTTAATCTATATGTAAGACATTTAGTGCACAATGTGATTGTCATTATCATTCTCATTGTGACAATCCTATAAAATCCCGATGTCCCCTATGTACTTTGTCCTTGTACCTTTGTTCAGTAGATAACATTGTCAATCAGTCCTAGATGTCCTGTCCATGGAAGAGGACACAACAGGGGCTGGTGGAGCCAGACAGGAGCCACATTGGGTCCCCTGGGTATAGAGATCCCCTAGACCTGGCCCTGCAGCTCAGTGCATGTGTGACAAAGAACCAATGTCCCTCATGATCCTGGGTGCATTTACTGTAAGTGATGTGCACCTAGGGGAGAAGAGCCCATCGGGACCCCAGGCGATCCACCCTGAGCTATTCCATGGCGCCTCCTAGTGGTAAAGGTACTATATAGAAAAGCAAAGAGGAGGAATTCTGGGGTAAACCATCTGCACTATAGGGGATAATTCAAATGGTTAAAAACCTTGTTTAACCCTTTAAGGACAAGAGGGGTGAGCAATGGATTGCAAAACAATGCGCTGCTCACCTCTCTGGTCCTGTAAGAGTTAATTCAATGGTAATGTGTATTTCAGGGCAATGTCTTGGAGACGTCACTAACATAAAGGGGATAAAAGTTCTATTTAAATCTGTGGGATTATTTTACTTCTCCCCTATACGCAGTTGGTTTGCTCCCACAGTTGCTCCACTTTTCCTTTATACATACAGCCTACAGGATCATGAGACGTTCTGCAGTGACAGCCGCTCTCCTGAGTCATCACTCCAACATGGACCTGATTTAGGGGCTGATGTACTAAGAGACCAGGAGCAATTCTGGGGCAAATCAACTGCACTGTAAGGGACAAATACACATTACATTGATATTAATGAGTCTTTTAACCCCTGGAATGCCAGAGAGGTCTCCAACACATTGCACTAAAGACTTCTTTATCATTCGGTGGGTTAAATGACCAATTTAAATCAATGGGGATATTTTTATTTATCCTCACAGAACAGTTGGTTTGCTCCATAATTGCCTATTTTATTTTTAGTAAATCTCCTCCCTATGTTTTCACCCCATTTAAAGCAATGGAAATGCCCCTTCCACATGGTGCAGTTGGGTTGTCTCAGAATTCACCTCTTTATCCTGATGAATAAGGGCCTTTATGTCACATACAGTGAATCCTGCCATCCTCTCTATTTAGTACATAACCCCTGTTCTGTTCTTTACCATAAAAGACAAATAGATTTTGGGTCTTGTTAAAGGGATGGTATTGTCACATTTGTACAAATATGAGTCTTGTAGCCATTAAAAAATGTAACTTAAAGGGCCCCAGTCCCATCTCTCAAATCTTTATGGTTTCAGAGATATTTGGCAGTAAAGTCCCCCCCCCTCCCCTTTCCATGACATCAGCGCTCTAGCTGACTGCAGGGAAATCCGGTCCCAGGACAGCCGGAGGCTCTTCAGCAGAGCAGGGATCGCGAGACTGAAAAAGAACTACTTCATTGGAACAGTCTACAAAGTGTGCTTGGTTTGCAAGCTCACTTTTTAGACCATTCCAGTGAAGTATTTATTTTTCTATGTCACAATCATGGCTCTGCTGAAGAGCCTCCGGCTGTCCCGGGACCTGATTCTTCTGTAGTCAGCTAGAGCGCTGATGTCAGGGAAAGGAGAGGGAGGTGGGAACTTTACTGCCAAGTATCTCTGAAACCATAAAGATTTGAGAGATGGGACTGGGGTCCTTTAAGTTACATTTTTTAATGGCTACAAGACTCATATTTGTACAAATTTGACAATACCATCCCTGTAAATCTTTACACTAATTGAAGTGAAACGGCTTCGGATCAGAGACTCATTTACATCTCTTCTGTATTTACATCTGTGGTCAATTCCCTGAAGATTTAATGTGCAGCGAATGTTCTGTTCTCATGTGAAGAGATCTGCACCTGACACTGCTCAGAGACATGGACATGATTTGTCACAGATTCCTCTATTGCCTCTTTTCTCCTTGCATTACATAGTTACATAGTTTTATAGTAAATTGGTTGAAAAAAGACACAAGTCCATCAAGTTCAACCTTTGCCTAATAACCCAGAGAAATGAGAATTATATAAATTTCCTATGGCCAAATAAATTAGTTTTTATCAGAAATTCCTGTTTTGCCAACTAATGCACAAGAAATGTCTAATCTTCTCTTAAACATATCCATTGTATCTGTGATTACCACATCCTTGAGCAGGGAATTCCACAAATTAACAGACCTTACTGTAAAAGTACCCTTCCTCTGCTGAAATTAAAACCTCCTTTCCTCTAATCTTAAGGGGTGGCTCCTGGTCATGTGATCAAGCCTTGGAATAAAAAGCTCACCAGAGAGATCCTTGTATTGACTCTCATATACATGCACATTGTTACAAGATCTCCACTTAGTTGTTGTTTCTCTAGAGTAAATAATCTGTACCTCATACTTCAAGTCTTCCATTCCTATGATTTTTTTTTTTTTTTTTGCTCTTCACTGGACTCTCTCCAGTTCTAGAATATCCTTTTTTTCAGAACTGGTGCCCAAAACTGCACTGCATATTCGAGGTGATGTCTTAACAATGATTTGTTAGTGGAAAAATAATGTTATCCACTTTCGCTCCAATACCCCCCCTTTTTATGCAAGACAGGACTTTGTTTGTTTTTGCGACTGCTACTTGACACTGGTCACTGCTCAGGGGTGGACTGACCAGTTGGCATTTGGTCCGCTGCCTGCTGCGCCTAATAAAACATGCAGAGCAGTGCACACTGAGGCCTCACAATATAGCCAGCCCATTCTGATAATGCCCATCATTTCATGCCTGATGCCACATAACATTGCCTCTTGCTGCCAGACTCACTCACTGTTGGGCTGGCAGCAAGCACCTCAGAGACTGTGCCTCTTCCTTTGTTCTGCGCATGTCTATGCGACCATTTGGTCTGCGTAGCATGCGCCTTGATGTCATCACGGCCCGCAGGGGAGCGTGATGATGGGGGGCAGAGACACACACAGCACGCCAAGGTGGACATGCAACCAACAGAAGAGGAATCAGGACTACTGGACACTCGGGACTTGTCTCAGACAGTGATTCACCAGGAGGACCCAGAAATCCACAGCAGTGGCAGAAGACCCACCACAGTTCAGAGCAGGTAAGCCAGTAGTACTGGATGGCTTGGGGCTGGGGAGGTTACTGGATGGCTTGGGGCTGGATGTCCTGCAGGGGGTAATGGATGACATGGGGGGGCTACTGGATGGCCTGGAGGGGGTTACTGGATGGCCTGGAGGTGTTTACTGGATGTCCTGAGGGGGTACTGAATGGCCTGGGGGGAGGGACTGAATGGCCTGGGGGGAGGGACTGAATGGCATGGGAGGTTAATGGATGGCTGTAATGATTTGTTCGACACACAGACACAGTAGGTTTGGATAAAACACAGTTTTATTAAATAATTAGGATCACAATAACCCTCACAGATCCTGAAATATACACTTAATATAGTACAGCCACAAGACAGGTTACATAGAGGTATGTCCACACAGGTCCAGTATAAGTAAAGAGTCCATAACACATTATACTGACACAGGTCAGGAAGATCTTGTATGAGTCTCAGTGTATCGGCACTGCATTGGGTTAATAGCAGACAGAGCATGTATACAGTCCCAGGTGTGGTAAGGCCTTTTAAGGCGCTCACACAGGGGTGAGAGCTTAAGTACGAGTAACGCCCAAGAATAAGTATACCAGGCAATGATGGATTGCCTTATCAGTAACGGAGGCTGAGCAACTTGAGCACTGCCAGAGCAGTAACGGAGACTAGTCAATATGAACACTGCCGTAGCAGTAACAGAGACTGAGTGACATTGACACTGCTGTAGCAGTAACGGAGACCAGGAAACTTGAGCACTGCCGTAGCAGTAACGGAGAACAAGCCACGAGAGTGCTGCCGTAGCAGTAGTGGATACTAGGCAACTGGATACTGCCATAGTATAAACGGATACTAGGCAATAGGATACTGCTGTGGCATGAACGGAGACTGAGCAACTGAGGAGCCATCATGGCAATAACGGAATCTGAGCCACAGGGGCACTGCCGTAGCAGTAGCGGAGACTAAGCCACTTGAGCTCTGCCGAAGCAGTAACAGAGACTAGGCAACTGGACACTACTGTGGCAGTAACGGAGACTAAGCCACTTGAGCTCTGCTGAAGCAGTAACGGAGACTAGTCAACTGGACACTGCCGTGGCAGTAACAGGGACTGAGCAACTGGGCACTGCCGTAACAGTAACGGAATCTGAGCAACTCGCACTGAGAGGCACCCAACCTGGAACTGAACGTAAGGCAGGCCAATAGGAATGTCGCCGGGGCGCCACAGAGGCAACCGAGACCAAAATGCACAGGCTGTTCACAGACAGCGAGAGTGAAGCACTACCCTTAACCAGAGACCAGTCAGGGTGTGCAGAGGAGGCAGCAGCCCAACCGGGCGGGATCACACGGAGTAGGAACGTCAGCCAATCCAAGTCAGTACACGGAGCAGGAACGTCAGCCAAGCCGGGTCGGTACACAGGAGCAGGAACGTCAGCCAAGCCGGGTCGGTACACTGAGCAGGAACGTCAGCCAAGCTGGGTCGGTACATAGGAGAGGAGCAGCAGAATGGTCAGGCAGTCCTGGTCGTTGCACAGGCAGGAAACGAGATGTAGAGCAGTCAAGCAGGCCAGGTCGATAAACTGAGAGCACTCAAAATCAGGAACAAGCGCTAGTACTGGAACACCACAAAAGGGCATCGGAGCTGTGCCAAAAACCAGTATTTAAGGACAGTACTGGGAGGGATAATCATAGATCAGCCAATAGGTATAAAGCAGGAGTATAGACTGACAGAATGTCGCTGAATAGCACGGGCACCGTGATAGTACCCCCCTCTCAAAGACCCCCTCTCCTAGAAGAGGAACCTGGTTTCTGTGGATATTTGGAGTGAAAATTGCACAGCAATCTAGGAGCATGAAGATCATTCTTATCCACCCAGGAGCGTTCCTCAGGGCCATATCCCTTCCAATGGACCAAATATTGCAATTTTCCTCTAAATCTGTGTGAATCAATAATGCTTTGGACCTCGTACTCCTCCTGACCCTGAACCTCCACAGGACCGGGGACCACAGGAGTGGTAGTGTAACGGTTGCATACCACAGGTTTCTGCAGAGATACATGGAACACATTGTGAATGCGCATGGACGCAGGGAGATCCAAGGCATATGAGACAGGGTTAACTTTGCGGATCACCTTGAACGGACCAATAAACCGGGGAGCCAACTTATTACATGAAACTTGCAAGTTTAAGTTTCTGGAGGAAAGCCATACCCTGTCCCCCACCTGGAAGGAGACAGCTGGCAGCCGCCTGCGATTAGCGTGGCGCTGATAACGCTGGAACAAATTACTGACGGCCCTCTGAACCAGTGCCCAGGTGGAGTGGAGTTGCTCGATATGCTCGTTCAGAGCTGGAATCTGCTGCGACTGGAATGAGACCAAGAGCAAACATGGCTGGAACCCATAGTTGATGAGAAATGGGGAGCTCCCGGATGATGAATTAACCGCACAGTTCCTGGAGAACTCTGCCCATGGCAACAGGTCTGCCCAATTATCATGATGGTCGGACACAAAACAGCGCAAGAATTGCTCCAATCCTTGATTAGCACTAGTGTTGAGCGAGCATGCTCGGCCGATGCTCGGATCGGCTCGAGCATCGCTCTGCTCGGCACATGGCGGTACTCGTACGAGTACCGCATGTGCTCACCCGCCATGTTCGGGTCTCCTCCCCGCACGTTTTGCGGCTGCTGCGCAGCCAATAAACGTGCAGGGAGGCTCTGACATCAGTGTAATGCCAGCAGCCATGTTGGCTGCTGGCAATACACTGATTGGCTGGCCAGAACCCGTGGTCGGGTGCTGTATAGCACCTGACCAGCGAGTTCGGCTCAGTCTTAGCCAGGGAGAGATGAGGATAGGAAGGGAAAGTCAGTGTAGGGAGAAAAAAAACGATTGTGAAAAAAAAAGAACCAAAAGTCCTTTTTAGGACTACTGTGTGTGGGGGCAGCAGGTTATTTTGTGTGGGGGGGAAAAAAAAAAACATATATTCTGTTTAGTGTGCAAAGTTGCAGATTAGAGCACATTCTGTTTAGTGTGCACAGTTGCAGATTAGAGCACATTCTGTTTAGTGTGCAAAGTTGCAGATTAGAGCACATTCTGTTTAGTGTGCAAAGTTGCAGATTAGAGCACATTCTGTTTAGTGTGCAAAGTTGCAGATTAGAGCACATTCTGTTAAGTCTTCAAACTAAAATATCAAAGTCACATATTCCATTCAGTGTGCGTCGCCGCAGTTTAGCAGCACATTCTGTGTACTGTGCAGAGTTGCAGAATAGGAAGAAATACTGTTAAGTCTTCAAACTAAAATATCAAAGTCACATATTCCATTCAGTGTGCTTCGCCGCAGTTTAGCAGCACATTCTGTGTACTGTGCAGAGTTGCAGAATAGGAAGAAATACTGTTAAGTCTTCAAACTAAAATATCAAAGTCACATATTCCATTCAGTGTGCTTCGCCGCAGTTTAGCAGCACATTCTGTGTACTGTGCAGAGTTGCAGAATAGGAAGAAATACTGTTAAGTTTTCAAACTAAAATATTAAAGTCACATATTCCATTCTGTGTTCGTCACCGCAGTTTAGCAGCCTATTCTGTGTACTCTGCACAGTTGCAGAATAGGAAGAAATACTGTTAAGTTTTCAAACTCAAATATTAAAGTCACATATTCCATTCAGTGTGTGTCACCGCAGTTTAGCAGCCTATTCTGTGTACTCTGCACAGTTGCAGAATAGGAAGAAATACTGTTAAGTTTTCAAACTCAAATATTAAAGTCACATATTCCATTCTGTGTTCGTCACCGCAGTTTAGCAGCCTATTCTGTGTACTCTGCACAGTTGCAGAATAGGAAGAAATACTGTTAAGTTTTCAAACTCAAATATTAAAGTCACATATTCCATTCTGTGTACGTCACCGCAGTTTAGCAGCCTATTCTGTGTACTCTGCACAGTTGCAGAATAGGAAGAAATACTGTTAAGTTTTCAAACTCAAATATTAAAGTCACATATTCCATTCTGTGTTCGTCACCGCAGTTTAGCAGCCTATTCTGTGTACTCTGCACAGTTGCAGAATAGGAAGAAATAATGTTAAGTTTTCAAACTCAAATATTAAAGTCACATATTCCATTCAGTGTGTGTCACCGCAGTTTAGCAGCCTATTCTGTGTACTCTGCACAGTTGCAGAATAGGAAGAAATACTGTTAAGTTTTCAAACTCAAATATTAAAGTCACATATTCCGTGTAAGATGAAGAAGGCGGGTAAAAAGGGACGGGGAAGTGGACGTGATCCTGATAGTTCAGGGCGCGGGTCAGGACGCGGAGAAACTGTGCCTGGTGCCAGAGCACAAGAAAGAAAGACATCCACCATACCTAGCTTCATGTCTCATTTCACAGGGCGTCGCAGGACATCACTCTCGAGGTCCGACCACTGCGAACAGGTGGTCGGTTGGATGTCAGCTGATACTGCTTCCAGTCGGTTAAGCACCACCCTGTCTTCCACCAAGTCCACTCTCAGTAGCCAAGAGTCTGGTCAACATAATCCTCACTCTGATCATCCTTCCTCCCACCATACACGGTCTGGTCAAAGAAGTGATCCCACACTGGGATATAGTGAGGAGCTCGTCTCATCACCAATCCTTCATTTGACCCTCTCTCCAAGCACGCTTGCAGAGGAACATGACATCTTGTGCCCTGATTCACAACCTCTAGAGGGTACCCAATCACAAGAAGATGACAGATGTGAACGGCATTTAAGGTCAAAGGAAGTAGTGGATGATGATGATGATGATGAGACACAGTTGCCATTAAATCAACCACTATTACCGTCTCAAGACCTTGTTGAGGAGAATGTTATACAGTTGTCAATGACTGAGTATGTGGTGGGATCAAGACATGAGGAGGATGATCAGAGTGAGGAAGTGGAGGAGGACTTGGTGGACGATGAGGTGACTGACCCCACCTGGGAAGGTGTAGAGCCGAGCGATGACAGCAGTCCTGAGGGTGAGCCATCTGCAGCACCGCAACAGGCTGGAAGAGGCAGTGGTGTGGCTACAGAAAGAAGGCGGACCGCACCAAACCGGCCCGCAAATGTTCCACGGAGCACCCCCTTGCGTAAATCTACCTTGCCAAAGGGTAGGTGTTCCGCGGTATGGCGTTTTTTTAAGGAAAGTGCGGACGACAAAAGAATTGTAGTTTGCAACCTGTGCCACACCAGAATGAGCCGAGGCATGAACACTAGAAACCTCACCACCACCAGCATGATCCGACACATGGCATCCAAGCACCGTAATAAGTGGGAGGAACGCCTGGATCGCCCATCTGTGTCTGCAGGCCACACCACTGCCTCCTCTTCCCCTGTTTTCGGTGCCGGCCAATCGCCTGTCGAAGGCGCAGGCCCGCATACCTCCCGCCCTGCACCTGTACCATCTGAAGCACCATCAGCGACCACATCCACTTCCCTGTCCCAGCACAGCGTCCAAATGTCGTTACCCCAGGCATTTGAGCGCAAGAGAAAATACCCAGCCACCCACCCACAGGCCATAGCACTAACCTCACACCTTTCCAAATTACTGGCCATCGAAATGCTGCCATTTAGGCTTGTGGACACTGAGTCCTTCCGCAGCCTGATGGCAGCAGCTGTCCCTCGGTACGCGGTCCCCAGCCGCCACTACTTTTCCCGGTGTGCCATCCCCGCATTACACCACCATGTGTCCCGTAACATCACCCGTGCCCTGACCAACGCAGTTACTGGGAAGGTCCACTTAACGACTGACACATGGACAAGTGCTTGTGGCCAGGGACGCTACATTTCCCTGACGGCACACTGGGTGAATGTCGTGGAGGCTGGGAGCGACTCGGACCCTGGGATGGCACGGGAGCTACCCACGCCGAGGATTGCGGGCCCTACCTCCATCAGGGTTTCCGCCAGCACCTACGTTATTGGCTCCTCCTCCTCCGTTTCCACCTCCGAATTCTCTACACGCAGCGCCACTCCCCCATCAGCCAGTAGCTGGAAGCAGTGTAGCACTGCAGTGGGGAAGCGTCAACAGGCCGTGCTGAAGCTGATCTGCCTTGGGGACAAACAGCACACGGCCTCAGAGCTGTTGCAGGGGATTAGTCACCAGACCGAGCAGTGGCTCTCGCCACTCAACCTGCAACCAGGCATGGTTGTGTGTGATAATGGGCGTAACTTGGTGGCGGCTTTGGAGCTCGGCAAGCTCACACACGTACCATGCCTAGCGCATGTATTTAATTTAGTGGTTCAGCGATTTCTAAAAACCTACCCCAATTTGCATGATCTCTTGACCAAGGTGCGCCGCGTGTGTGCACATTTCCGTAAGTCATCTACAGCTTCGGCCGGCCTGTTGAAGCTGCAGCAGCTCTTACAATTGCCAGCTCACCGGCTGCTGTGTGACGTGAGCACGCGCTGGAACTCCACCTTCCACATGTTGGCCCGGCTTTGTGAGCAGCAGAGGGCAGTAGTGGAGTACCAGCTGTTACACGGTCGTCGCCTCTCCGTTCAACTTCCTGTAATCAGAAGTGAGGAGTGGGAATGGATGTCAGACCTCTGCGAGGTTTTACGCAATTTTGAGGAATCGACACAGATGGTGAGCGGCGATAACGCTATTATCAGTGTAACCATCCCACTTCTGTGTCTACTGAAACGCTCGCTGCTCACAATTAAAACCGATGCTTTGCATGTGGAAGAGGTGGAAATGGGGGAGGAAGAGCTTACACAAGGTGATAGCCAGAGCACCCTCACTTCGTCTTCTCAGCGACAATTGGAGGAGGCGGAGGAGGAGGAGGAGGAGGAAGACACGGTTGCCTCCGCTACAGAGGGTAGCCATGGAACTTTAGTTCCATCTCTTCAGCGTGGGTGGGCAGAAGAGGAGGAAGAGGATGAGGAGATTGAGAGTCATCCTCCTGGTGAGGACAGCGAAATCTTGCCTGTTGGTACTCTGGCACACATGGCTGACTTTATGTTAGGCTGCCTTTCCCGTGACCCACGCGTTGTACGCATTTTAGACAACACGGATTACTGGGTGTTCACCCTTCTGGACCCCCGCTACAAAGAGAATTTCTCATCTCTCATTCCTCCGGTGGAGAGGACAAGCAAAATGGTGCAATACCAGAAGGTTCTTGTTGAAAAATTGCTCCAAAATTTTCCATCTGACAACGCTGGCGGCAGAGTACGTGCTACCTTGGCCAACCGAGAAGGGGAGAAAAGGGGAGCACACAGCAGTTCCGACAAAGGCAGGGCAACACTCTCCAAGGCGTGGGACACCTTCATGACACCCCGCCAGCACCCTCACCCTGATGCGCAGCCTAGTGTCACAAGGAGGGAAAAGTTTTGGAAGATGGTGAAGGAGTACGTAGCAGACCGTGTCAGCGTCCTCAATGATCCCTCTGTGCCTTACAACTACTGGGTGTCCAAGCTGGACACGTGGTATGAACTGGCACTCTACGCCTTGGAGGTGCTGGCCTGCCCTGCCGCCAGCGTTCTGTCTGAGCGGGTATTTAGTGCTGCTGGTGGCATCATAACAGATAAGCGTATCCGCCTTTCCACCGACAATGCTGATAGGTTGACACTTATAAAAATGAACAAGGCCTGGATTTCCCCTGACTTCTCCACTCCACTGGAGGAAAGCCCCGGGGGAACATAAACTCACTTTATATATGTTATTTACAATGATGGGAATACTCTGTATTCCCATTCACCCCTTCCACCCAAAAAACGGGTATATGGTTGACTCTTAATCTTCTCATCCTCCTCCTCCTCTTCCATATGCCCTGTGCTATAATTTTTATATAGGGCCAGCTAACCAGCGGGCCCTGTGATATAATTTTTATATAGGGCCAGCTCACCAGCGGGCCCTGTTTGACAATTTTTATATAGGTCAGCTCACCAGCGGGCCTTCTCATATAATGTTTTATTGGGTCAGCTCTCTAACGGGACCTCTCATATAATGTTTTATAGCGTCAGCTCACTAGCGGGCCTTCGCATATAATGTTTAGGATGGTCAGCTCTGCAGCAGACCCTCACCCATAATGTTTTAGATGGTCAGCTCAGTGCACGTTTCCCTCTTAATCATGGCCTCAGTTCAATAAAATCAAGGACATTTTTGGGAGAATTTGCCTCTGCGCACGTTTCCCTCTTAATCATGGCCTCACTTCAGAAAATCAAGGAAATTTTTGGGATAATTTGCAGATAATATACAAGTAAATATACAGCAAATATTGTTTGGTAACAATTTTTCGCCTAAAGTCGTTTTTATTTTCCTTTTTCTGTGTTTTATGGTCAGTCTGTAAAAATGGCGTACTACGGGCGAAAGATCATTCCCAGCAGCGATGTTGGAGTCCAAGATGCATCCAGACATCCTCCCTATGCTGTCCCTGAACCATTTCTGTGGTGTTTCCATCCTTTTCTGCCCTTTTCCTATGGACCAGGCACCCTACCCTCATCAGAGCAGGGGGTGCCTGGTGTAATGCTCGAGTCCTCCCATTGACTTCAATGGGGCTCGGGTGCTCGGCCGAGCACTCGAGCCTCCGGGGGCGCTCGGTCAGAGCACCCGAACACCCGAGCATTGGGGTGCTCGCTCATCACTAATTAGCACGCTCAGCGGCTCCATTGGTCTGGGGATGGTAGGCAGACAAAAATGACAGCTGAATGCCCATCTGGTTACAAACTGCTCTCCAAAACCTGGACATGAATTGATTCCCACGGTCCGACACTAGCACTCTCGGTACCCCATGCAACCGGAACACTTCCTTAGCAAAAACAACTGCCAGCTCCTGGGCCGAGGGAAGGCCAGGAAGGGGCACGAAATGAGCCATTTTAGAGAATCTGTCAACCACCATAAGGATGAAAGAGTAACCTCTGGACACTGGCAATTCTCCCAGAAAATCAATGGATACGTGGGACCAAGGTCATTCACCATTCGGTACTGGTTGGAGTAAGCCCACTGGGAGGTGTCTAGGGGTTTTGGCACGAGCACAGGTGGTACAGGCTGCAGTGAATGTGGAGCAGTCAGCCCGTAGGGAAGGCCACCAAAATATTTGTGAAAGAGACCAAATTAATTGATCCCTCCCAATATGCCCAGCAGCCTTAGATGAATGGTAGGTTTCAAGCAAGTGAGTACGAAATGGCTCAGCTACAAAACACTTGCCTACTGGGGTATCTGGGGGTGCCATAGCCTGGTTAGCCAGAATTTCCTCCCCCAGTGGCAAAGTGATGCTAGTACGTAGGGTAGCCAAGATGAGATCAGGCTGAATGATGGGTACGGGAACCTCATCCTTATCCATTTCTGGCCCAAATTGCCTGAACAGGGCATCAGCCCTAACATTCTTGGAACCAGGCAAGTAAGATACGATAAAGTTAAAGCGGGATAGAAACAAGGCCCATCTGGCCTGACGTGAGGACAATCTCTTAGCTTCCGATAGATATGTCAGATTTTTGTGGTCTGTCAGGATTAAAACAGGAGTTCTCGTACCTTCCAGCAAGTGACGCCATTCTTTCAGAGCAAGAATGATAGCCAGGAGTTCTCTGTCCCCAATCTCATAGTGACTCTGGGCACTAGACAGCTTTTTAGAGAAGAACCCACATGGTCGCAGAATACTCCTGGCAACCGGACGCTGTGCAAGTACTGCCCCTACCCCATTCTCAGAGGCATCAACCTCTAACGTAAATGGAAGGGAAGGGTTGGGGTGGGACAGTACAGGAGCAGATGCGAAAGTGGACTTAAGTGTCTCAAAAGCATGATCAGCTGCCTCAGACCATTGGGATGGGTTGGCACCCTTGTGTGTAAGGTCAGACAGAGGTTTGACAATAGTGGAAAAGTTCCGAATAAACTTCCTATAATAATTAGCAAACCAGCAAACCCAAGAAAGCGCTGAATTGCTTTTAACCCTTTGGGTTGTGGCCATTGTAATACCGCTGCGAGTTTCTCCTGATCCAGAGCAATACCATCTCTAGAAATCATGAAGCCCAAAAAAGGCACCATAGACCTGTGAAAATCGCATTTCTCAATTTTACAAAATAATTTATTCTTGCATAATCTGAGCAAGACTTCGGGCACATCCTTGATGTGTTGAGAGAGGATAGACGAGTGTATGAGTATATCATTTAGGTAGACTACTACGCAGGACTGTAGCAAATCATGGAGGATATTATTAATAAATTCTTGGAATACAGCGGGTGCGTTACAAAGGCCAAAAGGCATGACTAGGTATTCATAATGCCCCGATCTGGTATTAAATGCCATTTTCCACTCGTCCCCAGCTCTTATTCTGATCAGGTTATATGCAGCCCGTAGGTCCAACTTAGTGAAAATATAAGAATCTTTTAACCTGTCAAATATTTCGGTAATGAGTGGTATGGGATAGGCATTTTTGGACATTAGTTTATTCAGTCCCCGGTAATCGAAACAAGGTCTCAACTCGCCATTCTTTTTTTTGACAAAAAAGAAACCAGCCCCTGTGGGCGAGGTAGATTTCCTAATAATCCCTCCTTTAAGGGCATCATCAATTTATTCCTCCATGTCCTGATTCTCCTCGCACGACAACGGGTACGTGCGACCCCTAGGAGGCACAGCTCCAGGAGGCAAATCAATAGTGCAATCATATGCCCTATGCTGAGGCAAAGTGCTAGCCTCGCCCTTACTGAAAACATCACTGAATTGTTGATATTCAGCTGGCACGGAGGGAGAGGTACACATAATCTTAGTTGGATGAGTCACACAATGCCCCATACAGTACTCAGACCAGGACATGATTTCACAAGTCAAACTGAGGATTATGCAAATGTAACCATGGAAACCCCAGAATGACCGCATGATGAGGAGAATGAACAATCTGAAACCGCTGTTTCTCAGTGTGGAGAGCCCCAATAGTCATAGACAGCAGAATAGTTTCCATAGTTATCTGAACCGGTTCTAACAGTCTGCCATCAATTGCCTCAATAGCTAAGGGAAATTCCCTCTCAACCAATGGAATCAGATGTAGCGCAGCAAATGAACTATCCATAAAGTATCCGGCAGCGCTGGAATCAACCAGGGCCAGAACATCCACAGAGTGTTCTGCCCAGGAAAATGCCACCTGGATCACGGGTTTCTGCATAATAGGGTCTAGGGACTGCTGAACACCACCTAGGGCCTGTCCCCCAAGGTACCCTAGGTGTGTTCGTTTCCCGGACGTACAGGACAGGTACTCAACAGGTGCCCAGCCTTGCCACAATACAGACATAACCCCTGCCTCCGGCGGTATGCCCGTTCTTCCTTAAATAATTTGGTGAACCCAAGCTGCAACCCCTAAACTAATAGGCCACATACATCCCTCCACACATACCTCCACACATACCTCCATACATACCTCCCAAGTGTCCCTCTTTTCCACCCTTCTGTCCCTGTTGTTATGAGATCAGACTATGTGGTGTGTATATAAAGTTATTACATTGTTGTACAGTAATAGTATATTGCTATTTAGTAATGATATATGCTTATATAGACGCAACACAGTCTGATCTCCTAAATGTGTGGAAAAAGGGGACACCATGGTGGGAAAGGGACAGAGGGATTTTGGTGTCAGTGGAACATTTGAGAGGTATGTTAACCGTGTAGTTAGCGGAGGAGTGTGAAAAGCATTGTGAGGTCCTTGCAGAGTACGTCTTGGCATTATCGTTATACATGGGAATGCGCTCATTCCCATCCTTACTGTGATCTGCTTATGGACAGCTGTTCTGTGGTTCTTGAAGGTGCCTCCTGATGCCTGAGACAGGAGAGGGTTGTGAAAAAGAGGGTGACTTACATTGTAGTGAGGTAAAGAGTGGCTTGGTGAACGCAGACAGGGTACCAACTGTTCACATGTTGAGCATCCCCAGGTAAGGATTGGTGTGGGGAAAGGAAGGCAGAAATTTCTCAGTAATCATTAACATACACCATTAAACACTTCATACCTAAGCATAACACTGAGTGGCCAGAGCACCACCATTGACAACAGCCCTCTATCACCCGGGTGCATGTCGTGATTTTGCTGTATGAGTGCTTTCATGCATTGGACTGCAGATGTAAGGTGGGCTGCTGGATATTTTTCCTGGACAGCTGTGGATGAGGGAGAAATGGGGAGAAGGGAAGATATGTGTCATAATAATGGGTAAAGTGTACATAGTGGTCCGTATGTACAAAGAATTAGAGCAATTCTGGGGAATATCAGTTGCATCCACTGGCAAACCGAGAGGAGTTTCCATTGACCATATACTCTGTTTTTAGTACTCAATGATGATGTTGTTGATGATGAATGTATTTAACCCTTTGACTGCCAGAGGGGTATGCAAGGCATTGATTTGCAATGCTTTATGTACCCTTATGGCAGTCAAATGACATGACAAAGTGAGGAGGACAAGGTAGTTGGGCTAACAGCAGATAGTGAGCAGGTGAAGATTGTTGCAGAACTGAGTTGTTGGCAGTGTAAGTCAGCCATGTTTTTTTAGTGGGGAGGGTGAAGTCCTTGCAGAGATTTAATCATGTCCTTTTGTATGTCTGCCTCAGGCAGTGTGGAAGAGATATGCATATCTCCTCCTATCTGCCGTCCCGGGATGTGCCAGGCACAGCCCTAGAATTCATGGTCACGTGACTACGTTCTCTTTTATGGTATAAAGACTAATGTGTTAACCCTTTGAGTGCCAGAGGGATAAGCAACGCATTGCTTTGCAATGTATTGCGTACCCCTCTTGCACTCAAAGGGTTAATACATTTCAAAATAATTAGGTTTTCCTTGCATAGTTTGGCCAAAGTATATTTAAGCTTCTTTAGACAGGACAACATGTATTAGATGTGTATGTATGTAGTATGTCTTAGATGACAATATGTATTAGATGGTAAAATATTAGGCAGGACCTGCTTGGAATGAGGTACCTTGGGGAGGTAATCAAGCTTAAACATGCTTTGGCCAAACTATGCAATGAAAACCTCATAAGTAGCATTGGAATTTCTCCTTCCCAAATGCACTTTCTGATATTAAACTTCATATTCCATTTGTTTGCCCAATCTGTCATTTTATGTAAAATAACCTGTTCTGAATTGTTTATCCTACATATTTTAGTGTCATCTGCAAATATTGATATTTTGCTTGCAATATCTATTTCCAGGTCATTTATAAATATTTTAAAAAGCAGTGGACCAAGTACTGAACCCTCAGGTACTCCACTCTCACCTTTAACTGTATTGGAGAATTGTCCATTTACATCCACACACTGTTCCCTATCCTTCAACCAGTTTTCTATCCGATTGTAAAGGTTATCTCCTAGTCCTGATTTCCTTATTTTATACCACAGCCTTCTGTGTGGCACTGTATCAAATGCCTTTGCAAAATCTAGTATATATACTACATCTACTGCTTTACCACTATCTAGGTTGTTACTTACATCTTGGTGAGATCTGTTCCTCATAAAACCATGTTGATTCCTGCTAATAATCTTATTTTCTGTGGTGTAATCATGACTATAACCCCTTATTATCCCTTCAAGCATTTTTCCCACTACAGAGGACAAACCCACAGATCTATAATTCACAGGTTTTATTTTAGTTTTCTTCTTAAATAAAAGCACTACATTGGCTTTAGGTACTGAGCCTGTGTTGAGAGAATCTTTAAAGAGTAAAAAGAGGAGTCTTGCTAGTACTTCACTGAGTTCCTGAAGAAGCCTTGGATGTATACCATCAGGACCAGGTGCTCTGTCAGTTTTAATTTTGTTCAGTCTTCCCATGACCTGTTCTTGTGTTAACCCAATATCTCGTAATGGTATGGTTTTATTTGTTACTTGTTGAGGCTCTTCTACCATTTCATGTTCCCTGGTTTATACTGACACAAGAAAGTGTTTAGAACATCAGACTTTTCCTTCTCATCTCTCATGAACTCACCCATCTCATTTTTGAAAGGTCCAATTCACTTTGTCCTCAGTTTTCTTGCATTTGAAAAACGTTTATGGATCAGTCTTACTCTCCCTTGCAATTCAAGTTTCATAATCTTTGCTGACCTAGGGCTCGATACTATTAGCCCCAGTATTTTTAAAACAAGAGGTAGTAGTTTTGACAGCACAGTGTACAATTCTATAAACTGTGCTGTCGACACCAAAAACTGCGCAAAAATGTTCAACGGATGCGCAATTTTCCCCCATTGAACATCTAATAAAAATGGTCGACTTTGCTAACCTATTCCATGTGGTGGCTTCACAGCATGTTTATAAAAGCACGTGTCATGGCACAAATCCTGCTCCATGAGAAGGAAGGCGCAGAGCCCAAAACAGGCAGTGAAAACCATAGGTATGTATTGGAAAACTGGTTGTGGTTGAAACAAAGAAAAAGATTAACCCTATGAGTGCCAGTGGGGTATGCAACACCCTGCCAATCAGCTTCTAGCGGGGTTCATCATCACCCACATGAATTTAAACTTTTAATACATATGGACAATTAAAAAATATATATATATTTGTATTTAATGTGGACTGGACTTTCAGATGCCACCTACAGTAAACCTTTGAGCGCCGGAGGGCTACCCTCTGGCACTCAAAAAGTTCACGGTAGCATCTTTGGGGGATTCTTTTATAAAATTTTAAAGAACAATAATGGATTTATTTTTTATTTTGCAGCGAGAAAGAAGATCAGAAGAAAGAAAAGAAGACTGAAGAATTGAAGACAGAAGAGAAGAAAGAAGGAAATTAATGAAGAAGCCGGACAGTGGATGACAGGTTAGTGTTACATTTCTGACTAGTTTTAGCGCACTCTTGTTGTTTGATGCTGTCAAATAATGACAGTTTGCTTTTTTTCCCCTTTGCTGTATCCACAATTTGCGCTATTTAGCGTGAGTTGTGGGAACAAAAGACAATAACGAGCATTTTGCCAAAACATGAGTTTTCGCCAACAATGCTCTTTCTGCCATGTACCTCTCCAGCAATAAAATAACTGAGGTACATTGTTATTTTTTTGCATTAGCGTTTTTGCTATTACCGCTGGTTTTACCGGTGGTAATAGTATCGAGCTCCTAATTGCCTTATTGCAATCTTTGTTGCACTCCCTTTATTTCAAGAAATAATTTTCTGTTCCTTCAGACTTAAATACCTTAACCCCTTAACGACCGGTGATGTGCTAGGACCGTCACTGGTAAAGTTTCCTAAAGGACCGATAACGGTCCTAGGATGCCACGTATTTATCGCTCACAGCTTGAAACTAACCGCTCAAAGACAGATCAGTAACTATCAGACCCCCGTTCGGTGAGCCGGTTCACGTGATCAGTCACATGTGCAGGCTTTCTGAATAAGATCAAAGCGGTCCTTAAGGGGAATTCACTTCCGTGGACTGCTGGTTGTAAAGGGGTTAAATGACTTTTTTCCCCCTTGCCATTTCTTTGTTTATATTTGCAATTAACCACATTGGCTGTGATCTACTTCTTTTGCTTTTGTTCCTCACTGGTATGTGCAGTTGAATACACTTCTGCAACCTAAAATTTTAATTTTAACCATCCTTAGCATTTTGCCTTTAAATAATTTATCTCAGTCTATGTGTTGCATTGATGCTGTAAACATTTTGAAGTTAGCGTTTTTAAAATTGAGAGTTTTTTGTTGAACCTATACAGTTTTGCTTTACCAAACTGAACTCAAATGTAACCATGTTGTGATCAGTATCGAACACCATCTCTGTGTTATTTATTATCACCAGGTCCCATACATTGTTATTTCTTATCGGCAATTCCACCATTTGTGACCTGTAGCTATCCCTAAGCACACACCTGATTCCTTTAGCACTCTGACAAGTCATAGTAACATAGTAATATGTTACTATGTTGATATCTGGATAGTTAAAATCTCCCATAATTATAGTATGCCCCAGATTATCAGCTTTCCTTATTTGCAATAACAGCTGGGCTTCAACTTTCTGATGTCATAGGGAGAGGGTATGATTCATAAATTAATACAGACAGGAGGTAAGCAGCAACCTAGACAATGGCAAGGCAGTAGATGTAGTATATCTAGACTTTGCAAAGGCATTTGATACAGTGCCACACAGAAGGCTGGTGTATAAAATAAGGAAATTGGGGCTAGGAGATAACCTTTGCAATTGGATACAAAACTGGCTGAAGGATAGGGAACAGTATGTGGTTGTAAATGGAAAATTATCCAGTACAGTTAAAGTGGAGAGTGGAGTACCTCAGGGTTCAGTACTGGGTCCGCTGCTTTTTAACATGTTTATAAATGACCTGGAAATAGATATAGAAAGCAAAATATCAATATTTGCAGATGATACTAAATTATGCAAAGTCATTAATTCAGAACAGGATATTTTCTCTCTACAGAGGGACTTACATACAATGTCAGATTGGGCAAACATGTGGAATATGAAGTTTAATGTGGGGAAGTGTAAAGTCATGCATTTGGGAGGAAACAATCTCAAGGCTACTTATAAACTTAATGGAATAATTTTAGGTGACTCGTTGCTAGAAAAAGACCTGGGCATCCTTGTCAACTACAAACTTGGAAACAGTGACCAGTGTCAAACAGCAATAGCAAAGGCAAACAAAGTCCTGTCTTGCATAAAAAGAGGTATCGAAGCAAGAGTGGATAACATTATTTTGCCATTATACAAATCATTGGTAAGACCTCACCTTGAGTATGCAGTGCAATTTTGGGCACCGGTTCTGAAAAAGGATATACTAGAACTAGAGAGGGTACAGCAGAGAGCAACAAAATTAAATAAGGGAATGGAGGACTTGACATATGAGGAACGACTAAACAAGCTTGGTTTATTTACTCTAGAGAAAAGACGACTAAGAGGAGACCTTATCACATTGTACAAGTATATGAGAGGTCAATACAAGGATCTCTGCTGTGAGCTATTTATTCCAAGGCCTGATCAGGTGACCAGGGGACACCCCTTCAGATTAGAGGGAAGGAGGTTTAAACTTCAGCAGAGGAAGGGTTTTTTTACGGTAAGGTCTGTCAAATTGTGGAATTCATTGCCCAAGGAGGTAGTTATGGCAGATACAATGGATACATTTAAGAGAAGATTAGATACATTTCTTTCAAAAGGGAACATACAGAGTTATACTGTATCAGTAGGCTGATCAGGAAGGTCTGATAAAGACTAATTTAATTGGTAGCAGGAAAGCTATAAAATATCAGTTACTGAGGTATGAGTCGAAGGTTGAACTTGATGGACTTGTGTCTTTTTTCAACCAAATTTACTATGTTACATCTATTTTTGGGAATAACAGACCACAGCTTTAATCAACAATTTTTTCACCCATTAAATATTATTGTTCTTATTTAAACACAACAATCATTAACCAATAATCAATCATTAACAGACAGACCTTGCCAATCTGCTTTCCCTTGAAAAAACCCAAGCATGGCCAAATTGTACGGGCTCATGCTAAACCCCACCTTCTTCAGCACTTCAACTGATCCCAATATTCGTCAGCACTTCCAGCTGACTCCACCATTCGTCAGCACTTCCAGCTAACTCCACCATTTTTCAGCACTTCCAGCTGACTCCCAATAAATTACCCCATTGGCCATCCACTTTAGCTTCAATGGGTAATGTTACATCCCACGCCCTAAGTCCGGGCAAACTCCTAAAGGGCTTCTGCCCGAAGATAAAATCCCTTAACTTTACCACATCAGTTATCGATCTCTGAAAACCATGCAAGGACTATGTTCCACAGGGCCCGACTGTCAATACCTTGACCAGTTGGGCCCCCCACCACCAGGGCCGACTGTCAATACCGTGACCAGTCAGCCCCCCCACACCCTCAAAATGCCATGGTCTGTATTCCCCAGACACTCACAGCACAACATAAGCAAACCACACACCCCACATGGTACTCCACCCCCATAAGCAACCACACCAAACCGAACCACCAGCAACCAGAGATAACAACCAACCAAGCCACATGCACTGAACCACAACAAGCAGCCAGTCCAGCAAAGCCCAATCACACCAAAAAACACATGCACCCCACCCCCATTGACCTCAAACCCACACCAAACCAGGTATACACGGGGTGGGGGGTCGAGAGAGCTACTACATGACCCAAACCCAACAACCCACAGGCATACCAGACAGCATACAAAAGGTACAGCAGGTACCCCATGGGAAAAAAAAAAAAAAAACATGTTCACTGCACCGAAATAAAGCATTGGAGACACCACAAAGCACAACCACAGAAAAAAAAAAACACCACAGTTGTCACAGTAAAGGAATTCTTGTTATTATAGTAGTACTTGTGACCCAGGCTCCCAGCAAGGGAGTGCCCCGCCCCTAGTGCGAAAAAACACCCTGCACACACCCAGATCCACAAAGCAGACCAACCCCCCAAAAAAATGCAACGAACAAAACAGAAGGGCCAGACCCAACCCATACCACCCAGATATAAACTGAAAATCGCATCCATACTCCAAAAACACAGACAGACCAGACACAAGCACCCACAGATAGAAAATCATTCCCGTACCTACCACACACCCCCAGCCCTGCAAACACACATGCCCGACAACGGGGGGAAGGGGGGGACAGAAGGTCCTACAGAACATTAGCTGGAAAACACGGCCAAGGACAGCGAAAAACCAAGCCCACCCGACAGCAGCACAGCTACACAACCCAACAGACACTGAGTTGGGTCGAACTTGATAAACTAAAGACTGTACTGAACTAATGTACTAATGGACCATCTATACACAAATATACAGCAAACAGTCACCATAGACAGGGACCCTATCACA
Organism: Rhinophrynus dorsalis; assembly: GCA_037306005.1. Classification (NCBI taxonomy): domain Eukaryota; kingdom Metazoa; phylum Chordata; class Amphibia; order Anura; family Rhinophrynidae; genus Rhinophrynus; species Rhinophrynus dorsalis. The sequence continues at coordinate 34,570,811 of CM074718.1, forward strand.
GTGCCCATGCTCTGTGCTGCAGGCAGCGACATTCTGACTGCTATTTGCATTACCTCTTGCTGATTGGCTAGGTACCTTTGTCACCGCCCAGTGATGGCCTTTTTATATCCTGTCATGTCTACGCTTCGGTGCCCTTTCGTGGTGTATGAGTTCCTGACATTAGTTCTGTGTTCTTCGCTTACCGTGTATGACCTGGCCTGCCTGACGATGTTCCTGAGTTCCAGTGTGCCGCCTTCCGTTGCTGACTGTATTTGGCTGAGAACCCTTCCAAACCCTTTCATTCCCCTCTGGACTGCAGTGCATTGCCCCAGGGATAACAGAGGAAGTAATCTTCATTCTTGTACAAGAGGATACAGGCCTCTCACAGCCTCCAGGATCAGACATACAATGCTACCACTGACCAATACAATGCTACCACTGACCAATACAATGCTACCACTGACCAATACAATGCTACCAAGTGATTCATCTTTTGGGCTATTTAATTTCAATTCCATTGGGCTCCCTAAACGCCAGTCAAATTCTTCTCACATAGACTAGTGTCCATATATAGATCCTGTATATGACCTGGGGGGGTGGTACTTTGGATATAAGTAACCAATGTTATTTGCGAGTTCCCATGTTTTTGGAGATATGTTTATTTAGGCTGAATTTGACATTTATTGTTATATGAGGCTTCTCCTCACTGTTTGTTTGTTTGTTTGTTTGTTTGTTTTTGTTGAATTCTTGATTTTTAGCACAAAAGGACACTGGTGTAATGTGTTATATAGACGTATCTCTTTATATAACACATAGTTTATTGTTCTACTCATTGTATATGAATACAAATGGTGAGATATGTCAGTTGTCCGATACATCAGCTGTAGAACCTGTTCAGACCTCACAGTAACAGGTTCTATCCCCACCAGGACTGACTCAAATTTTCATCCTTCTGAGATAGATAAGTACCAGTGACCTGAGTAATAGTAGCGGCTGTTTATCACCTTTTATCAAACTTAGTGCATCTCCCCCATGGACTCTATGTGCATATGGTGCAGTTCACTAAGATAAAGAGGGGAGAGTCTGAAGCAAACCATCTACACCATAGGGAAGAATTAATAATTCCCTAAATTCCCTCTGATTTAAATAAGACTTTTATGGCGCAATGCAAGAAATGTGCGCATTTGCTAAAGGCATTTTTTTGCGCAGATAGATTTTGCGTATGTTCTAATCCAGGAAAATACCGAACGCTTCTTGAATTGCGCATAAAAATAATTTTTTACGACAAAACTACAGAGAAGTATAAATTCATTCACAATAGCCCTTCCTGCATTAGGCGCATTCGCTATTCCACTCGCACAGATTTGTCCACGTCCACAAAAAAAATAAATATACACAGCTGTTCACTAATCTTGAATTTTCATCATGTGCAAACCTATTCCCTAGTGGTTTTCACATGGGAAATAGCGATTGCACGTTTCTTGCATCGCACCATTATTGTCTTGATTGCAAGAGATTTCTACACCATTTTGTAAAGCAAAGAGATGGAGACCTCGGAAGCACTGCAGGGGTTAAATGCCCCAATTAAATCAATTTAAACGTTTATTTCACCCCCTATGTTTCAGTTGCTTTACTGAAAAATTGCATCTCTTTATCTTAGTGAATTGCACCTTTATATCTTAGTGAATTGCTCCTCTTTACTTCAGTGAATTCATCATCTTTATTTCAGTGAATTGTTCCTCTTTATTTTAGTGAATTGCACCTCCTTATCTTAGTGAATTGCACCTTTTTATCTTAGTGAATTACTCCTCTTTATCTTAGTGAATTGTACCTCTTTATCTTAGTGAATTGTACCTCTTTATCTTAGTGAATTGTTCCTCTTTATTTTAGTGAATTGCACCTCCTTATCTTAGTGAATTGCACCTTTTTATCTTAGTGAATTACTCCTCTTTATTTTAGTGAATTACTCCTCTTTATCTTAGTGAATTGTACCTCTTTATCTTAGTGAATTACTCATCTTTATGTCAGTGAATTCCTCCTCTTTATTTTGGTGAATTGAGCCTCTTTATTTTAGTGAATTGCTCCTCTTAATCTCAGTGTACTGCACCTTTAAGGAGCCCTCAGGCGTCAGTCAGTAGAGAAGCAGATGCAAGAAATGTTTGCATCGGATAAAGGATTTTTTGTGCGCAAAATGATTTTGTGAATGTTCTAATCCAGGAAGCTAAATATCGAACGCTTCTTGAATTGCGCATAAACAAAATCCTAATGTCCCCTATTACTTCTTCCCTTGTGCCTTTGTCCAAGAGAAATCCTCTCCAGTCCTGAATGTGTCCATGGAGGGAACAGGACAGTTGTGGGCAGAGTACATGAGACTACTTAACCCTTTAAGTATCAGAGGGGTGTGTAGCACAATGCAAAGCAAGGCCTCGCACACACTTTGGTCTTTAAGGGGTTAATACTACTATGTGCAGTGGGTGGATTTGAGGTCCTGTGTTCCTGCTAGTAACTGTCATGTCTGCCTCCACAGACATGAGATACAGAACTGACTGAAGAAGTTGTCTCAAGTCAAGGAGCAAGAGAAAATCAGTAGGGGACATTAGGATTTTCTGGCCATAGCAAGGTAATGTGTGTGTGTGTGGGGGGGGGAGTATTATTAGGAGGTACTTTTTCCCCTTTAAATACAACATTGTGATAATTTAGGGTGTGTGTTAGTACTAGTAACACTTTGTGTGCTGTGGTATTAAATGTATTTATTAATATTTTTGTAACATAATAAATGTATAAATTCATGAAGTGTGAATGGTATTTATTACTGATATTAGCGCCAGTAACCCGAGTGCTGAAATAATGGTTTTCTTCCTTTTAGTGAAGTGATATTTGCTCACTGTAGTGCAGTTTGTTTGCTCCAGAATTGCACCAGATATCAGTCAGGAAAGGGAGTGAAGACTAATTAGACTAATCCTGATCTTATTTACAGGACACTCACCATGTGTTACTAGGTCTGTTCCTAAGGGATCAGACTTAATACAATGCCCAGCGCTGACATCTGATCCCATAATGTCTCCTGTCAGCTACTTGGAGGGGACAGAAAACTGATCTCTTGGCTGGCAGTGACCTGGAAGTCACCCTGAGGTCTGTGACTCAAAGCCAGGCTTATGCACAAAGCTCCCTTATACCTCCAGTGTTGGGTATATACGCCTTCACTAGAGTCCTACTTGTTACTGTGGGGGCTGCTGCCAATAAAGATCATGTGACTCTCACAGGACCAGTGAAGGAGCACCCAGCGCCTCTTCTCACACTCTGTTTATCTCTCTCTGACTCCTCAGGAGTCACAGTGCATCCCCGCTTCATCTGCAGGATTACTCCCAGGGGAACACACCTGTCAGTAGGACACGAGCCAAACATTAATAGTCCTTTATAAGGGCAGTAAACTCTAAATATGAAAGTATATGTATTACAGATTTAAGTGGGCAGTTTTTTGATTGACTGAGTTCAAGATAATTTTCTGCCAGGGGCTCTGTTTCTACAGCTGTCTATTTAAAGTTTGTGTCTCACACCCATAGCTTTTAAAAGGAAGTAACAGCAACAGCGCCACCTGGCTTCAAAAACAATTATGAACTCAAATGCTCAGAAAAGTGCAAGTTTTCCAACTAATCACTTTTGTCTGAAGCATCTCCCAGCAATAAAATTACCTTTGTTTAACTTGGTCAAAAAGCTCTACAAAAATATTTTAATAATAAGAGTTTTCTTTCTCATTAAAGAAAGTATACAATTACCAATTATACAATTACCATCCTGTCAGTGAATCTCCAGTACTGAGCAATATATAAGGACAGAACACAGACTTTATATGAGAGATAAGAAATAAAATCACAAGATATATTAATATATAAGATACACTGATTAGCATCTGGTCTATTTAAAGTTTGTGTCTCAGACCCATAGCTTTTCAAAGGAAGCAACAACAACAGCGCCACCTGGCTTCATAAACAATTAAGAACTCAAATTCACAGAAAAGTGCAAGTTTTCCAACTAACAACTTTTGTCTGAAGCATCTCACAGCAATAAAATTACCTTCATTTTACTTGGCCAAAATGCTCTATAAAAATATTTTATAATAAGGGTTATCTGTCCCTTTACGTAAATTATACACTTACTCTCCTGTCAGTAAATCTCCAGCGCTGAGCAATATATAAGGGACAGAACACAGACTGTTTATATGAGGGATAAGAAATAAAATCACAAGATATATTAATATATACAATACACTGATTTGCATCGGGGCTTTGCATGATCCCATATTACTGGTGACATCAGCTGCTATATAAGTGACACTGATCCTGTAATATAGTTATTATCTGTATCTGTCACACAGCAAGATGGTGTCTCAGAATTGTGTGCTGGGTGTATTACTGCTGTTTATTCAAGGTAAGAGTGTATTTGTCTGTATGTGTCATAGCACCTCACCAGTCAGTGACACACATACAGATTCACTTCATTTTAGTGAAGACAAAGCCGTATGCAGAGCAGAGGAACAATTCTGTATGAGTGCGACTGCACCATAGGGGACAATGCACATCTCCACTGACTTACATGGGGGGTTTAACCACTGAATACTAGAGAGGTATCCAGTGCATTCCTTCTCATTGAGATGGTTACCTTTCTAGCATTCAAGGTGTTAAAATCTGCACTTAAATCAGTGAGAATGTAGGCAATTTTATTAGTCCCTTATGGTGCAGTTGGATTATCTCAGAATTGTTCCTCTTTTCTACATACGACTCAAAATGTAACAAAGAAGTAACAAGAGGAATAATCAGTTCTATATCTCCTTCATCCCTCAGGTTCCTATGGACAGATTGTGATGACTCAGACTCCTGATTATGTGTCCGTGTCACCAGGAGAAAGTGTCACCATCACATGTACATCCAGTTCTTACATTGGCAGCAGCCTACACTGGTACCAACAGAAACCAGGACAGGCACCAACACTTCTTATCTATAGTACAAACAGCCGCTATACAGGGGTCCCAGAGCGATTCAGTGGCAGTGGGTCTGGATATGGTTTCACTCTTACAGTCAGCAGAGCGGAGGCAGAGGATGCAGCAGATTATTACTGTCAGCAGTATCAGTTCGTCCCTCTCACACAGTGATACAGAGCCGTACAATAACTTTCCTCTTTCATGTAACTGACACACACTGTTACTCTTAGGAACATATGCAGGAAGGTAAAGAGGAACAATACTGGGGCCAACCAGCTGCACAATAGGGGACAAATAAAAATCCCTAAATTCCCATTTATTTAACTTGGGCTTTTATCCTCATGAATACTGGACGATTGCTTTTCAGTGCATTGGAGACCTCTCAAGTATTCAAGGGATTTAAAGCCACATTTAAATAAATGGGACTTTTTATTTTCCCCCCTATTACATGGTTGGCTTGCTCCAGGATCGTGCCAGTTCTTCCAGTTTAGTAGTTCTCAACCACAGTAAAGTGGCATTTTGTTCAGCCCTGACCACTCCTGCCAAAATCTCTGCACATATTATCTATATCTATCTATACTATAAAGAAGAAAGTAGTCACATGACCACAAATGATCTATCTATACTATAAAGGAGAAAGTGGTCACATGACCACAAATGATCTATCTATACTATAAAGGAGAAAGTAGTCACATGACCACAAATGATCTATCTATACTATAAAGGAGAAAGTAGTCACATGACCACAAATTCTCCAGACGTGCCACACACACACCCCAGAGCAGGCACAAGGTGGAGATATGCATATCTCCTCCATTCTGCCTGTGTAGGACATACACAGGGGCGAGGACTTTGCCCTTCCTCACTATCTCTGCTGCTTAAAAAAAAACATGGCTGACATACTCCGCTACCACCTAGGCATATACACCACTGGCTCACACTTTCCCACTTCTGTTTTCCTTCTTTGTGCTCCCTCCCCCCTTCTCTCTCTGCAAGGACCGCATCACAATCTCCTCAAAAAATAAAACACATACAAATGCTCGACTTACACCACCAGCACCCACACATATACTATAGTGCCTCACACTTTCCAGGAGACCTCCGTTAGGTAACACAAAACAATGTGTGCCCGCCATGCTTAACTCTTTCAGTTCCACAGGGGTATGCAACGCATTGCAGGCAATGTGTTTCATATACCTCTGGCACTGAAAGGGTTATACTGCTGCCCGTTTCCTCTCATAACTTTACCACTCTGCCTCTGCCACTCCTTCAACTAATCCTCCCCTGTAGAATAAGGCCGGTTACAACTCCCTGAGTAAGTATTACTTTAATCCTCTGAGTGCCAGAATCAATGCGTTGCGTAACCCTCTGCCACTCAAAGTCTTCATACGGAACGCGTTGGAGAGAATGTTCCCAAGTTTTTATTTTAGTAAGCACTTTATTCATCATTGACCAGGAGGACAAAACAAAAAAAAAGAGATTTTTTTTTGTTCTCCTGAAGAAGTGGTGGTAAAGCCACAAAACATGTTGAGGGATTTTAAAGGTTTTTAATTACATTTTATACATTTTTTCATTAATATAATTCGTCTGCTGTGTTATGATTTCATCCATTCACAATCAACTGTTGGAATTGGTGATTGCACAAATCGTGAGATCCCTTTGCGGGGAGGATCAGTGCTAATTTTCCCCGCTTGATACTTGACCGGTATCCAGAGATTGGGACCGGTTGAATTTCTCCTGTGAGTATATCAGTATCACATCTAAAAGTACATTGTACCTGTATTTTAATATCAGTGCAGCTCTCCTTGCATCTTTTCTCTTTGTGAGGTATATACTCAGGATTTTTCCACCTGTCAGTCTCCCCATTTGCGGACGGCATATATCTTACATCCCTCCCAGAGCCTTAGCCCCTGGTTTTCCCCTTGCAAACACAGGCTTATGTTGGTCTTTAACTTGCGCTCATGTGCTGTAAGATCCGTCAGAACAGTGAGGTACACTAGGCGCCATTGATCAATTTGTTGGACAGTTTCTGTTTGCCTACAGGAGTTGGCACTCAAAGGGTTACTGTTTGTAGCGGTCAGGGGACACACTGTAATGATGGTTACTGGAGGGTGCCTGAGTACATGTCTACATCGGCATTAACCCTTTGAGTCCCACAAACCATGGAGCAGATGATCTCAAGGGACTGCAAACAGGAAACTGTAAACTATGAAAATGAGTGCAAATATAAATCAGATTATATTGTACTAGTTGAATAGCCCGTTACACGGGCCACAGTGCCTCTGGCAGCCGGTCGCGGGGCAGTCGCGCACAGTGGAGACTGCCCGCGCCACGGCTGATACAGAGCTGGACGCTCCTTCGGAGCGCCCAGCTCTGTATCAGCCGCGGCGCGGGCAGTCTCTACTGCGCATGACTGCCGCACGACTGCCGCACGTGCAGCAGTGTCTACTGCGCATGTCGGGCGTTACACACAGCTTAGCGAATTATTATATAGGATAGGACTTAAAGGGTTAGTAATACTTTAATATTACTATTCCCCATATTGTAGATATTTGAAAAAAATGTAATAGCCCCCAGGTTCATCTCTCAAACCTTTATGATTTGAGAGATAACCGAACGCAAAGTGCCCCCCTCCCTCCCCCTTCCCTGAAGTCAGCGTTGTGCTGACTGCAGGGATATCCGGTCTGACTTGCATCAGGCGGCTCTGCAGCAGAACCGCGATCGCGTTAGTGAAAAAGAATTATTTCACTGAAACGGTCTTCTATGTGTGCTTGCAAACCAAACACATGTAGAAGACTGTTTCAGTGAAATAATTCTTTTTCACTAACGCGATCTCGGCTCAGCTGCAGAGCCGCAAGCCTGTCATATGACAGACTTCCCCTGCAGTCAGTACAACGCTGACTTCAGGGAATGGGGAAGGAGCGGGAACTTTGCGTTTGGTTATCTCTCAAACCATAAAGGTTTGAGAGATGATCCTGGGGGCTATTAAATTATTTTGCAAATATCTACAATATGGGGAATAGTAATAATAAAGTATTAATATCCCTTTAAAAGATGTGACTTAAACACCTTTTTTCCCATCCCCATGGTCAATACTCAAGAACTGACTACATCTTTGCTTACCAGTCCCTTACTGATGGCTCCATTAGGCTAAAATTCATGACCTGTCATGGTTTGGCCATGCAGTCATGGAATGTACCTTCTTAGGCCCCTTCCGTCCTCCTGCATCACCTTCATCGCAATTTAATGACACCCTTTTGATAGACCCGAAGTTCAAATCAGATCTTGCTGCTATGCTGGATCATTATTTCTGCCTAAATACGACTTCTGAAATTTCAAAAGGGACGTTGTGGACAGCTCATAAGGCAGTTATGCAAGGTAAGCTCATTAGCGTTGCCTCCCATCTAAAGCGTTCCTGGACCACTGAACGTCAGAGACCGTCCACTCTTTTACAAATTGCTGAACAAACTCACAAACGCGACCTGACTTCAGCTAACCTCCTCAAACTCGTGAACTTGTGGGGAGAGCTGAATGTGTTGCTTTCACGTGAGGTCCTTCGAGCCTTCCAATGGACAAACTAGAAGTATTTTGAAAACAGCAATAAACCTGATACTATGTTGGCGGCAAAACTCAGGCAGCAAATAAAGCACCATACCATTCGCTCCATCGCAACTCATACGGAGTCCCTGACCCACAAAACCTCCCAGATCGATTCGGTCTTTGCCCGTTGCTATGAGAAGCACGGTCATAAAGTGGCACGTACCCCCATGTTGAAATCACAATTGGATATCTTCTTGAAATCCTGTCAACTACCACAACTATCACCGTCCAATCTCTCTCTGAATTCTAACATTTCAGTTGAGGAACTCAATTTGGCACTAAAGTCCTTCAAATTCTCTAAGGCCCCTCGTCCAGATAGTTAAACAGCTTCATACTATAAAACCTTCCAAACGACCCTTGTCCTACAGGGCGATCAATTCACCCCCCCCATGAAATGCTGTCAGCAAAGATAGTGGTCATCCCAAAGGAGGGCAAGGACGAAACCTCCCTATCTCTCTTATTAATGTGGACACTAGCTATATAAATAAAGAATAATAATAATAATAATAATATTAGAAGGTGCTGGCAATGAGCATGTCTCTGTAACGGTTTTCTGACACTCAGACCAGGGTATGAAGTAAAACACAGTTTTATTGAAACAGAAAGTAAAACAATGCCCCTAAGGGCCAGCACTGGAATAGCAGTAATGGCAGTATTGACAAAGTGAATGCACACAATGGTAGTAATAGGTGCTATGTATAGCTGGGGAATATCCCCCAAGGGGTTAACATGAGCAATAGGAGAGATATAATCAAGATTGGCCAACAACCCGGGATAAATAGCAGTCTCTGGAACACAGTCTCTCAGTGACTGGATAGGAGTAAAATGTCTGCACTGAATTCACTCTCAAGTTGGTATAGGAATGCGCCCCAATGCCTAGAGCTGAGCCGATACCACCACCGTGGGCTTCAGAGGAATGCTATTGCCAACGCTGAAGTAATCAGAACCAGAATCGCCCTTAACTAGAATTAATAGTGACCCTGCATGTGCCAATTGGATTGTGCCCTGACACCCCTTGGGTGCTTATACTGACGGTTACTGCACAAGCGGTAATAGAGCCGGCGCACTGGGAAGTGCAGTGGATAATGTACCTTCTAGCGTATGTAGGCCGGAGCCAGAACACCCCTCTGGTGCCGTTCTTAATGTTCACAGTAGGAGCGAACAGACTACCAGACTTCGAACACCGAGCTGACAGGGCTCTGAGGGAGGATGCTAGGCAGTAATAGAGTTACTCAGAGTAGAGGCTCAAATCAGTAACCGTATGCTTGGCAAGTGATATAGGAGGCACGAGACCGGAGGCTACAGGCACTGCAAGGCTTAAGTGGTTCTGTACTGGAGCGAGCACCTTGGCAACCAGCAGAAGGCAAAGCAACCTCAGGCTACAGCTAGCTGATAATGAGAGGAATAGTGAGTCGCTTAAACAGTTCAGAATGTCGCCAGAGCGACCGGAATGGTACAGGAACACCGGAACAGCAGGCAGGACCAGAACGGCAACCGGAACAGGATCAGTACTGCAGCAGACACCACATCCGAAGAACAGATCAATCACGGAGCAGGATCACCAGCCAGAACCGGGTCGAATCATGGAGCAGGATCATCAGCCAGAACCAGGTCAATCACGGAGCAGGGTCGTCAGCCAGAACCGGGTCGAATCACGGAGCAGGATCATCAGCCAGAACCGGATCAATCACGGAGCAGGGTCGTCAGCCAGAACCGGGTCAAATCATGGAGCAGGAACAGGAGAAGAGTCAGACAAGCCGGGTCGGTACACAGGAGATACTGGAATACAGCAACAAGGCGCAGCAACAGGAACACCACGAAAGGGCAACTGACAAGTGCCCAAGCTGCAGCATATAAAGGCACATCCTGGGCGGGCCAATCAGCCTCCTCCAATGCACGGGCAAATCAGAGCAGATTGACAGAAATTCACGGGAACCGTGATTGTCTCGCATCCTGATTCCTTTTATACATCCAGACAGGTTGGGTTCATATCGGGCAGGGAGGCATCTGACAATATACGGCATACCCTCAGCCTGGTTCAGGTGGCCCAGGACCTCCCCATCACCATGATGATCCTTTTCCTTGATGCAAAACAGGCTTTTGACTGGGTAGACTGGGGCTACATGTAATGGGCGCCTTTGGTTTTGAAGGTCCAATCTTAAGGGGCATCCACCGAGCCCTCGTCCATAGTCTCGATTGTGGGTCATTCCTCTTGTGCATACCTATCTGGAATGGTACTCAGCAGGGGTACCCTTTACCACCTCTTCTTTTTGCCCTCTGTATAGAATCCCTAGCATGCTCGGTTTGTCTGAGTCTCGATATAATATTATTCATTTGGGCCTCTAGAAAACCTCAACTTAGTTTGACACTGTTGCATCAACATAAGTCCGTGGGTGGTCTCTCAGTCCCGCACCTCTGGTCGTACTACAGATCAGCTCAACTAGCTAAGGAGGTCCAATTACATTTCACTTATAACCCACCTAGATGGGTCAGTTTGGAGATAACTCTCCGCAATGATCCCCCTGCAGCTGGCCTATTATGTAATCCAGCCATTCCTCCTAAATTGGTTGCCCGCAGTCAGACACTTTCTCACACTCTATCTCTCTGGCATAAACAGATGCACAAAGATAAACTTTTTCTCACCATACCCAATTGTGTCCATTGTTTTATAATCCCGATTTTCCTCCTGGACTGGTCTCCGATCAATCCATCTGGTGCATCGCATCCATGATTACTCGTGTTTCTGATATGCTCTTTGTGAATACGCTTTTCAGTAGGGACCTCTTATAGAACACATTAGGAATCAGACATGGGTGAGACCCTGGACCCTGAGGAGTGAAAAGATATTCCTGTTAATACCTGTAGTTTAACTCTTGCACCCTGGTGAAGGAAAACACATATAAGGTCCTGTCCAGATGGTACTTATATCTGACTAAACTGAACAGTATTTATCCCTTGGCTTCCCCCCAATGCTATGCGGTTGTGGCCAGGTGGGCATGTATTTTCACCTGGGGTGGACTTGCCCCTCGGTGACTGGACTCTTCTCCTATGTTTTCAGGCTCTTGAGTGGAGTCTTGGGAGTTTCTTTATCTCCTGACCCCTGGATGGCCCTGCTCAATAGATCATATTAGAACCCATTAATGCCCATTCATGCTAATAAACTTATTTTCCGTATTTGTGCTATAGTTCAATGTCACATTTCTTACCATTGGAAATCAATCCCTCCTGACACTACCCACTTTCGACTTTCACTGTAACCTGCTTCTTCTTTAAAAGTTCGCACTTGGGACTCCACCAAACCTTCACCCCCTTCTTCCAATTCTCCCAACCCTTTTTTTTTCTTCTCTTCCCTGGTCCTCTTCCCCACCCCCGTCTTCAGTACTTTCTTTTCCAACATGAGTGGGCCCAGTGAGGCTGCTGGGTACAGCTTTATGCTTATTTTTTAATGTCTATATTTTTTACCAATTGCAATTGTTACCCCCCTCCTTTCATATTTTTGCATCCTTGACCATTGAAACCCCAATAAGTACTGAATAATAAAAAAAAAAGATGTGACTTAAGTCACACTATAGTGCCATTACATTCTTCATACATTAACTAGCAAAAGGGGCATGACATTGCCTGTGGGGATTAAGTCCTTTTGAGTGCTTGAGTGGTATTCAGAACATTGATTGACAGTGGTTTGGGTATGTTTGCAGCAGTGAAAGAGTTATGTTTTTGAGAGCCACGGAGGTATCCATGCAGTGGAATGTGTTGGATACCTCTTTGGCACTGAAGGGATTTAAAGAAACCAAAGCAAATGTGCAATGTGTTGGGTTCCGTTATTGCCAAAGAGGTATCCAACACATTCCACTGCATGGATACATCTATGGATCTCAATCACTTAACTCTTTCACTGCTGCAAACCTACCCAAACCATTGTCAATCAATGTGTTCAATACTACTCAAAGGACTTAATCCCCATGACTTAATTTATATCTCCCTCAAGAGACAAACACACCCAGGGGCAGCAGTAAGGAGGAGGAGTTATGCAAATCTCCTCTATACTGCCTGTCCAATTGGTGTAAGCATAGTGTGTGATTTTTACTGTGGTGGATGGGGGGCATAGTTCCCCTGCCCACTCCTGTGAAAATCTCTACAAAAACTTCATCTTCCACCACAGTTAATTCCTCCTCACCATACACCCTCCCTCCTATTCGACACATACACAAATTCTTCCTCCAACTGCATCGCCTACCCTGCAAGAACTTCACCCTCCACCCCAGTACACACCTCCTATCTTCTATACCCTCCCTCCCAGTTCATCTTTGCCTCTCCTCCCATTCAACTGGCAGTTCATCTTTAAATCTTAGTGAATAATGACGATATGCCATCAACACAAATACGTCACAAGATCACCAGATTGGCCCCTTATGGACCTTTAATGCATGACCACTCAGGTGATGTATTCAGGAGGCAAAACACACTGGATCCTTATACTCATTGGACCCAGCGTGGAAAAACAAGTGGAGAAAATCTAGAGAAAACCAACTACATTATACAAAACAAGGACAATGTCCACTGATATAAATGAGCATTTAACCCCTTGAATGTTCTCAGTGTGTGGGGGTTGGTCCCAATGTATTGGAAACCTCTTTAACATCCCTATTTAAATCGGTTATTGTTGGCTGTGTTCCTCGGAATGCACAACAGGTCAGGTCTTCATGATATCCCATCTTATTCATAGGTGAGTGATCACTGGCTCCATCATTGTGATTGATCTATCGGTGTTTAGCTAGGAATATCTTGAAATCCTAACCTGGTGGGCTGCACAAGGCCCTCCATCATTCCCTTCTAGCCCTTGGGAATGCTGGGAGCTGTAATCTGACAGCAGCTGAGGGCCTCACATTGCCAACTACTGTTATAGACAATTCTATATGGAAACAGTACTTCTTTCTATCAGTAGATGGAGATAGAGGATAATATATGGGATTCAGAGTAGCAAAAAACTCACAAGAGTGGAATAAAGGTGATACCTTTTAATGGCTAACTGAGGACATAGAAAGTGCAAGGCCCCTTCTTAAGGCATAGGTTAACAAGTAAAGCTAGACTAACACTGCATTTGTATTTATAGAGTATGGCATACATTTGAAACAAAATATATGAGTACACAGTGGGGGTCAATTAACTTAGTAAATATACAGTCTGCTTAGATATAAAATGCATATGGTTAGATCAAAGTCCTGAGAACAAGGAAATGTTCCTTAACACAGAGGTGTGAAGAGCCCAGATTCAGTTCTGTTTTTAATGTTTCAAATAGAACCATTAATTTAAATTCCCAGATTTTTTTTTCCCTTTGTGTTCTAAAGTTTCCTTTGAGTATGTTGACTTTCATGTTTTGTAGACTATGATTTGGACCACAAAATGCTGACCAACTGGTGTGTCAACCTTTTTTCTGTTTATTGTGTGTCGATGAAGGTTAATTCTTTTCCTCAGTGTCTGTCCTGTTTCCCCAATGTAGTAACCTCCTGTGGGGCATTGTGTACAAGTTATGAGATATACTACATTTGACGAGGAGCAAGTGAATGAACTGTTAATTTCATAGTGTTGCTGTGTATTTGGTATTTTTATGTTTTGTTGTGCATTGGATGTGTGGACAGGTCTCATATCTTTTTACACCACAACAGAATGACCCATTCTTTGTGATTTGTGGCAAATGGCTTTTGACAGTATTTTATTTAAATTTGGGGGTTGTCTGTATGATATAAGTGGTGGATCTGGAAACATTACTTTTAATCTATCTTCTTTATGAAGGGTTGGTTGTAAGACGTTTGCAGTCCTCCTTAGGGCTTCCAATTGGGAATTGTATGTGACCACAAGAGGCACCCTGTTACTCTCCGCTCCTGGTCTATATTCAAGGAGTGTCTCTCTGGGTATTTGGCTGGCTCTGTGTATCTGATTGTCTATTATTCTTGGTGGTATCCCTAATTTATGAATCCCTTCCTTAGTGATGCTGGTTCCTGTCTGTATTGTCTGAACAGATGCGGTTGTATCGTATGGCTTGGCTATAGATAATGGCATATTTGGTATGTTTGGGGTGAAAACTGTCATATCTAAGGTATGAAGGTCTGTCTGTGGGTTTGCGATACAGGGATGTCTGTATGTTTTAGTCCTTTTTTTTTGGTCAAAAATTGTATGTGTTCCACAGAGTAAATAAGAGTGAGGTTAATGGTTGGATGGAATTGGCTCAATCTGGCATGGAACTGCATAAGGTCCTGTTCACAGGATAATATATGAAATAATATATGAAACACAATAGAAAGGACTGTTCAGTACTCTAGATTTTTATTATTAGGATCCTCTGTTCAGATTAAGTTAATTGGGGATTTTATTATTAGGGGATGTTGGTGTTATGTTCCATCTGTTTACTCCTTATTAACTGTTTTACTCCACTAAAACCTATTATATGGTGAGGAGTTGAAAGAGAGCAAAGGAACAATCCATGGTGTCTGTAAATACTTATTAATGTTAACCTTCTCTGTCCCATAATCGTTGTAGAGAAAAGGTGGTGGTGGGGGTTAATTGCATAACCCCAGAGTTAGACAAAAAACTGTTGCCTTTTACAATATTTGTGTTATTGAGAAACCCATCCATTACCCTCTGGACTGCAGTGCATTGCCCCATTGATAACAGAGGGAGTAATCTTCATTACTGTATAAGAGGATACAGATTGACCTCCCACAGCCTCCAGGATCAAACATAAAATGCTACCACTGACTTACCAGCCATTCACACATATTGTGGGGTATTCATTTTAGACTCCTTTAGACAGCCTAAATGCCATTTAAATTCTTGGCACAGGTAAGTATGTACATATACTTACCTGGAAACTTTTTCTTCTGGCCCCAGGAGGTGCCATTGAGGTTGACAAATGACGAAATTTGTGTCAAAAGGGGACAGGACTTAATCATGACTGGGGTGGGGCTTCAGAAACATGTTAAAAATATAGGCAATAGGCTAGGGAAGCAGGAGAAGTGGGCGGAGAGTGGGTGAAAAAACTGCCCACACCCCGGAGAATAAGACTCTGCCCTGGAGACCCGGTAATGCACAGTCAAAACCGGAGTCTCCGGGGCAAATCCGTATAGCTGTAAACCGTGAGCTAACATAAGCTAAGTTGTGGGATATTTGCTGGACAAATTGAATAAGTGTATTTTCTATATTGTGTAGTGTGGTAAGGGAGGGGATAAGAACAAAATCCTTCCCCCCCTCCCTTTTGCAGTTGTACAAGTGATGGATTGCAGTCTGTGTCTGTGCTGGGAGTGAATTTGTTGCTTGCTGGGTTGTAATTGGTGGAAAAGATATACAGGTGAGCGCTGATAAAAATAATAAATAAAATGAGAATTGTGAAGTGTAACAATGAAAATTTACAGCGACTCGAAAACCCCTACCTAAAATAAGAGAATAGACCATGTGAATAAAAGATGAGTGAGTGCTATAAAGGTAAAACAATGATTGATAGAAATCAAGTAATGTGCAAAAAGATAAAGAATAATGTATTGGTACATGTATGTATGCTTTTGCTTTCCTGACATGCACCCATGCATAAAGAACATTTCACAGTGAGTGCTACCGTCCTGGATTTTCTTTATACATATAAATATCTAACACATAGGGAGAAACAACAGGGGATGGACAACTGACATTTGGCAATAGAACCACAAAAGTGGGTTTCTTGTTCAGTGTTTATTTTTGTCTTCCTGGCCATTTTACCGCTAGGCATAGTATCAAGTCCCTTTTCTGTTAGTGGGACTTAAGGGCATGGGTTGAGAACCACTGCTCTAGAATCAAGGCACAAACAAAGTACAAAATTAATATGGGCCTTAGAATTTTCTGGCCATAGTATGTAAGTGGGGAATTATTAGGAGTTGTCACTTCTGGCTATAATATTATCTCTGCCTTTATCTGGAATGTTGGAAGTATGAATGTATAATGCTTTTATAGATCATACATAATCAGCAGTGTAAGGGAAAGTTCTGTCCAGTGCTAAGTTCACTGATAACAATGTCTGATAAGATCAGCAGGGGGCACAGGAGGTTAAAGGGATAGTAATGTTTCATAATAAAAACAGCTCTAATTAATCATCATAGTATTTGGACTTTGGAGAGTGTTATTTCAATTCTGTCAGAGTTGTAGTTCAAGAGTAATTCAATGACAAAGTATCCCCTCCCACCCCTTTTACTGATGTAACACTGCTCAGCCAGAGCAGAAGGGAGGTGCCCAGGTAGATTGCAGAGAGGGACAATCTTCAATTAAGAGAAGGGAAAAACCTGAAAAACTTGTCAAGGGGGGCAGGGCTTTCATTGTTCTCATAGGAAGAAGATTGTCCCTTGCTGTTATCTGTCTGGTCTATGGACTGGATTCCACACCTGTGAAGAGATGGCTTACACTAGGTAAAAGGGGCGGGAAGGGAAACTTTGCTTGTGAATATCTCTCAAACCATAAAGGTTTGAGAGATAAGACTTATATCTTTCTTCATGTTTTTTTAATGCCTACACAATAAAATAAAGATAAAACGAAGTATTACTATCCCTTTAAGAGGGACAGTCCCTCAAATCCCTTTGTCTGTCTTTTTAGGAGATCCGAATGAGTATTGTGCATTACATTGCTCCACAGGAAGACAACTCACATAAGTGTTTAGTTAATCTTAAGTTTATGTGCTTAGAAATAAATATGTGTAAATAAAGTACTTTGGTCTTGATATAAATCATTTATTCAGTTACCCGAAGATGTGTCAGTAAGTCATGAAATAACCTAAAAATTCTTAATAATGCTCCGTCCACTAGCCACTCCACCAGGAACACCACTGAACACAAAAGTGTCCTTCTTTGGACATTTGAAATGTTGGGAGGTGTGCATTACATTGCATCCACGTTAGAATATTTTAGATCCCACACATACCTGGAAACTGTCAAGATGAGCTTTGAAATATTAACCCTTAAAGTGATAGTAATACTTGAGTTTATATTTATTTTATATTGTAGCCATGTAAAAACGAAATAAATCTTATCTCTCAAACCTTTATGGTTTGAGAGATAATCTCAAGTAAAGTTTCCCTCTCCCTGGCTGCATCGGTCAAGTCTGCCATCTAGCTGACAGACTTGGAATCCGGTCTGCAGATCAGCCGGTGGCTCTTCAGCAGAGCCGAGATCGCAAGATATAAAAATAACTAGTTCATTGGAACGGTCTACAAAGTGTGCTTGCAAACCAGGCACACTTTGTACACCATTCCAATGAAGTAGTTATTTTTATATTTTGTGATCTCGTCTGTGATGAAGAGGCATGCCGGGCTGCAGACCGGATTCCAAATCTGTCAGCTAGAACACTGACGTCAGACAGGGGGAAATTTTACTTGAGACTATCTCTCAAACCATAAAGGTTTGAGAGATAAGACTTAAATCATTTTTAATGGTTTGTTCATGTCTACAATATAAAATAAAGATAAGTTCCAGTATTACTATCACTTTAAAGCTTTCCATAATGTAGATTTTATGCAAAATTTACCTGATTCCTCCTACCCAGAGGTGCTCCAGTCCAAAATGCTACAATTTTGAGATTTTACTGTCTAACACAAACAAGACAAACAAGCCATCTCCCCTTGCCTTTCAGGTACAAATGGCACCAATTTAGAGGCTAAAGAAACATTTAATTGGTATAAATCATATAGTAGGTACACAGAACTATCTCACCCTGAGACCCTGAGATCTGGGTCCAGTCCTGAGCGTTCCCAGGTATGCTCGCTCACTGTCATTCAGTCAGAGTGCAAGGTGCTTTCTCACTGTGGGCCAGTCACACTCACAGTAGATACCAGTGAGAGTGCAGAAGATGTAGCTTTACTTGTGTTGAAAGTATACCGCCCAAGTGTCCCTCTTTAGGAAGGATAGTCCCTCCTTGAGATCCAAATCCCTTTGTCCCTCTTTCCCAACCTGGTGTCCCTCTTTTTAAGGGGATCAGACCTATGTGGTGTGTATATAAGTGTATCACATTGTTCCACAGCAATACAACTTACACAAAAATTTTTGTTTAAACTCCAGTATATGTGCTTACGCATTAGTAGGTGTAAACAAAATACTTTGGTCTTTCTCTAAATCATTTGTTAGGTTACAAAAAGTATGTCAGTCGGTGATGAAGTGACCTAAAAGGTCTCAGTAATGCCTCACCCACCAGCCAGTGCCACACACCCCAGCAACACCCCCTAAAACAAAAGCAAGGCTTACAATTTTAAGTCCTTTGCTACTAGCCAGACCTGAAAAGTTACTCTCCACTGTAAGCCATAACATACCCACCAGGGCTGAATTTCTACTCGCCAGGACTAAATTTTCACTCGCCGTTGGCTAGTGGCGAGTGGAAATTCTGAGCCCTGACAAAAGTATCCCTCTTTGGCCATTTGAAATGTTGGGATGTATGTGAAAGAGGAGGACTAGCCATGTTAGAGCTATAGGACACATGGCTACCTACCAGACAGGCCTAGTATTGAAGGGATAGTAATACTTAGTATGTAAAAAAGAAATATGTTGTAGGATTTATTCCCCTTAGTAAAACAAGGGTATTTCCACAGATGAAAGATGTTTTATTCAAAAGTTATTACAGCTCAAACTTGAATTTTTAAGGGGCAATATTTCAATGGCCTGAAACTGTACAGTGGCGTTGTTGCTTTACCAACCTATGGAGATGTATGGTCAACTGACCAGAGCTGTCCATAGGATGGTGTAGCAATAGCTCCACTGTGCAATTTCAGGCCACTGAGTTACTGCACCTAAATAACTTCAAGTTTAAGCTGTAATGACTTTTGAATAGAACACCTTTCAGAAGCAAGGGTAGCCTTGTTTTACTCAGGGTAATAAACGCTACAAACCTTAGAGTGCCAGAGGGGTATGAAATGCATTGCAAAGCTATGTTACTATCCCTTTAACACACACAATGGGCAGCTTGCACACAACAGAAGAAAAGCACCTCCGAAGCAAACCAAATGCAACACAGGGGGAAATGGAAACGTCCCTTTGTTGTAAATGTCTTTTAACCCCTTGAAACCTAGATATGTCTCCAACGCGTTGCAAAGCTGCTCCCACAAAGCACATGCAAGAATATATTTTAAGCCTCAGAATACAAATATATTTTACAGATTGCAGTATGAATTACAAGGTATGTAAGTGTGTATATCCACATTTAGGTGTTAATGTTCCTGTAAATTAAGTGTTTAACCATTTGATTGCCAGAGGGGCATGCAACACATTGCAAAGCAATGTGTTGGAGAGCTCTCTAGCATTCAAGGGGTAAAAAAACACATTTAAATTAAATAGGGGTTTTAATTTGTTCCCTCTGGTCGTCGAACATAATATCCAAGATTAACCTCTAACATGAGAACCAATTAGGTTTGATATCATCACATAAATAGATAAATAATAATATTAAATACATTTGAGAACTTTACGCAATACTAGGTATTGACACGTTACTTCACAGTAAAGAATTGATAAAATACTCAATTACGCAATTTTATGCAAAAATATATATAATTTAAGTAAAATATACTATATATATAGAAAAAGTGTAAGCAACAATGATATAAATGAGTGTATACCAAAATAACTCAAACCACAATTATCACAATTAGCATTACCAGCAATTAAAGGGTTAACCACACATAGGTATGTTCAGAGGTGTTAAATAACAATAATTGAACCCAGCAGCATAGAAAAGGATAATTGATCCTATAATTAATTAAAATACAATTGGCAACAGCATATAAATACCTCTGCCCCAGAAACTGTATAAACTATGATAATTGAGGTTTAAGGTAGGTTGTCAGGTGAGTAAGCTTTAATATTAAGCCAGGTCCTCTGACAATTCTCCTTGTACCATATGCAATATCAAAATTTAGAGAAACTAACTGGAATAAAATCCCAGCTTTAGATCACTATAATTTAATTATCTACCGATTTCAAATATTGCATACCTTCTGAATAAAACAAATAAATTGCAATTAATATAGTCAATAGTAGATTATACCAAGAATATACTTAGAATCAAATCCAATAATACATGTCCAAACAGTATACCAAACTTCATGCAACATATATCATAAACATGACCATAGCAATCCTAGGTAAAACCTATACGGTGCTCCTAGGGTTAATCACTTATTACTATAGTATGCCACACCCAAGATGGTGGCTTGTTTTGTCTATTGAAAGGTTTAAATAAACTTCCCACTGTACAAAAGTTTTGACCCAAAAACAAAGAAATCCAAAGAAACACATCAAAATAAATAGACAAATAGCAGTTGAAGGGTTAATAAATTAATTCAAATAATTCCCCAGATCAAATATTAGCTATTATGACCTTTCCAGAAACACAAATTATTCTAGAACTATCAACGATTATATTACTAATTTATAAACAAGGATATATAGATCTCACTACTATCAACTATTTTATACTTATCTGGCAAAATATAACAATTTACCAATCAATTCTGCTTAATTTCAAAATCACTACAGCCAATGTGGCTTATTATAATTTCTAAAAATGGGTGGCCAGTCCAGTAAGAAAAATTATAAGAAAATTATGTTTCTTCAAATATAGAAGAAATATGCATTTGATTCTGAAATTTTGCAAAGTTAAAATAAGGAAAGATATAGTTACCAGTCAATGAGTGTTTCTCAGGATCTCTTTAGCAGCCAGCCATGAATACTTTGATGAAGCAGAATCAGGAAACCAAGAGCCCCTTTCTCTCTCAAAACTTACATATTTATAATGTAAATTCTTGTTATCAAAAAAACCCAGCCCATCTTCTCTGATTGGGTAAAGAGCCATCTCATTATGCAGTGACATCATCAGTATCACCTGATTGGACACTCTAGATTTCAGAATATATTATCTGCATTCTTGGGAATTCCTCAGAACACTAGTAATAGCGCTCTATACCCTGGATATGGCACTCTTACTCCACATAAAAATTTTAGATATCAGTTTTGTGTCATCACTGATGTATTGAAGAGGTCATTAGACGTCATCTAAATATGTCATCTACCAGACTTTCTCACATAGGGGTATCTCTGTCTCAGACATTTTGTCTGTAATAGTCGTATATAATCGTAAAACTCACTCATATATTTCACTCCCATATTGAAATAAAGAGGCCCCCTTTGTCTAGAAGAATGAGATAATTTAAACAGCTTTGAAACAGACTTTCAAACAATTCTGCTTTTTAAAATTAACTTTACTCTCCACCAGGACAAAGTCTTTGACATGGTGTAATCAATTTACCCCAGAATTGTTCCACTTGCACATAGCAATTTGTATGCAAAAGATAGGAGCACTCATAAGACTTTACAAAATGAGAAAAATGAGGAAAAATGGCGTATTCATTTAATCAACATTTCGACACCCTTGAGAGCCTTCATCAATACAACCACAACCAAAACAAAGATGACCTCATATACAGTGAATGTTGTGAAAATCATGATGTCACCCAGCGTGCAACGATGCTAACCCTGTGTGCAAAACACAGCTTAACCATTTGAGTACTGTTTTCCATCATGCTGGCAACCAAGAGGTTGCCGGCTGATATAGTGTCCAGCTAGAAAGCAACAACACACACAAGAAAAATATTGAAAATCCAAGGTGTCTGCTTCACAAAGTGAAAGCGTGCACAAATTCAAGTATAAACTCTGTGTAACGTGTGGGTATTAGTAAGAGATATAGATTATGAATAAGGCATAAGTAATGTTTATTTAGATTCTGAAGGTGGCAATAACATTGGACGCTTGCCTCAACGTGCGCTGCTAATCATCAGACGCCACATTTATGGTCATACATATGGACTCTGTGGAATCCATCTCTCAATAGAGGTGGTATTATTAAAAAGATGACGTGCATCAGTTCATAAAGAGGGCCTGAAGAGCCCGTGTCCGTTGTATAAATTGTATTCCTCCGTATAAGGGCTAGGACAAGGTCACGTGAAGACCACCAGACTGGCTCTACGTGTGCTACCCTAGACAGACTACACGAAGTTCTATTATGGGGTTGTCTAAATGGATTGGTATCCTAAATCAATGTTCCCTGGATTTGATGGTGCTAGTAGTAGAGGAGATTAACCAGGAAAACACTAGGAGACCAACATTTAGGAGAAGACTTAGACAGAGACCTCATTTACAAGGACTTACTGATAAAGAGGATACTTTTTCTTCATCCTCAGACTCAGATAAAGAGAAGCTCCACTGAAACTACTTATTAAGAAGGGGGGAGGGCAAAAACAAACAACGCAACAAAACACCCCTTCCCGAAAACCTAGTGTATAACCTATCCACCAACACCCTAACCATAGGAGTCTAGATTACTGCAAAGGGGGCTTTCATTTGTACCAACCAATATGATCTCAAAGTTTCACTGGTACTTTGATCTATATAGATTCAACTGATCCTTGCAGTTCAAGGAATTTTTGAAAAAGAATCCACACTAGCAGACACAGTTGCGCCTTTCAAATCCAAATCACTCTTTGATCCACCTAGCAATAACTATCACGGTGCCCGTGATTGCCTCCAGTGTCTGTGTGCGCAGACGACATTCTTTACTTCCCGGTTGTCGAGCTGTTACACATTTGCTATTCTTATAGGCGTGTTGCCAGTGTCAATCTCCGTCTAATTGCTAGGCCTTAAAGGCCTCAGCCTGCCACTACTAACTTGCCCTTTCGTGGTGTACCTGTGCGCTATAGCTCTTGTGATTCCGATGCTTGATTCCCGTGCATGACTCCTGGTTTAGTCTCACTTCGGCTCCACTTGATCCCTGACTGCTCTCCGTTCCGGTTTGACTCCTGGCTCTGCCTGACTACCTGTTCCTGTTTGACTCCTGGCTCTGGGTGACTATCTGTTCTGGTTTGACTCCTGGCTCTGGCTGACTATCCGTTCCGGTGTGACTCCTGGCTCTGGCTGACTACCTGTTCCGGTGTGGCTCCTGACTCTGCCTGATTACCCGCTCTGATCTTACTCCTGGCTCTGGCTGACTAACCGCTCCAATCTACTCCTGGCGTTGGCCTACCACCTCCGCTAGCACTCTCGGTGCCTAGGCGATTCCTCCATCTAGCGGTGCTCAGTTGCGTCAGTCCATGTCACTGACTTTCCGTTGCCATCATCCTGTATTGTGCCAGTTACCATAGCGTTCTAGGGCGAGTCTGTCTCGGTTGACTGTCTAGTCACCCTAGCGTTCTAGGGCGAGTCCAACTGTGGTGCCTATCCAGTCACCCTAGCGTTCTAGGATGAGTTTACCTCTGTTGCCTGTCCAGTCACCCTAGCATTCTAGGGTGAGCTTACCTCTGTTGCCTGTCCAGTCACCCTAGCGTTCTAGGGCAAGTCTACCACTGTTGCCTATGCAGTCACCCCCTCGTTCTAGGGAGAGTCAGTCTCGGTTGCCTGTCCAGTCACCCTAGCGATCTAGGGTGAGCCTGTCTCTGTTGCCTGTTGAGTCACCCTAGCATTCTAGGGCGAGTCTGTCTCTGTTGCCTGTCCAGTCACCCTAGCGATCTAGGGGAAGTTACCTCGGTTTCAGGGGCTTTACATCTGCTCCTGCACTAGTAGCTACCACCATCCTTGCTACTAGTATTTCATGGCAGTCAGAGTGGTACTCTATCTGCCTCCAGTTTGGTGATCCTGTCCTTATCCTAACATGCCCTGTGAAGGTCAAGGAAGTGTCCAGTCACTGTCCTTATATCTGGCCCTGTGAAGGTTGGGGAAGTGCTATTCATTTAATTGTGCTATTCTTAGTAAAGATCAATTGTTTTACCATATTTGTACTTGTCAGAGTTGTTATTTCATAGTCACTCCGTGACAATACCACTTCCATCGAGAATATGACTGGGACTGACATAATGTGTACACAAACGAGAAGTAACAAACAATTCACAAATTTGAATAAAATAGAAAAAGATGCAATCAAATCTATAAAGTGATAATAGTATTGTCATAAGATCAACAGACAAAGAGTGCTATTGTTATTCTCAATTATTAGGACTATAGGGAAGAGATTATGTCTCGCTCTAACACTTAAGAAGGCCCCTTTTTTATATCCAATCATTAACTGCAAGCTGGAAGAAGACAAATTAATTGATTTGGGTGTCTCTGAAGGATGGATGGATGCAAAGACTAGTACCTTCCTGAAGACAGAATACCCCATCAGACCTATCCTACCCAAAATGCATAAGTCCCTCACTAACCCACAAGGGGAACCCATAATGTCGGCAATTGTATCTCTTCTACACCCACTGAGACAGTACATTGGCTTTTTGTACAACCATGTGTACAGAACCTACCTTTTTACCAGAAGGATATCAGCAGTTTTTTAAATCTACTGATGAAACTGGATGTTAATACCAATAACCTACTGTTCGCTACTATGGATGTCAGGTCACTCAAATCCATCATCTCTCATTCTGAGGGCATTGTGACTGTTTGTGACTTGATAACAAACAACCCATTGTTACAGGACCACCAGTTGATTTTGTTTACAAAAAACTGGTTCAGCGATGGGGGCAGGCACGGCCCCAGCACATGCAAACACGTAAATGCACAAATATGAAAAGGAATTCCTCCAGCCACATAGGTTATTTAAGGAACACATGATATGTTTATTCTTTTGGAATGGGACTATTTTTGAACTTGAGACACTTGTCAGGGATCTTAACCAACAACACCATGACGTCTACCTTACATTACCCTCTAGCCAGACAGAGATTCCATTTCTGGATGTCCTAGCCAAAAATATACACTAGACGAATAAGAGAGAAAGCTGTGGATACGTCAGAGGAAAAATTCCACCAGCCATAAGCACAGTCAATGACTCCCATAAGAGACCAGTTAGGTACTGGAACGAGAGAAAGGGACTCCTAAAATTATGTATCACTTTATTAATCAAAAAATTAAAAACTAAAGGACAGTCATATAAGAACACATAATTGAATATCAAATGTTCCTAAAAACACAGTGCAACCATAAGGACATCTGATCCTCCTATTGGGTTACAATGGCGTATCAGTGATAACAAGAGATAGTCAGCAATGTACCAGTGCTACTACCAATAAAAGGTATTGTAGATGGACACCTGGAAACAACACTCCATACAAAACCAACTGATAGAAATAATCTCCTCCACGCTAGTAACCATCATCCACTTCATCTCAAACAAAGTTTACCTAAATCTCAAATGCTGAAACTTAGGAGGATTATTAGTGAGGAGAACGTCTTAAAATCTGACCTTGATAAAATGGGAAACTGATTTCTGGAAAGAGGCTATGAGAAACACCTAATTGACAGCTGTAAGGAGTCCACACTACAGATGACCAGGACGCAAAAGTTTCTCAAGGGAACAACATCCCAATAAGAATCGGATGACTTTTCAAACGTCAAACAGATCAGGAAGAGTGTTCAGAGACACTGGCCTATGATTACAACACAACCTCAACTATCATCTATACCTAAGAGACATCCCATGTTTTGCCTAAAATAGGCAGAAATCTCAAGGATCTATTCGTTAAAACAGATCCTGTGAATTATTCCAAGGAGAAAATTCCTTTTAAAAAAGGATGCTATAAATGTGTTTCATGTGTGATGTGCAATTACATGATGACTGGGGCACATTTTAAATACCCACAAAGAGATTTCAAAATTCCAATTAGGTATAACCTCAATTGCACCAGGCAATTTGTTGTCTACGTAATTAAACGACCAGTAGTTTATCATATGTTGGCAAGACCACTAACACATGTAAGGAAATAATGAGTAACCATCATACAGCCATTAAGGCTGCCATAGAGGCTGTTAATAACCCATTGAAGAAATATACATCTAAGATTGAAGACCAACCTGTTGCATTGCACTTCTCTAGTTGTAAACACCTTTTGCCCTCCTTGCACTACATGGCAATAGATTGTGTGTCACCTTTTCCAAGGGAAGGCGACGGAGCCCGACACCTGTTGCAGAAGGAGGCGGAGTGGCTACAATTTCTGGATACAATGGCTCCTAAAGAACTTAATGAAAAACTCTCATTACACTGTTTTCTTTAAATGTGATCATCTTTTATTTGCCACTGTGGTACGTAAGGTATTTCATCTGTCTTTACTTATGACTGATGTGCATGGGTTAACCCTTTCACTTTCTTCATTAGATTGAACTTTTTTATTCAGTATCATGAGGACATCCCATTGTGCACTTAAGTTGGCCCTACTTGTGACATGATCCCAAACCTTGATGTATATCTGGATTGTTGCAATGTAGCTAATTGGATATATTCGTGTTCCTTTTTGCACTATAGGATCACCATTCTGCTCCTTATTATTCCATTTGCTGCAATGGAACAGTGGTGACATTACCCATTGATAGGTTGTCCCAACCAGATGCATCAAAGGGACAAAGGGATCTTCTTGTTGAATTTTTTCTATCAGTCCTTCCAGCTTCAGCTGGCCTGCTGATTTCCTGGTGGGCTACCCTGCAGTATTTTTCTTGCTGTGGATGGGTCACTATAGAGCTGGCTTGTCTGTTTCCACCTCAGCAATTGGTTACATATTATCTTTATTGTATTGTCATATCTTCAATATTTTTCGTTTTATTCATTTTATTTCTTCCATTTTTGACCCTTTGACACCTGTTGCGATATTTCATTTTGGTGACAACTGTAGGGAGATCTCCCCAGTACCTGTAATTCACATCTATTTCACTTTTTTAAGGTGGTTGTCTGAACACGCACTGGGGTAGGTATATGTGGATAGCATTGGGATGTGGCCATCCAGTTGCCTGGGGGGCAACCCGCACATCGCAAAGTGTCGTGCTTGGCATCCTGTGGATTACTGGGGGGCCTTATGACAGTGTTATATATATATATATATATATATATATATATATATATATATATATATATAGTGCAGTGTTTATCTTGCAATGGCAATCCCATTATTGGGAGATGTTTTATTCAAACATTATTGCAGCTTAAGAGTGCATTTTTGGGGTACAGCATTCTGTGGAGGTTTATAGTTAATTGAACAGAACACAGAGCTGTCCATAGGACGATGTAACAACATCACCACTGTAACATTTCAGGTCATGTAAGTACTGCAACCAAACAATGTAAGTTTGAGCTGTAGTAAGTTTTGAATAAAGCATTACGTCTGTGTGCAACTGTGTGTGTGTTTGTCTCTTTGTGTGTTTCTGTGTCTGTCTGTATCTGGGTGTATGTTTATATGTCTGGATCTGTGTTTGTCTGTCTATATCTGTGTGGATCTATGGGCCGTGTTTTCAAAGGGATAACTACAAAAAAATGTTGTATGAACGACAAAAATAAGTACTTGTATGCATGAACAACATAATTTCTACAAAAAACTAGTAATGTCGTTGTGTACAACACAACCCCAGAATTGGCGAGAAAAGGGGTGAGGAAAGGGGAGTGGCTAAACTATTCTCCAGTGTCATATAGAGGAAAAGAAAATTTGTCGTAACTAATGACAAAAAAAGTCTTGCAAAAGACATAATTTGTACATTAAGAAAAAAGTGGAGGGAATGTGAAGTTCTGAATGTTAGAATTTTTGTCTTTATTTAAGACATTTTTGTCATTAGGTAAGACATTTTTTGTCATTACAGATGACATTTTTGTCTTTACATATGACAATTTCAGTCAGGACAAATGACATATTTCCTATCACAACCGACACTCTCTGAAAATATTAATGACCCCAGTGACACTGTACCTTGAAATGTCTTTACAAACGACAAAAGCTATTTCGCTACTTCTTTGAAAATATGGCCCTTTGTGTGTGTGTGTGTGGATGTGTGTGTGTCTATGCCTGGATATGTGTTTGGATGTGTGTGTGGATGTGTCTGTGTGTGTGTTTGGTGTTTGTGTGTGTGTCTGGTATATGTGTGTGTGTCTTTGTCTGGAAGTGCATGTGTGTGTGTATGTGTGTCTGGATGTGTGTGTGTCTATGACTGTATATGTGTGTGTATGTGTGTGTGTGTGTGTATATATGTGTCTGTGTGTGTGTCTGGTGTTTGTGTGTGCGTCAGTTGTTTGTGTGTGTGTCTGGTGTATGTGAGTGTGTCTTTGTCTGGAAGTGCATGTGTGTGTGTGTATGTGTGTCTGGATGTGTGTATGTATATGCCTGGATATGTGTGTGTATATGTGTGTGTGTGTATGTGTCTGTGTGTGTGTCTGGTGTATGTGTCTATGTCTTTGTGTGGAAGTGCATGTGTGTGTGTGTGTGTGTGTGTGTGTGTGTGTGTGTGTGTGTGTGTGTGTGTCTACAGTTTGTTGGGGAAGGTGTTGGAAAATGCTTGGGCAATGCAGTGTCACTACCTTTATCTAAAATAACTAAAGAGACTGCAAGCTTCTAAGAGATGATTTCAGGACATAGCATTCATTACATCAATTATTTAGAAAACTAAGTAAAAACAAACTTTTAGCTATATAACAAAATGTATTTTTATCTGCCCTACAGCGTTTGCAGTCTGCTCTGTCTTGACCTACAATTGATTGCAGAGAGGTGACAGCTTAACTCTTTGAGTGCTAGATGGGTGTGTAAAGCCTCTCCTACTTAAAGGGTAAAGGGACAGTTGCTGCCATTTTTGGTA